>CM054163.1:40291281-40338014 GCA_028751875.1 Rapana venosa
AGGTATATCAGAGAATGTAAAACTGTTTGGTCAGCGCTGTTTTGAATTTAGAATTCGAATGACTACTGGAACAAAATGATTTCTTTTTCCATTTGTTTTACTGTTGGAGCACCGAAAACGGCGTCCTGAAGGCAACAACTGAAATTCGGAAGACATAGCATGGGAAGGATCAGCCAAGATGGCAGTCGCTTTGGGCACAAGCTGCTGATCACAGTAGGACTTGAGATATCCCTGTTCTTCTCCAATTATTTTTGAGCAGATTCTAACAATTCCACCAAGACTATTCTTGTTTTTAACACTAAGGTTGTTGTACCAACAGATGAAAGCAAAACTTAGAATACTCTCTATGTATGACTTGTAGAACACACACACACACACACACACACACGTGCAAATGAGCACACACTAAGCACGCACGCGGGACGGGATAGCCTGGTGGTTAGAGTGATGCGCATTACGCTCGTGATCTGCTGACCCCGGTTCCAATCTCTTCTAGAGGATTTTTCCTCTGGAGTTTACATCAGTGCCGACTCCCATTTCCCTGAAAGTCTTGGATGAAACTATAAATTGAGGTCCCGTGTGCGAACGCATGCATAACATCTTTCGCACAGGTTAAAACCTGTTCCACTTTTGGGAATAGTAGGTCATTGTATGCCAGTGGGAGCCGGTGAAAAACATTACAAAACTGCATACACACGGGGACTTGATGTAAAAAAAAAAAGCACATGAGTGCTTATTCCATTATCCTTGAAAAAAGACAACAACAACAACAACAATAACAATAATAAGAATAAGAATAATGCACACACATACTGAACACTCGCATTATTTAGCATTTATTGTCCTCCAAACATTGCTTCCTCATTCCTTTAATAATTATTCATTAAGAATAGTGAGTCTCAGTCTGATTGTCTTGACTTTTCTTTTCCGTTTGGTTACAACATTAGTTTAAACAGGGAACCCAAACTGTCCAGGTAATGATTTGATGGCGGAGACATAGTTGATGTCAGCACACTAAAATAGTATTAAATATCATCTTGTGGGCTTAACTTAAAAAAAAAAAATCTACGAAACCCGAAAATGAAAAACTGGTGGGTTTTTAGGCTAGTCAATCCTTGCATTTCCCAAGGAACTAATTGCAATAGTTTTCAAACTTGGTGCAACAGGTAGATAAAAATATCACTAACAACATATCAAAAAAGTAGGAAAAAGTAGGTGTCGGAAGTTGCCGAAAATCAATAAACAAACAAGCTCAAAAACAATATTTGGCACTCTGAGACTGATCGTTTGCTATAGCTGGCCTGCCTCACACACCGCGGCATCCTCCCTTATTTGGTAAGGCTCCACCCATTTTTGACCCAGAAAGGGCCATGGCGGCAAATGCTCTTGACCTACTGATTCTGGTTTAGATGAGCATAAATGACTTATCTTTTGAAATTTAACACACACTAAAAGTACCTGCTTGCTTGTTTTTACGAGGTATGTGATCGTTACATCACTGATGTACGTATTAAACCAGACAACATCAAAATAACTGTCCACATCATGACCAGTTCCTACACAATACAGTAAGGTAGTGATTCTTGTATGGTAAACCACTTTTGCCAAAATCAGCTCTCTGGGTGCCTTGTGTTGTTTTACTTCAAAGTGTTTTTAACTTTCATAAACATAGCCAGAGGCCTTATCTGTCCACAGAACACTGGATAGGACAGGCACTGGAGAAATCTGCCCATAGAAATTAGGAAGGGAGTGTATACACACTGGGGTCTATCCCCTTTCTGTTGATATATCTTTGATCCAGTAAAGGGGGAAGTAGATCTGTGTGCTCTCTGCTTTTGGAAAGTAAATCTGTGTGCTCCCTGCAAAAGTGTGTGTGTTGTGTGTGTGTGTGTGTGTGAATAAATAAATAAATATAGGTATTTTCATTCTGTTTCATTCTCTGTAGGTTTCCTGTCTCTGACTGTGTGTACAGATGATCTGAATTCATTGGATCCAAATGTCTGCCCAGTCCTATTTACCCTACTGGTGTATTTAAAATTCTGAATAAAAGGCTTGCAACTGTTTTCAGTTTAACTTGAAGCTAAGGGTGGGGTGTGATGTTTTTGTGGTTTTTTCTCCTGCTCTACAAAAGTGCTGATTAAATATTTTAGTTGCCATTTTGCAAAATTTTCCCAATAACTGATCACATTTTTTCCCTTGTCCACATGAAAGGACTGAATGGGTATGTCTGTATGTTATTATGTGGAGAAAGACTGCTGACTGATAGCCAAGATGAAGGAAGGCAGAGTGAGAAAGGTATAGCAGGTCTCAAAAAAGCATGCTGTTTGAAGGATGACAATGTAGAGACAGAGGGAAGAGCAAGATATTCAATGTGTAAACAACACAGCTCTTTGATCCAAGCAAGCTAGGTTTAAATAATTCCTCTTTTTGTCTCTTTTGTGGTCAGTCCATTAATGATTTCGGAAAAACGAAACACAGCTGTGTATCAAATTCGGACATGCAATTGCCAGCAGCAGATTTAAAGAAAGTGGTTTAAAGCATGGACCAGAGAAACAAATGGGCAGAAAGAGTGTGCAAAGAATCCAAGCTGTCAGTGACCTTCATGCTGCAGATGTTGTGTATCACAAGCAGTGCAGTGTCCATTTCACAACTATGAAATCTACCTTTTAGCATTCGCCGTTCTTCAGAGGAACAACCACAGCAACTGCAGGCAGACCAGTAGGACACAGTCATGATGAAGCTTTCAGACATGTCATGACTTATTTCAAAGAGAATGATGATGAAAAAATCACAATCATGGACTTGTGCAAAAGATGAAATAGTATCTCCATAGTGACACTCCATACACAGAGAAATACACGTGGCAGAAACTAGGAGTCACTTGGTGATTTAGCAATTATTACCTGCATCAGAGGGAAAGAGAATGTGATTACAATAAGGTCAAATGCAGAGAAGATCCTGGAGAAATTTGCAAAATCCATCAGAGAGAAAGATGCAGAGAAAGAAAAAATCAGAATGATTCAGACACTTACAAAACTTTCCTATCAAATATCAGAAACGTCAACACATCAACAACAGAGTATCTTTCTGCAGAAGCAAGTATCTCAAACAATTGAGATTTCCCCCCTAAAACAGTTGGGATTATTAATTTTACCATCTTCTTTGGATCTGTTTCTCAGAACTTGGCTGGGAAGGAAAACAGATCCTGACTTGACAATTGCTTCTCTTGGTCAGGCACTATAGCTGGCAGCACGACCAACAGTACTCATCCCCTCTTCAGATTGCTCTTGGGGTTGCCATACCCCAGCAGACTAGCTCCAAAAACCTTGTTGAACGTGTCCACAAGCTTGGGTTTTGTTCTTCATACAAGGAGGTCAGTCTGTTTGAAAATGTGTGCTGCTACTGACTAGGAAACAGACCTGGTAGGCATGAACCCCAACAGCTGGATCCAGTTTGTTGCTGACAATGTAGATTATCAGATCAGGACACTGGATAGAACTGGTACCTTCCATGGTATGGGCATTATTGGAGCAGGACCCCTGGCTCCAAACACTGTAAGGCTGTACATCATAATCTAACATTATCACCAGAGACAATGTTCCCGTTGGCTATTTTGAAAATTCTGCAGCTACTTTGTCATTAGCATACCAAATATTACATGTTTTGGTAAGCATGACAAAGACAGGCAACTGGATCTTCTGAGGAAAGAAAATGTCCTGGCCTCCCTGTGCCCCACCTTCAGGATAGTCAGGGATGAGGGAAGCTGTGTGCAATGGAAACTATTCAGGTCAGAGCAACTTTACATTTCTCTACATTATAGACATGGACCCCACAAATATGAGCTGCCTATTCTCCACACTGCACTAATAGGAGCTGGTTATTCTTCACACTGCACTAATAGGAGCTGCCTATTCTCTACACTGCACTAATAGGAGCTGCCTATTCTTCACACTGCACTAATAGGAGCTGCCTATTCTTCACACTGCACTAATAGGAGCTGCTTATTCTCCACACTGCACGAATATGAGCTGTCAATTCTCCACACTGCACTAATAGGAGCTGCCTATTCTCCACACTGCACTTATAGGAGCAGGTTATTCTTCACACTGCACTAATAGGAGCTGGTTATTCTTCACACTGCACTAATAGGAGCTGGTTATTCTCCACACTGCACTTATAGGAGCTGGTTATTCTTCACACTGCACTTATAGGAGCTGGTTATTCTTCACACTGCACTAATAGGAGCAGGTTATTCTTCACACTGCACTAATAGGAGCTGGTTATTCTTCACACTGCACTAATAGGAGCTGGTTATTCTCCACACTGCACTAATAGGAGCAGGTTATTCTTCACACTGCACTTATAGGAGCTGGTTATTCTCCACACTGCACTTATAGGAGCTGGTTATTCTCCACACTGCACTTATAGGAGCTGGTTATTCTCCACACTGCACTTATAGGAGCTGCTATTCTCCACACTGCACTTATAGGAGCTGGTTATTCTCCACACTGCACTTATAGGAGCTGGTTATTCTCCACACTGCACTTATAGGAGCTGGCTATTCTCCACACTGCACTTTGTCTCAGGGAAGACTGATCTCCCTCCTGCTCCAGAGAATATAACGGTCCTGCGATGCGCTTTGATTTGTTTGTTTTACAAGATTCAGTGCTACATAAATTCCATAAATTCCATATCTTCTTCTTCTTCTTCTTCTTCTTCTTCTTCTTCTTCTTCTTCTTATCATTACTACGGACTGCAGAAAAAGATATGGGCTCCAATTTCAAATGGCATTAGGACAATGCAAAGACTTGAGCTGTCTCAATGCACCCACTCTTCAGGAAGTGGATGAGACTAGGTGTACCTGATCTTGATCGATTCTGCTGTGTTACTTCATTCCAGCAAGAGTGCGCTGGATGAACTGAGCTTTCCATGTTCTGATTATGCTGGACTGAAGTGACTTGCCACAGTGATTTGAACTAACTCTGATGCTGTTTGCCTCTACCTGCACTGCTTTATCTTATACTCCTTGTGAAGTTCTTACCTTCAAGGAGAGACTACCACTTTGCTCTGCCATGGGAATTGTACAGTGGTCGAAACTTTGGTTTAATCCTGGTAAAATGCATTCTTCTTTTTCTTCCAACGCTCAGGCAGCAACCATTGTTGTCTGTTATATGAGTAAAAATGCGTCACGCTACTCTTAAGCACCTTACAAGTCAGGTCCAGCGCATCTACTGCGGCATAAAAGAAAACTGTTATCTTTTATAAGTCTTTCTGGGAATAAAAGGCAGCAGAATGGACCAAGAAGGCAGAAAATATACAAGAAGGAGGTGACAAGCAGTAAAGGAACAAGGCAGAAACAAAGAGAGAGATAAAAAAGAGGAAATTTCTATCACAGAATTTCCAGAATGTGGGGATGCTATTTATACTGATAGGCCCTGGCATCTCCACGTTGGAGGTAAAATGCCTGAGATATACTTGATTTAGCATGCTAATGGGCTTCGAACTCTAAATATGGAACATATGCGGCATATTTTCATTAATTTTTGCTTTCTATTACGTCTAATGGTGATTCTATTATTAAATTCGTAATCAGTACGTTGAAAGCTTTCAAATGATATGTCACAAGACCATATTACATTCTGTTAAAAATTTTTATAAAATCGAAATTTGATGACGTCATATCTTTAAAAAAAATGGTCTTCCGACACTTAGATCGTCCTACTTTTTGGATATGTTAAAAGTTAGGTACTTTCCTATCCAAATATCATAAAATTATTACTATTGCAATTAGTTCCTTTCTCGGCACTTTTTTTGCAAAGATTGACTAGACTATTTGGCAACTGGCCAGTTTACACGTTATCATACTGTGGTTAGGAAAGAACATGAAAGATATTTTTAGATTCTACTCTCTTCCAGTCAATTTTCGAGAAATGATGCCAGGCGTGGTACTTCCTTGTTTTTGAAAACAAATAGAAAAGGCTCATCCATTTTGCAGCGAACATTCCAGAGTTGGCTGAGGTATCGTCTGCTTCGTTTGTCAGACAGCAAGTTACTGTGGACAACTTGGAAGATACCTGTGCCAGGCTGCTCTCGTTTCAACCCGAGTTTTGCCCCAGTAGAGAAACTCAGGTAAGTACAAGTTTTTAGTACAGGTAAGCGTCTTCATAATCTAATCGAGATCGTTGAGGGTTTACCATTTTGTGGAATGTTCCTATCGAGTTGATGATACACACAGCGACTGGATTTTGTAAAAGTGCATGAGTGCTTATTCCATTATCCTCGAAATGAAATAAATAAATAAAATAATAAAATAAAACAGTACTGTTGAAAAGTATTGATTAAATTCTTCAATTATATTGCAAAAATAGTTAACCACCCCCTCCCCCCACCCACCCACCAAACAAAAACAAAAAGAAAATATTTGCAGGAAATCATTTGCACAAGAAGGCATATATTACTTTTAGTAATACTAATAGTAGGGTCACCATTGTAGGTTTAATAGTTATTATTGTTAAACAATATGTTTGTAAATATGAGACAGTGCAGAATTCTAATCTAACTGCACTTCGACATAAATGACATTTACCAGATAAAGCTACCCTGGTGTAATTTTAAGTCAGTTTGTATTATTTATATGCCCCCAAATTTTCTGTAGGAGTTTTTTTAAAGTTTGAATCTAGGATCAAGATATAATTTTAATATAGTTTCATTCAAAGCAAACAAATCAAAGTGCTTGCATTCGAAACATTAACACACATGCAGTCCTTCTTAAAAAATAACAGATTTTAAATGTAGACACTCACAAGCACACTCACACACACACACACACACACACACACACACACACAGAGATAAAACACTGACTAACCAGTTTCACACTCTGAAATAATTGCCTGATATTGTCATGTGTGCTGTCAATATGATATATAGCATATATAATATTATATATATATAATATATATACCTGTGTGTGCATCATAAGTATGTACATGCATGCACATGCTCGCGTATATGTGGGTAAGTAGGTGGATGTGGGTAGGTGTTCCTATCTTCATCAGTTCTTGCTCTAGAAAGATAGTACTTGTGTTTGCATTGACTATAATAACCTTTCTTTTTATTTTTTCCCTTCAATCTCTCTATATGCGTCTACCAACTTTAAGCTCTGTGTGTGTGCATGTGCACATGTATGGGCTCATATGTACATGTGTAAGCTCATGCAAATAAGTGTCTTAATAATAAGTTTATCTATCTATCTATCTGTCCTGTAGTCTGACGACCGTGGGGGCACCCTCAAAGACTCAACAACCAGTTCCCTCCATTCCTCTCTCTGTTCTGCCTTTCTCAGGGTTTTGTTGAGTTCTAGGCCTGTCCATTCGCTGATGTTATCCTTCCAGCTCTTGTGTGTGTGTGTGTTGTGTGTGTGTAAGTTTATAAATTGTATAATTTGTAATTGATATATTCCTAGTCAGTCAAGTCACTGGTCCTTAGTACAATTTATGCATGCTTGTTTTGGTGTGTGTGTGTGTGTGTATGAGAGATTAAAAAAAAAATCTATTTGATGGTGTTTTGTGTGTGTGTTTTATTTTTTTTAAATGTTATTTTCAATTTGTGTGTTGTGTGAGAGAGATTTTTTATTTTAAAAAAATGTTATTTTCTATTTGATGGTGTGTGTGTGATTTTTTAAAATAAAAAAAACCATGTTGTATTTTATTTGAAGTTATCTTGGAATATTTTTTTTAACAAATTTATATGAAATGTAGCATTATTCATTTTATTGTCTTTTAGAGATTGATACCTCTCAGGTATGTGTCTGTCAGTGTTGACTGTTGTACTTGCCCTTTATGGGATAATTAAAGTGTTTTTGACTTGACTTGACTTCACAAACACTACGGCATTTTAAATTCACACACACACACACACATACTTGTGATGTTTGTAGTGTTTGTGATCCGATTCATTCGCTACATCGATAGATGTAAACAAACTCAGTTATGATAGAGCGACCAAAGTTTAATGATCGTTCGTTAGCTTCATGATCGAATACCATAGTAACAGTAAAAAGGTATGTAACTCATAAAGATGAATAATAATGACCACGTGACAGTTGTTTCCCTTGAATACAAACTAATCTATGAAACACTACATCACCTCCTTCCTCGGATGAAAAATGGTTGAAAAAATTGAACGGAGATAATCAGATAATTTTCCAATAACATTTGATGGATGATATACTAACATTTGAATCTGAGATGATGATATTCTAAATAAATTGTTCAACTTCTTAATTCATCAGCTATACTTGTAACTCTTTCCTCCTTCTCCTCTCCAAGATGTTAGCAAAGTTAATGTAGACTTTTGAATTACTTGTTCAAATGAAGTTTGGTGCACAAAATTTATAAATTGATATATGGAAAACCAATGAAATATTTTTTTTTTAAAATATCGAGTGTTGATACCGGAGATAAAATGCAAGTTTGAAAAGAATGAACAGTTCAACAGGAACTCTTGATTCTAACAGTAACTGAGTGAGTAACTAAACATAATGAAGTGTCATTGAAATTCTAATAAATTCATATTTCACTTCAGTTTGATAACTAACATTGTCACATGACAAAATCATCAAATTTCTTGGGTAGTTGGATTTGGCGATTGGATCTTCTGGATGTATGAGTGTTGTGTGAGTGATTGCTGGGTGTGGTGTGTGCATGGGGTCTGTCTGGGGGTGCAGTGTTCTCAGCTTCATCTTCATCCAGCTCAGAAGTGGGATCAGTCTCGGTGTCAGTAGTAAAGGGCTGTTGTGGAGACTTCTTGTAGAAACTGCTGTTTCTGGTGACAGTCTGTTGTCCTCTCTGGGCTGTAACCATTGATCCTTTCTTGCTAATGACCACAAGAGGGGCTGGCTGGTAAGGTGTGTCAGCGTTGGAGGGCTGGGAATTCTTCAGGAGTACAGCATCACCACGGTTATGGAGGAGGGTTTGATGTATGCCTTACTGTCAGCGTAGCGTTTCATGTTGGCTTTTTTTTGAGTGTCTCTGCTGCGCATGTTGTGGTCAGCATCATGACGCTGTGCTGGGAGCTGGGGCAGTTTCGTCCTCAGTGTACGACCAAACAAGGCAGTGGCAGGAGAAACACCAGTGGTGCTGTGAGGAGTAGCACGGTAGTCCAGGAGAAATTTGTACATTTCCTGCTTGAAGTTGGGAAAAGTGGAGGATCTGATGACTTTTTTGATGGTGCGCATGAAACGTTCGGTTTCTGCGTTGGCACGGGGCCACAGAGGGGTGATTTTGCGATGTTTGATGCCCATGTGTTCACAGAATTGAGCAAACTTGTGAGAATTGAAGGGGGGTCCATTGTCAGTTTTCAGGATTTCAGGAATGCCAAACTCAGCAAAATTTTGTCCAGGTGTGGAATAACGGTGTTTGCTGATGTTGAGTCCAGCACATCCACTATGGGGTACCTGGAGTACTCATCAGTGACAACCAGGATATATTTTCCATTGGGAAGATGTCCAAAGTCACAGGACAGCTCGGTCCATGGTGCATTGGGTAGTTCAGACATCTGGAGAGGTTCACGGGTTGTTTTGGGTGTTGCCACTTGGCAAGTCATACAGTTCCTGACTGTGTGTTCAACAAGAGGTTGCATGCCTTTGAACCAGACTTTTTCACGCAACAGTGCAATTGTTTTGACAACACCTTATGACCGGTGTGAGCAATATTCACGGCTTTCTGGTGAAGTGATGTAGGCAGGACAATCTGATGGCCTTTCAGAATAATGCCGGAATCGTGAGCCAGTGAAAGTTCATGACGGCAAAGGTAGAGACTATGAAATGTCTGTGTGTTGATTTCCTCTCCTTTGTTGTACCACTTGTCAGTGAGCATGGCTTGGATCACAGCAGTCAGTGTTGTATCTTTTGCTGTTTCCTCAGCAACTTCAGTGATGGTCATTGCTTTAGGCGTTGAGGTAGTCACAGCATAGTGCACATAATCCTCTGCATCCTTCTCTTGCTCTCTGTTAGAAGATTGCTGGACTGGGTGGCGGCTCAGGTAATCTGCAGGATTGTCAGCACCAGGTCGATAGACGACTGTTATTTCATATGGTTGCAGTCGCATGATCCAACGTTCAAGACGGGCTGATAGTTGAGCTCGAGGATTATTGAACATTGGCACTAAGGGTTTGTGATCAGTGTGGACCGTGAAAGGAGCACCAAAAATGAAGATGTGGTAATATTCACATGACCATACAATGGCGAGTGCCTCTCGCTCAGTTTGAGAATATCTTTGCTCTGTGGGTGATAGAGCTCGGCTTGCATAGTGAATGATTCGGCCTTCTTGAGTGAGCACTGCAGATATACCCACTGGACTTGGGTCAGTGTAGATGTTGGTGGGCTTCCTTGGATCAAAGTATGCAAGAGTTGTTGCTTCACTCAGAGCAGTTTTCAGCTTGGTCAGTGCTGCATCATGTTTTGATGTCCAAGACCAAGGAGTGCTTTTCTTTGTTAGCTGCCGCAGATCATATGTCAGGGAAGCGTAGTTGGGAATATGATGGGAACCACAAAAGTTCATCATGCCAAGAAGGCTTCGGACTTCTGTTGCGTTCTTAGGAGTTGGAAGGTCAAGGATGTTCTTCAGTTTGTCTTGACTGGGCTTGATGCCATCTTCTCCGAAGATAATGCCAAGAAATTCAAGTGATGTTTTGTTGAAAACACTTGTCACCATGGAGCGTCAGTTGTTTTGACCGGAGTCTCTCGAATAAGTTGTGTAGGTTGTTGTCATGTTCTGCCTGTGATGAGCCAAAGCACAGGATATCATCACTGATGTTGACGACTCCCTGGAGGCCTGAGAGTGCTTGGCGAATTGATTCTTGGAAGATCTCGCTGGCTGAGTTCACTCCGAAGAAGAGACGACGGTATCGGTAGAGACCAAGATGAGTAGCAAATGTCGTTATATAGCGAGATTCTTCGTCCAACTCTAGCTGATTGTATCCTTGGTTCAGATCTAATTTGCTGAATACTGGAGCCCCTGAAAGTATAGTCTTCAGTTCATCAAGTGTTGGAGTTGCATGGCGTTCACGACGAATAGCACGATTTGCAGCTCGCATATCCACACAAACACGTACTTTGCCAGGTTGCTTGGGTTTTGGAACAACGACCAGTGGGGACACCCATGGTGTTGGTCCACTCGCTCTTTCAATGATGCCAAGGCCTTCATCTTTCTTCAATTGTTCTTCTATGTCCTTGCGCACATGGAATGGGACACGTCGATATGGTTGGGCAACTGGTTGAACCTCTGGATCAATGTGGAGATGGACTGGTTTATTATTCAGGCAACCCAGACCAGAGAATAGATCAGAGTATTCCTCTTTCAGCTGTTCATGCACTGACTTGACATGGTTAACAGTGCTTAATAGTTTAAGTGCTTGAGATGTTTTCCAAGACAGAATTGGTCGTTCAGTGCCTGGTACCACAAATATGGTAGTAGTCGTACTAGTGTTACTGTAGTTTAAAACCGCATCGAATGCACCAAGTACTGGGATGTGATTCTTACTGCCATATGCTGCCACTCGCTTGCTAGAAGGCTGTAGCATAGGTTTTGGTTTGAGTTTTTCAAAGTCTTGTTCAGATAGCAGGTTGATAGAAGCACCAGAATCTGCCAGGAATGAGAATGTGTGTTCATTGATGGAGACATTAAAATGTGGTAGTTCACAGGAGCTACGTGTTGTGAAAACATATTCGGTAGAATCAATCTCAATAGTGTTGGTTTCTTCTGCATCCTCATCACTGTCGTTGACCAGGTGGATGTGTGATTTTTTAGATTTCTTTTTCCAGCTGGGTGCTTTTGGTGAAGATTTTGCTATTGCACCACCACTAGAACAAATGCAAATGCTGATGCAAAGTGATGCAACTTTGAACATTTGTTGCAGCGTTTATTGTATGCTGGACAAGATCTCTGTCCACTCTGATGAGGCCATTCACCACCACAGTTACGACAGGTAGAAGGTTGATGACGTTGGTCATGATGACGATGATGATGATGTGATTTGGGGAAAGAAACATGATGTACTTCTGCTGATGTAGCCATTGTTTTAGCTTGCTTTGATGTGAGCTCTAGTGTGCGGGCATATGTAAGCAAGTCTTTTAGAGTCATGGCAGGAGTTGCTAGTCCCTTTTCACGTACCTTGTTGCTTCGGCAGCCTGCAATAAACTGAGATTTAATTTCTGCATCTGGGTCATTGAAGCCACAGGTTGCTGCCAGTTGTTTTAGTTCCCCATAATAGTCATCTACATCACCTTTCTGTTCACAACGACGGAAAATGTACTTCTGGAATTCTACATTAGTTTGAGGATTGAAATGTTCAGTGATAGCATCAGCAAGCTTTTGAAAATGAGTTTCACCACCAGTAGGATGGACCTGTTCATCAGTGAAAGTGTCCACAATATCATTTAGGTCATCACCAGCATAGGTGAGAAGAAGAGCTTTTTGCCGATGATCATTTTGAATATTATAGGCTACAAAAATATTTTTCAGTCTTGATACCCATTTCTGCCATCGGATAGCTCTTGCTTCTGAAGAACAGTCGAAAGGAGGATACGTGGGAAGTGCAGTAGCCATGAAAAGTTCGTTTTAACTTAATCATAGACTAACTGAGTCAGTACATACGATAATTTCAATCTTGATTCAGCTTGAAGAAATGACGTTTGTAGCCAATTCCTTCACCATCCTCGTCGCCAATGTGATGTTTGTAGTGTTTGTGATCCGATTCATTCGCTACATCGATAGATGTAAACAAACTCAGTTATGATAGAGCGACCAAAGTTTAATGATCGTTCGTTAGCTTCATGATCGAATACCATAGTAACAGTAAAAAGGTATGTAACTCATAAAGATGAATAATAATGACCACGTGACAGTTGTTTCCCTTGAATACAAACTAATCTATGAAACACTACAATACTCACTCACACACACACACACACACTCACACACACCATCAAACAAAAACACAATCTCTCTCTCACACCCAGTAAACATCACCTCACAGTCACTACACAACATGCATAAAACTTCACTCTCAACACAGACACACCCCAGAGAGACAGACGCATACACACACACACACAACACACGCACAACACACACACACACCCACACAACGCATGCACACAAACAAACATACTAAACACACAACACATACAGTATCCCACACAGAGAAACACACTCACACACACCCCACACCAACACAGAAAACACACTCACAACAACACACACGCACACACACACCACACACAAACACAATCAAAGCAACTGCGTTGCTTATTCACTTTGACTTGACTTGACTTGACTGACTTGATTTGACCATCTGAAAATGAAAACTTGAACTTTGACACCCACCCACACCCACCCATTCACCCCCACCCCCACCACCCACACTCAAAAAGTCACTTAAGCGGGTGATGGAGATAGAGATAGATCAGAAAACATGCATATCTATCATTTAACTTTTTTTTAAAAAAGTATGGAACAATTAGAAGGAGTCAGGGAGAAAGGATCTTTGGGCGGGATTTGAAAGTATCACCCACACCCACAACCACACTCCAAGAGATATATATATATATATATATATATAAATATAAAATATATATATATAAATAAAAACTTTTTTTGTTTAACTTTTTTTATTTATTCTTTTATATCGAGGATAATGGAATAAGCACTTATGTGCTTTTTTACATTCAGTCCCCGTGAGTATGCGGTTTTGTAAATTCTGTCATCTGTTCCCACCGGCACACAATGGCCTACTCTTACGAAAAGTGGAACAGGATTTAACGTGTGCGCAAGATGTTCTGCGTGCGTTCGCACACGGGGCCTCGGTTTATAGTCTCATCCGAAAGGACTTTTGGGGAGAGTGGAGTCTGCATTGATGTTAACTCCAGGGAAAAATATTCTCCTTAAACGGGAATTGAACCCGATCGTCAGATTGCGAGCGCAATGTTCTGACCACTAGGCTATCCCATATATATATATATATAGCTCAGTGTCGATTTTGCTGTAAGTGCAGTGAACAGTATAGTACTTAGAAAAATAAAAAGTCAACAACAGAAAATAACAACAAATAGATTTGCTGGAATTTTGGAGTCTAACAGAACCAATTTGTTTTTGCAAGCTATAGCGCTAGATCAGCTCCATTTATGAGTGATGATGATGATGATGATGATGATGATGTTATTATTATTATTTTTTATTATTTTCAGTTTTATTTTTCAAAACTTGTAGAAATAGGGGGGGGGGGGGGAACTTTTTTTTTTATAAAGTTTTATTATTGTTCAGTTTTCCTAGTCATGGTTGTCTTGTATTTTCACATTGCATTTTGTTACAGCTGTTGCCGCACATGTGTGTGTGTGCATGTGTAAATTTGGTATCTGTTAATCCTAATGTATGTGGTAGTTGCATACGTGCGAATGATGTGAATGCAAGTGCTTTGATTTGTTTACTTTACAAGATTCAGCGCTATATGAATTCCATACATTGTTAGTAGTAGTAGAAGTATAGAAGTAGTAGTAGTAGTAGTAGTAGTAGTAGTAGTAGTAGTAGTAGTAGTAGAAAGTAGTAGTGTTGTGTCGTCATCATCATCATCATCATCATCATTATTATTATCATCATCATTCATACTTCATCATCATCACCATCATCATATCATCATCATCACATCTCATTATTATCACTTATTAGTATTATTATTACTATTATTATTACTATGCATGAATATATGTTTTATATATATATATAAAGATTTTCACAGCCACTATCGTAGTATCACCCAGTTATTGTTAATGGCTATGTTTTTTGTATGCTATGGCTTGCAGACTGAAGCAACATGGCAGCGAAATGCTACCTCCAGACGTGCAAAAGACACAACGAGACTGTGATTGCTGACGCCGAGCCAGGAGACTTGATAGAATTTCCAAGAGGACATACTCCCACTGGGCAGTGTATATAGGTGAGTGATCCCTCTTGCCTACGAATACCTAGATTCAACCAATCCACCGTTGGCTGCCGCTCTTTCTTTATTTGGGGTCCATCCACCGGGAATGAGCTCCTCTCTCTCTTCCCCATGTTTCTACTGTGAGACTGTATAAGTGTTGGGTTATTATTAAGATGTATCCCTACGGGCAGGGACTGGATGTAAAAAAGCACATGAGTGCATTTGTCAATTTGTCATTGTCTTCGCCAGAAACCTAGTTATGACACTTTTAAATCCAGCCTCAAGACATATTTATTTCAAACCTAAGATTTCCCCCCTCCTGTTTCATATCAGAGCTATCCCACCTTCACTAACCCATGTCCTATCACCCTGCTAAAGTATACGACCTGTGTGAGTGAGTGTGTGTGTGTGTGTGTGCTTTTGAAAAACATTTGATTATTGAAATTTTATTTAATAGATTTGGTCTGCAGCACACCATGTTTGTAATGTCTGTTTGTTTAAACTATGATTATTTATCATTGATTGCATGACTGTGTCAGATTAGGTTGAATGCATGCGCTTTGATTTGTCTTTGGAAAATATAGCACTATATAAGTTCCATTTATTATTATTATTATATTGATGATCTTGATGATATTAATGATATTGACTACCTAGGTTTTTAAATTTTTCTGAATTACTTGTCATTGTTATGAGTGTACATAGTCAATACAGTTTGTGTGTTGTGTGTGTGTGTGTGTGTGTTGTGTGGTGAAATAAGTCTCTGTCTTCTTAGTCAATGGTCTTTAAAATATTTAATTCATACATTGGTGGTATGTGTGTGGGTGTGCGAGGGTGTGTTTGCGCACGCGCGGTGTGTATGTTGCTTATGTGCGTGCGTAAATAATGAGTTTTTATGTCTTCTAGTCAATGGTTTTTTTTAATAACTTTGTGTTCCCAATTTGTGGGTGTGTGCGCGCGTGCATGTGTGGGTGTGTGTGTGTGTGTGTGTGTGTGTGACATTTTTATTTGAAGTCATTTTGGAATGTTTTAACCAATGTGAAATGTAGCTTTTTTGTGTCTTTGAGATTATGATGCGTATCAATCTGCCTGTCAGTATTGTAATTGCCCTTCATGGGATGATTAAAGTGTTTTTGACTTGACTTGACTTTGACTTGACTTGAATTCATTTATTTGTTGTTTTCTTTATCATTCCATCTTGCCGTATTTCAAAACGGAACATTATCATGTGCAGCAATATTAACTCTGTGCTGTTTTGTATTTTCCCATAATTTATGCGGTTGTTGGGGAGCGAGATACATGTCAGAGACCTCATCTTCTCCAGGGGCCAGCATTTTAAGGGCGGCGCCCATCTCCTCTCCCTCGCTGCTTTACCTTCCCTGACCCTAAAGAAGGCAGGTACCCATTTACAGCTGGGTGAACTGGGGAGACTGTACTGAAGCCAAGGTGCGCAAACGGTCACCCATCCAAGTGGTAACCACACTCATTACTGCTTAACTTTAGCTTGGGGGAAAGCGAGTGCTCTGACCACTGAGCTATTCCATCCCCATCACTTTTAGTAACTGTTAAATCCATCTGGAAATTATCTGATGCCAGTTTGATTAAGACAGGGAAACTAACAGGTTGTTTGGTTTTTTTGTCAGTTTAGCTTTCATGTTGGTTGGCTTGTATGACAGATATTCTTATTTCGTTTTGAGATGATTCCTACATAACTAGGTGATTTCGTTGTTTGTTGGGTTGTTGGTTTTTTTAGTTTAAATCTCATGTAACATGGTGAATTTTCTCCCTGATATTTTCTTCACATACAACCTGTTTGTGATGCTTGGGGGGGTGGGGGGGGGGGGGGAGGGGGGGAATATATATATACTGAACACAAAAGGAGATAATTATGGAATTTTCAGGTATTTTTCTGACTTGCTGGGCTGTTTTTTATTATTATTATTATTTATTATATTATCGTTTCATCATCTCATCATGAATCATCAATCATCATTCATCATCATCATCTTCTTCTTCTTCTTGTGTGTGTGTGTGTGGTGTGTGTGTGTTGTGTGTGTGTGTGCATGCATGTGTGCACACATGTGCACATAATACTTAAGGGATATTGACCATGTACTGCAGAAAGTATGTCCATTCTTTACAGTCGTCATGGTTGCAAATAAGCTGGAGTCAAGAAGGGTGTTTAGTAATGCATGTGTGTGTGTGTGTGTGCATGCATGGGTGTGTGCTGTGTGTAGTGTGTGTGTATGACTGTGTGGTGTGTATTATGTGTGTGCGTGCTTACATGCATTCGTGCATGCGTGTGCACGTGCACGCGCACATGATATTGAACCTTCTTATCTACCATGTACTGCGCAAAATACATTCTAGTAATGGCACTAAGTAATGCATGTGTGTGTGTATGTGTGCGCACGCGCAAGTGTATGCATACATGCATGCATGTGTGCACATGTGCGCACAAAATACTTTATCAACCATGTTCTGCAGAAAACAGGTCATGTATATATTTCAGTCATCGTGTTTGCTTCGATTTGTTGTTTTTACAAGATTCAGCGCTATATAAATTCCATATATTATTATTATTATTGCTGCAGGTGAGGTAAGCTGGGTCAAGCACTGAAGTAGAGTGTAGTAATCAGTCACTTTCTGGAAATCCCATTCTGGAAATTCATCCCCTCTTGACTGTAGACAGGCTTGGCACAGCTTTCTTTAAAACTGCAGCTGTCGGTTTTCCACAGATCTTTATTCAGAAAACATGAAGAAGAAGAATAATACGCTAAGTTACTTAAAATGTATGCAACTGTCAGTGATAGTATATGTTGTTATTGTTGTTGTTGTTGCTGTGCGTTCCCCAGCTTAACTAAACTCTGGGGGGGTCACCCAGAACGTGCCACACTCTGACTCACTCACTCACTCATCCCACCTGGGAATCACCGTAGATATGGAAATGGCACGCTGAATGAGAAGTTTAAAGTGTATGACTTGGGTGGGTTGGGTTTTTTGGAAAAAGTACTTTGCCATATAGGCAGCCATACTCTGACTTCAGAGGATGATTTTCTCATTTAAAGGAAGAGTGCATGCCGGTTGTTATGTTAAGAGCTTGCACATCATGTCTGAAGGCAATCTCAACACAACATTTTACAAACATAACAACATTGTAGTGTAGGCCTTGGCAAATTAGCTGACATCAATACCTGACAGAGATTTTGACCTGGGCCGTAGTGATAGTGTATTGTGTGTGTCATATGTTGCAGTGATAGTGTATTGTGTGTGTCATATGTTGCAGTGATAGTGTATTGTGTGTGTCATATGTTGCAGTGATAGTGTATTGTGTGTGTCATATGTTGCAGTGATAGTGTATTGTGTGTGTCATATGTTGCAGTGATAGTGTATTGTGTGTGTGTGTCATCTGTTGCAGTGATAGTGTGTTGTGTGTGTGTTCATATGTTGCAGTGATAGTGTATTGTGTGTGTCATATGTTGCAGTGATAGTGTATTGGTGTGTGTCAATGTTGCAGTGATAGTGTATTTGTGTGTGTCATATGTTGCAGTGATAGTGTATTGTGTGTGTCATATGTTGCAGTGATAGTGTATTGTGTGTGTCATCGGTTGCAGTGTAAAGTCATCCTTCACAATGTGTGTATGTATGTGAATATGACAGGACTATTATAAGTGTACTTGTTGTTTTTATTTTTTATTTTTTATATTATTTTTATTCCTTTATATCGAGGATAATGGAATAAGCACTTATGTGCTTTTTTACATCCAGTCCCCGTATGTATGCGGTTTTGTGAATTCTGTCATCTGTTCCCACGGACACACAATGTTGTCTTGTCATGATATGCTCGTTTTTTTTTTTTTTTTTTCATTTTCGGGGTTTAAATTTGTATTTAACCCAATTTTACATCATACCAGATTATGGGGATTTGAGAAATATTAAGGTCCATACGAACAATGTTAATTATATATCTCGTTTTAGATTTTCCATTTTGATAGGAAAACGCTTACCAATATTTCTATCCGCAACCTAGTCACTATCCCCTAATGCTGAAAGGCATACTCACAACAGTTGTCTAACTCATATTCCATCATATTTTAGCCATTTAAAAACTGGAGTGTAGCAGCAAAGCTCTTCAACCCCTTTTAGATCCAACCAGTCGAAACCTTTAAGAGTTGCTTGCATGGTTTTTTAATCTCTTTTTAAAGGACCATCCACTCATGACTTTTTTTAATAACATCAAGTAATCAGTGTATGCTTCCAAACTTTTGGTAATCTTACAGTAGAAACGTTTAAAAGTTGCTGTTGTTCGTTTTTTAAATTCTTTTATGAGCAGGATAAGGATACATAGGCTCCATGGCGCCTTTTTTCCTTTCACATCCTTTCCTCCAGATTAAGCAGGTTTGTACATTTCCTGGGTATCTGTCCACCTGAGAAAAAGGTCAAACCATCCAACTGGTAAAGCATACGATGCCTAGTAAGTCTAAAAGCGGAACGGGTTTACCAGAGACCTCACATTTCGCAGCACAGCTGTTGAGGGCGCACCAAGCTTCTCCCTCATGCTTGGGAACCTATTCCTGATCCAAAGGTTTAAGGGCTGGAGGCCATTTCATCTCGATGATATTGTAAAGGTGGTACTGAAATAATTCCGCAAAACGGTTTACTCTAAACTGGTAACACACCGTGCCATGGTGCATCAAAGCTTTTCTCAAAGGGAAGCGGAAAGATTCTCATCATTTTATCAGGGGCGCGAGGAGACATTCTGCAAAGTTTCAACACAGATGTGGGTTAATATTCTCATACCAAAGGCTTTTTCTAAAGGGGTGGGAGGGAACTGATTCTCATCCAAAGGCTTTATTAAAGGGGGTGGGATGAAAAGGTTTTCAAAGCTTGGGGTTACTGATTCAAAGGGTTGTAAGGGTGGTGGGACTATAAAGGCTTTTTCTAAAGGGGTGGGAGGGAACTGATTCTCATCCAAAGGAATTTATATTAAGGTGGGGGGAATGTTATCAAGACTTTTTTAAAGGTCCGAAGGGAATGATTTCTAAAGGTTGAGGGGGGAACTGATTCTCATCCAAAGGTTTTTCTAAAGGGTGGGAGGGAACTGATTCTCATCCAAAGGCTTTTTCTAAAGGGGTGGGAGGGAACTGATTCTCATCAAAGGTAGTTTTATTAAAAAAGTTTTAAGGGGTGGGGGGAACGGATTTCATCCAAAGGATTTTATTAAAGGGGTGGGAGGGAACTGATTCTCATCCAAAGGCTTTTTTTAAAGGGGTGGGAGGGAACTGATTCTCATCCAAAGGCTTTTTCTAAAGGGGTGGGAGGGAACTGATTCTCATCCAAGGGATTTTATTAAAGGGGTGGGAGGGAACTGATCTTGTTTGGTTTTTTTGTGTGTGTTGGGGCGCAGGCAACGAAGAAGTGGTGCATCTCGCGGGCGATGAAAACGACGGGATTAACGGGAAGATCGAATCCGGCCATTTGTCCACGATCTCCGGTAAGCTGTTCGGCAAAGCCATGGTCAAGGTGGAGAACTTCTGGAAAGTGGCGCTGGACACCAAAGCCAAGATCAACAACAACAAGGACCAAAAGTACAAGTGAGTGTCGGTTGGTTGGTTGGTTGGTTGGTTGGCTGGTTGGGTGTTGGTGTTGGTTTATGGTTGGTGGTGGTGGTTGTGTTTGGTTGGTGGTTGTGGTGGTGGTGGTGGTTGTTTGTTTGGTGTTGGTGGTGGTTGGTTGGTTGGTGGTGGTTTGTTGGTATTGTTGGTGTTTGTTTGTGTTGTTGTTGGTTTGTTGGTGTTGGTGTTGTTGGTGTTTGTTGGTGGTGTTTGTTGTTGTTGGTGGTGGTGGTGGTGTTTGTTGTTGGTGGTGTTTTTTGGTGTTGTTGGTGTGTTGTTGTTGGTGGTGTTTCTTGTTGGTTTTTCTTGGTGGTGGTGGTGGTGGTGTTTGTTGTTGTTGGTGTTTTTTGGTGTTGTTGGTGTTGTTTTTTTGGTGTTGTTGGTGTTTGTTGTTGGTGGTGTTTGTTGTTGGTTTTTCTTGGTGGGTGGTGGTGGTGGTGGTGGTGTTTTTTGTTGGGGGTAGTATTTTTTTGGTGTCCGTTTTTGGTGTTGTTGGTGTTTGTGTTGGTCGTTTTTTCTTTTTGGTGTTTTTTTGTTTTTTTTTTTTAAAATCTTTTATTCGGGGGATAAGGGAAAATAAGCATGGTGTGTTTTTTACATCCAGCCCCCGTGTTTTTATGCGTTTTTGTAAATTTGTCATCTTTTCCCCACGGCACAAAATGGCCTACTCTTCAAAAAAGCGGAACAGGATTTAACGTGTGCGTAAGTGTTCGGTGCATTCGCCAGGGGGGCCTGGTTTATAGTCTCACCCGAAGGACTTTTGGGAGGGTGGGTCTGCATGATTTTAAAATCCAGGGGAAAAAATCCCTTAAAGGGGAATTGAACCGGGTCGTCAGTTGCGAGCAAATGTTTAACCCCCGGTATCCCCTCCCCCCAGGTGTTGGGGTGTTTGTTGTTGGTGTTGTTGGTGTTGGTGTTTCTTGGGGTTGTTTTTGTTGGTGTTTCTTGGTGTTTTTGTTGTTGGGTTGTTTTTTGTTGGGGTTGTTTTTTGTTAGTGTTGTTTTTTTGTTAGTGTTTCTTGGCTAAGCTCCAATGTTACCAATGGTGAGATTTTTTATAAGGACCGTTTTGGGACTAACCACACAAAACAACACACACACACACACACAAAAACACCACAACACACACACACACAACCCCCACACACACAAAAACACCCCACACACACACACACCAGGGGTTGTGTGTGTGTGTATTTAAATGCGTATTCTTTGAAATGTTAAGTGTAATTTCCCTTTCTCAAAATGTTTGTATAGATATGGTTTGTGTTGTTGTTGATGGTGTGATGGGGGGTTTGTAGTGGATGAATTGGTTGTGTTATTTTGTTTGTTGTGGGGTTTTTTAAAATATTTCTTTGGTTGATTTTGTATTTGCTTGGTGGGTTTTTGTGGTTTTTTTTTATTTATTGTTATCATCATTTTTTTGTTGTGGGGTTTTGTTTTGTTTGGTTTTGTTTGTTTGGTGTGGGGGGGGGGGGATTTTCAGGGTTGTTTCTTTTTGCTTTGGGGTTTTTGGGTTGTTTTTTTTCATATCTTGTTTGTTGCTATTGTTGGCTGTGACTGTTGTTTATCTGTCTGTCTATTGGCTGTTGTTGTAGTAGTAGTATTTGATAGTTTAAATGTTGGGTTTGGTGTGTTGTGGGGGGGGGGGGGGGGGGGGGGGGTTGTTGGGTGTTTTTTTTGTCATATTTTTTTCCTTCTGTTTTGTGTGTGTGTGTTTATTTTCATGATGTCCCTGATACATGTGGGGACTGGATGTAAAAAACACACAAGATAATTGCTTATGAATAAGCATTGTTATCAATAATATAATACTAATAATAAAATAATAACAACAACAATAATAATAATAATAATAATAATAATAATAATAATAATAATAATAATAATAATAATAATAATGTATGGAATTTATATAGCGCTGAATCTTGTAAAGCAACAAATCAAAGCGCTCAGATTTCATTTCATACCACTTTAGGTCACGGCAGATTTCTCTCCGTGAAATTCGGGCTGCTCTCCCCGGGGAGAGCGGGAGAGTGCGTCGCCACAAGCGCAGCGCCACCTTTTTTTCATGTCTGCAACTGTATTTGTTTCCCTATCAGAGTGGCTTTTTTCTAAGAATTTTGCCAGGAACAATTCTCTTGTTGCCGTGGGTTCTTTTACGTGCGCTAAATAATTACGTGTAACACACGGAACCTCAGTTTATCGTCTCATCCGAAAGACTAGCGCCCAGACCATCACTCATGGTCTAATGGATTTTCGCTTTCTAGACAGGTGCGTTACCTCTAGACCACGGATCCACCTCAATACACATGAGTGCTTATGAATAAGCATTATTTAATATAATAATAATATATATATGGAATTTATATAGCGCTGAATCTTGCAAAGGAACAAATCAAAGCGCTTACATTCAGATCATTTACACTTATGCAATCATTCATGAATAACATAAAAAGATACAACTATTATACACACACACATACACATGCACACACATGCGTGCATGCGCAGGCACAGCATGCCTATACAGGGTGATGGTGATGGGGGTGGCCGCTGAAGAGTATGGCTAGATAATGAGAGGGAAGATCTTAGGAAGGAAATAAATGTGTTTTGAGACTGGATTTGAAAGTATTGCATGTAGGCTTTTGGCGAAGGGACAGAGGGAGGTCATTCCAGGTGGATGGACCACAGACAGAGAAAGAGCGACGGCCAACAGTGGTGTGCTTGAATCTCAATGTTCGGAAGCACAGAGTATCTGCGGCTGAATGAAGGGAACGGGATACAGGTGAAGACAGTTGCAGAGATAAGAGGGTGCAGATTTGTGGAGACATTTGAAACAGAGGGTACATATCTTGTACTTCACTCTTTGTGAGACAGGCAGCCAATGAAGAGATCGCAAGAGAGGAGTGATGTGTTCAGATTTTTTTCGTTCTTAGGACTAGTCGAGCTGCAGAGTTTTGTATGCGTGGAAGCGAGTGGATGGATGATACTGGCAGACCACCCAAAAGAGAATTGCAGTAGTCCAAACGTGAGAAAATAAGAGATGTGACAAGCTTGGATGTTGCATCTGTAGACAGGTACTTTCGGATTGCACTTATACGCCGTAATTGATAATAGCAGGACTGGCAGGTCTGGGTGATGAATTTTTGCATAGAGAGTGTGTTGTCGATAACAACACCTAGATATTTCACAGAGCTGGACAGAGGGATTGATGTATTGCCAAATTCTATCGAAGTTGTTGAGATGGAGGACAGTTTGTGTTGGGTCCCAACAAGCTTGGCTTCAGTTTTATCCGCATTTAACTGTATCAGTGCTTATGAATAAACATTGCTATCAGTACACACGAGCGCTATGAATAAGCATTGTTATCAGTACACACGAGCGCTTATAAATAAGTACTGCTATCAAGACACGTGAGTGCTTATGAATAAGCATTGTTATTATCATTATTATTCTCAAAATAAAAGAATTTGATTGATTGATTGGCTATTTGCTTGGGGTTTGGGTTTTTAAAAATTATCATTCTTTGTTCATCTATGATTTTTTTCTTCATTTTTTTCTTTTGTTTGGGGTGGGGGGGGGGGGGGATTGGGGGGGGGGGGGTTTCCTTTTGTTTTCGTTCTATGTTTTTTCTTATCCTCTTGTTTGTTGTTGTTGTTTTTGGCTGTGACTGTTGTTTATCTGTCTATTTGGCTGTTGTTGTTGTAGTATTCAACAGTTTAGTTGTTGGGTTTGGTGGGGTATTTTTGTTTGTTTTGTTTTTCATCATTTATTGTTTTCTTCTTCTGTGTAGATTTTCATGATGTCCCTGATAAGGGCTGGGGACCGGATGTAAAAAAAAAAATTAAAAAAAAGCACGCGAGTGCTTATTTATTGCCCTCGAAATTAAAAAAAAAATTGATTGATGGATTGATTGATTTATTGTTTAATTATATGAATTATAATTGATTGATAGAGAGATGATTGATTGATAGATGATTGATTGATTCATTGATAATAATAATAATAATAATAATAATATATGGAATTTTCTATAGCGCTGAATCTTGTAAGACAAACAAATCCAAGTGCTTATTTCATTGATTGCTGATCAATTATACGAATGCTCATTGATTGACTGATCAATCAATGATTGATTGATGATTGATTGATCAATGATTGATGGACTGATTGATCAATGATTGACTGATCAGTGGTTGATGGATTGATTGATTGCATGACTGATTGATCAATGATTGATTGATCAATGATCGATTGATTGATCATTGATTGATCGATCAATGATTGATTGATTGCATGACTGATTGATCAATTATTGATTGATTGCATGATTGATATTGGATCAATGATTGATCAATGATTGATTGATTGATCAATGACTGACTGATTGATCAATGACTGACTGATTGATCAATGATTGATTGTTTGCATGACTGATTGATCAATGATTGCATGATTGATATTTGATCAATGATTGATGGCATGATTGATATTTGATCAATGATTGATCAATGAC
Organism: Rapana venosa; assembly: GCA_028751875.1. Classification (NCBI taxonomy): domain Eukaryota; kingdom Metazoa; phylum Mollusca; class Gastropoda; order Neogastropoda; family Muricidae; genus Rapana; species Rapana venosa. The sequence continues at coordinate 40,316,394 of CM054163.1, forward strand.
TGATTGATGATGGATCAATCTCCCACAGGCCTCTGCCCAAGTCGAAGATCATCGCGAACGCCATGGAACGCCTGGGTCGTGTGGGCTACAACGTCCTGTTCGACAACTGCGAGCACTTCACCTCCTGGTGTCGCTTAGGGGCCTGAACAAGAGTGAACAAGCGGACATCTTCCTGACGGGCATGGCCGTTGCCGGCGCCATTGGAGCCACCGCCGGAATCATCGGTGGAGTGTCCAGATCCGGGAGCAAGGAAAAACAATAAGAAGAAGAATAGCAGTCATGATGATGATAATAAATGGAGTTTATAGAGCGCTGTATCTTGCACAGTCAAATCAAAGTGTTTATATAGTGACAGAGAGAGGGGGGACAGGTGGGTGGGTGGCTGAAATAAGGAATAACAATAATAATAATATTAATAAATGGAGTTTATATAGCGCTGTATCTTGCAAAAACAAATCAAAGTGCTTATATAGAGACAGAGAGGGGGGCAGGTGGGTGGGTGGCTGAAATAAGGAATAATAGTAATAATATTAATAAATGGAATAATTTATGTAGTGCTGTATCTTGCACACACAGACAAATCAAAGCGCTTGCGTTCGAACTCATTCTGACACAGTCACGCAACCAATAGCAAGTTAATAGTTCTAACAAGTCTGTATGTGCACACACACATGTACGCACACACACATGTACGCACACACACATGTACGCACACACACATGTACGCACACACAGGTTATACACTTTGGTAGGGTGATGGAAAAAGCAAGGGAGCTGTAGGCAGAGAGGCCGGGATTAGTCAGACCTCACACGCACGTGCATGCATGCGCACGCACGCATGCGCGCGCACGCATGCACACACACACACACACACACACACACGTTCGTCTAATATCACTTTAAGTGAACAGACGTAAAATTGAAGACACACACACATGCACACACACACACATGCACACGCACGCACACACACACACACACACGCGCGCGCGCACGCACGTGCGCATACACACACGCACACACATGCATGTGCATGCTTCACACGTTAAATCCCATTCCGGTTTTCGTAAGAGTAGGCCATTGTGTGCCGGTGGGAACAGAATGACCGAATTGACAAATCCGCTCACACACGGGGACTGGATTGTAGAAAAAAGCACATAAGTGCTTATTCCATTATCCTCGATATAAAAAAAAATTTAATTAAAAAAAAAAATTTCAACTGATATCGGTGGAAGATGTGGTGGGGAGTGGCAGGAGTTTGGTCAAGTCAAGTCAAGTCAAGTCAAGTCAAGTCAAGTCAAGTCGAAATGATCTTTATTGAGGGTAAACGATTTAAGGTTACGCATCTTTTTTTTCCATCCTGCCCCCTCACACACACAAAAAGAGAAAATCAAGAAAATTGACATATAAAAGCAATCAAATAACAATGTTCAAAATTGACATATAAAAGCAATCAAATAACAATGTTCACACGTGTTGAAGACAAAAAAATCTGTGGACATTTAAAAAAAAAAATATATATATATAAATATATAAATCCAGTCCTAACAAACCATGATAAAGCAAATCAAGACAGTGTAACATAAGCTCAAGTCACACAGATAAATGAAGAAAATTTTTTTTTTAAAACAAAAGCAAAAACCAACAAAAAGACTCACAAGACAAGAGAAAACAAAACCAAGACAGTATAACGTAAGCTCAAGTCATACAACAAATGAAGAAAATACAAATAACAAAGGTAGGAATAACAACAAAGCAGCCTGATGTAAAGTAACCTCAAGTATAAAAGCGAACGGACAAATTGTCCACCATCAGATGTTTCTGCAAGAGTTTCTTGAACGTTTGTTTCGAAGGAGCTGATTTTTAAAGGGATGGGTAGATAGAGGCTTTGATTTGTTGCTTTACAAGATTCAGTGCTATATAAATTCCATACATTATAATTATTATTATTATTATTATTATTATTATTATTATTATTATTATTCCACACTGTTCTTCCTGAATAAGCAAGGCTTGATGTACAGAGATTGTTATGGGGCCTGGGCAAAGACAAATGTATGAGTAGGCTTGTTTTTATTGACAGCAAAATTGTTCACAATTGGTGTGAGAGAGTGTGTGTGTTGAAATTGGAGCAGGATTGTTTGTTAACGGTGGAACATTGTTGTAGTTAGACTCTGTGTGTGTTGTTGTTGTTTTTTACTTCAATTTTACGTCTGTTCACTTCTAGTGATATTAGACGAAGGGGGAACAAATGGAGGGGTGGATGTCTTATTTAAAAAAAAATATACACATCTGCCATCCTCTGAGACAGAGACAGGAATCCTATTTGGGGGTGGGTGGGGGTGAGGGGGATTGGGGGGGGGGGGGGGGGGGGGGGGGAAAGGGGGTGTTAGGAGGGTGCAGCCCCTGAAGCTGAAGTATTTTTTATATTTAGACACAAATGAATAAAAAATATTAAAAAAACCAAACCCAACCCCTTCCATGTGTGCCGTCTGAAAATTCTGATACCCTCCTGTCTTTTGATTTGCTGGCGCAGCCACATCGTCTTTGACACAGCTAAGTCCAGGAGAGATAGGGTAAAAGCCAAGTCAAGCTCAACCACTTACTGTTTATCCAAAACCAGGCAACTTTTGGTCTGATTCGGCTTCGCCTCATCGGACCAAAAACTTGCATAGTTTTATATAAAAACTAAGCAGTTTACCTTGACTGGGCTTTTACCCTATCTCTCTCCCAAAACTAAAATTTAATACAAATTATTTTATGGGGTTAAAACTATAAAATTATGGGAATTTATGCTTAAACAATATCTTATCAAGAATTTGTAAAAAACTTTATCAACAACTTATTAATAACTAATAAAATATTTTGTCAAGAACTTATTAAAATGAAAATGTTCCTATTTTATTTTTGATGGGTAATATAAAATTATGGGATTTTTTGCTAAACACTATCTTGTCAAGAACTAATACAAAAATACTAAAAAAAACCAAACTAATACTTCTTCTTTATTATTTGATTTATGCTGAATTTTTTATTTAAAAAAAAAAAGTGCAAAAGTGCAAAACCTTCTCCGCTACCCAGGTTCCTTACAGAAGGAGAGCAATTTGGAGGGCACTGCAACGGAGCTTTGGGTAGCGGAGAAGATTTCCGGCATTCACGACTGTTGGAATGCCGACACACGCATTCACACACCACACGCATTCACCCCAACACATAACAGGACACATAATACACACTCACACAACACAACATAGTACAAAACAGGACATAACACACAAACACTAAACAGCACAAAACATAGTAACACCAACACCAAACAAAGACCTGTAGCTACTGCTACCCCACCGGGGTTCGAACCCGGGCCCGCCAGCACTGCCTGCCCGCCCAGTCTAAGGATTCCGACTTCCCACTGGGCTGCCCCGAAGGGCGATAGAAAGAGTGAAAATTAATAAATATACCTTCCTATCGATGGTGCAATATTAGCCACGCCCACGTTTTATTTTGTGTGTCAGATAAAGATTTTGGCATTTGCCAATACAACACAGCAGTAGGCCTACAGCTCCATAGCACAGGACATTGATTATGTAATTATGTGTGGTTGTATGTGAGAGTGTATGTGTGTATGTTGTGTGTCTGTCTGATGTTCTTGTATGTGTTTAAAAAAATAACCTATTGGGTTTTACACTACACAGTATTTAGTCGGCTGGTCTTTTTAAAGTACTAGTTTATTATGCTTTGAGCTTCTCAGTTTTAGTTTTATTCCTTTCTCTTTCTTGTCCGTCCTGTAAATAACATCACTCTCGCGAAGGCAATTGATTAAACCCATCTCTGTCTTTCAAGTGAAAAATTACAACTGACTTTGATATGTTCACGGGAAATCTTTAATATCTATTATATTTTTGTGACAGCAACCAACAATATCTGTGCATGTCTCCCCCTGAAAGGCAAGCTTAGACAAAAACAGTCCGTTTTATTAACAAGGCACCTCTGCTGAGCTGTCGTCTTTAAGAAAAGGGTCTCCTATTTTTCAAACAGCTTGTTAATTGTATTCTAAACACCTTGCTTAGCCTGTCTAGGATAACAATAATTATATTCTCATCGGTCCAATAAATTTTCTCTCTCTGTATGTTTATTGTTGTGCAGTGTTGGACAAGATATAACAATGAACTCAAAATGAATTTTGTAACACTGTTTTAGTAATAAATCAGAAAACAAATACAGTCTTGCCACAGCCCGTCGCCCGCATAGTAAGAGCAGTGTGCTCTTTTGGTAGAAAACAAAACTAGCTGTTCCTTAGTAAACAACTTTCTTTAGTCAATTTCCCTCGATTTGACTGTTGCATGATCCATCACTACAAATAGATATATTTTTTAGGGCTCATCATTTTCTTGCTCTTCTCTATTGAATTGTATTCCTTCTGAGCCATTTTCAATGCGTCTTCCGAACCCCTGCCGTCTTATCATCATCTGTTCATCTAAGTCAACCCACAATGCAATTTAGATGTTAGGGTATTCATGGAAGCCTAACATCGATGTAATGTAAAGATTTGGCTTGTACACCAGTAGTGTATCATTGTGTTACCAGAACCAAAGTATTTTCTACCCTCATCAAAGTGTTGATATTGTAAAAACTGAAGGCGTAGACTTGATGTGGCTGTCCCTCTATAGTACATGATAAATGTTTATACCGGGATGAATAAACCTCTCACTCGATCTAGAAAAGTGGCCAGCTGGTTCTCAAACAAGCATTAATATACCTTTTAACGATCTTGCTTGAGAGGGGGGGGGGTGTTCTGATTTATGTTCCACACATTATCTGCATTAACACTTCAGTAATTGCTAATGGTTTAAGCACTCTTTCATAATAGATAGCAAGCCTTGACTGATATTGCTGTGCCAATCAAGCGTGCAAAGAGAGCTCTGGGGTTATTTACAGCATATACACTAAAGATAAACCAGTTTTTTGTGTACTATGTGTCTCGTCAGTGGATGTAATACACGAGCACTGTTGTGAAAGTTACTCATCCATACACGTCCTGTCTCTGAGATGCGCCCTGATAGTGAAGGGCAATGTGGAGAGCTGAGCAGTTCAAAGTCAAAGAGGACTACAAAACCTTTACCAGAGCTTTTGCTATTGCCTGCAATCTTTTTCGCTGTTTCCCTTATCAGCAAAACTACTCTGTGTTTTAGTCCGCATCTTCTGTATGCCCTGATAAATAAAGATCATCTCTTTTTTTCTTTTGTCATAATAAAGCAGTATAGATCAAGAATAGTCTGCATTGTTTAGTGACAGCACTTCTCGTGCCTTCTAGCTTGACACTACTCTTTTTTATAATAGCCCTTCCTTATGTTTGCTACCACACTTCTGTTTGGATCATCTTCATTAACCCCCTCTAGTATCAATCTGAAAAGCAAGCCTAGTTTGTCCTGAACAATGACATCATCGTTTCCCTAAATTAGGAAACCTAACAGTTCCAGAATCGTGATTTTCAATCAATAGTGGAGGGTTGTTTGTAATAACGATTGCCTTCTGTTTTCCCTTTAATGCCAAGGGATCTTTAAATGTCCTGTAGGGATCAAGGATTGCTCCAAATGTTTGTTGCCGCCCATCTTTTTTCTAGAAGTAGCAAATAAAAAAACAATAATAGAATAATGGAAACTATGTATAGATATGGATGATGTGTTACGCCAGCTGTGATATGGGTGAAGCAGGAAACATCTGAGCACCCGTGCATTCATCATAAGAGAATAGAAAAGCAGGTTAAAGATTTTCACAACTAGTATGGGGCATACCAACACCCGAAGTACTTGAACCATACTGACTATGATATGGACAAACAAAGACAATCAGTACTATAACTGACACAGGACAAAAGGTTTTATTAACAAAGAAAAATTAACCCCAGCAGGTTTTTAGGCAAAAAAATACACCAAGCAGAGACTAAGTGTGCTATGCAGAGAAAACTTGGTATTAGTTGGATGCACTAACTACTACAGACTAACAAGACTGCCTACCAAGCTGTTGCCATCAACTACAGAAATTCTGAACAAACCTTACCAACAAACAGTGAAAGGCTACACTTGAAGACTATCACAGTCCAAACACAACAACTGAGAACTATTAAAGAGTTGGAAACTAGCTTCCACAACAGTACAAGACACAGCACTGAAAACAATAAATGATCAACCCCTACCCATGCAGAAATAATGGGGCTCAATCAAGCACTACAGAGTATTAGAGGCGAACTGATAACTAATTTAGCAAAGCTAGGTGATTTAGACTCACACATTGAACTAGAAAAGAAGAAGCTAGGAGCCACAGACACTGACCAGGAAGTAAAACAAAGAATCACACAGCGTCTAAAAAATCTGCAAGATGAACACCAAGCAAGATTAGAGGTCTGAAACAATAACAGACAACAACTACAATCTCAGGTTAGCAGAATAAAAGAAACAATCCACCGCATTCTTTATGAAAACACAACACTGGGGGAAAGAATCCCTACACTGTTTCTTGAGCAAAGCATAACACTTGTCAGTATAATTACAGCATTGGGTTTCGCTATAGGCACACTTGTGTTATGAATGCACTGCCAGAAGCACACTACCATGCCACCACCACCCCCACCAACTCCGCACCCACAGGCACAGGCTGGGTAAGAAAACAAACGCGGCCTCCCCCCACTTAGCAGAACCTATAAAAAAATTAGCCACAAAGTTGGCAATGCACTTCCTGGTATAAATTAGCTCAGTAATTAGCTGGCTGCTAGTGCAACTGCAGAAAAAGTTCTTGGGATGTAATGGCTGAACATTTATGGGCATTACTTTTATTAGAGTTGTTGGGTTTTCTTCTTTCTAAAATAAAGATTTAACAAGGCCACTTAAAACTAGTAATACTTTGTTAAAGCATTATTTCATCATAGTGGACTGTCTGTTGCTAAGGGAAAATTATTTTTTGGTTTGCTCTGAGTTGGTTGTAGTAGTTCTTCCCTTGTTCCTTGGTGTTTTCAGCAATGCTACTACCTATTTGCTACGATGTACAAACTGCTGCTGGGTTGGGTTTACACGTTTCATTTTTCCAACTGCACACATCTCCAGCTATAATAATATGTTGTTGTAGTTTGTTTAAATGTTCCTATTTGTAACTGCATGTTTGAAGGCAGCATATATAAACCATCCCTATAGCAAAGTCTACCTTAGACTGCATAGTGAAAACATCTTGATAAATGCTTGATGCTTGAGGTGAGGTCAACAGCCGATTTAATACTGTCATCAAGATTTGCTAGAAACTGCTTCTGTGCACAAACCCAGTGCCATACCAATAAAACTTGATCGTGTCTGTCCTTGCAGCGCAAGCTAGCTACACACACATAGCCTGAATTAGTCATCATCATACACAATGCCTTCTCTAATCCTAGGTCTTGTTATACCTTCACTCTTATCCAGAATAAAAGTCGTCCATGCATACATTGCATTTGCTCTATTGTACCAAGAACAACTCTTGCTCTGCGTGAGAAAGATGTATTTGGAGGCATCAGTCATAGTTTTACCTCCTGTGCACACCCCACAAATACAGAGCCCCACATGTTTTTTGTCCTGTGTTAGTCTATTCAGTCTTAGAATTCAAATTAAACTCATTGCTCAGCCTCTTCAAAACGCCTTCATGTTAATCCGACTATTATCAGAGGATGAAGTTGCTGATCAGTGGCATGGACCTCCAGCTCAATAACACAACGCCTGAACTGATAGACACATGAAACCTGACACATACTTTACTAACTGGTTTGGATGGTTCATGTGGTCAGCATATACACACACAGACCCTGTAGTTCACAGTGGATAGCTAAGGTTTAATTGGTTTGGATAAACTGTATAGGTATTAGACAACCATGCCTTCGCAGGTGGCTCATCCTTAATTGGTGGTTTAAGTATGATTTCAGTGGGTTAGAACTTTTACTTTGAAGACAATGCTCTAACACAGCACATCTACTTATTATTGGAATTAGTGCTTTGAGTTAATATGTGAGATCCGCCTCGTATTTTGCATCTTTATTAAATTTAAACCATTATTATCAAGTAATAAAATGTTATAACACTAAGAAACATCCAGTCAGTTACCTGTTAAACACCCATAAGATCCTATTGACAACCGCTTGTCAACCATGAAAACTGTTGCTTTGCACAGGTCTTCTACACAGTATATGTGACAAGACAATGACAGCAGAAACAACTGGATTAAAAAAATATATAATAGGACCGGTCTAATAAATTTACTGTAGATGAAGGATATTACGATTTTTTGTTTTTTTTGTGTGTGTGTTGTTGTGTGTGTGTGTGCTTCTGCACACTGGCTGGAAAAAGAGCTCTTTTGCCCGAGCTGGCATCACAGCGAAAACTCCAACCAAGCTAGTCCTAAGATAACCCTACAACTTCTTCAAGTATAAGTATGTCACATACTTCTTTCAGAAATGCTTGGGTTTGACATAACATTTAGTCCATTTAGAAGAATGGGTATTAAAAGAAATGATTGGGAAGTACCCTTTGGTGATGCGCTTTGATGATGATGTTTGGCAAGGAATTAACCAATGTTGGTAAAGACCCATCGAACATGGCAGTAAACTCTTTGCTTTATGTAACCTGTCTCAGTTAAACACAACACAAAACAAGTGGCGAACGAAGGCTTCTCTCACAGTTCCTTTCCTGATCTACTAAGAATCCTTCAACTACAGGGCAATGTAATTGAAATGCTGCACAATACTTTACTACACTTTCAATACAAAAGCTAGAAGAGAGCATCCATGAAACACTCCTGTATAACATCAAAGATGAGCACAAAGAACAGTTGTCTGTAAAAATGTACAGATTACATTAGAAATTAAAATATATAAATACTAATAAACATACATAACCAAGGTCACGCGGTCCTGTAATAAGAGCACCTAAACCTGTCCAACTATTGAGCTTAAAGATCTTGGTGATTTATAAGATTTGAGAAGGATGGGGACATTGGTGAAGTTTATGCTTTATGAGGACACAAATGATGGATACTAAAAAGCCACAGTCTTTAAAGACGCTAAGAAACCTCGGTTCCTGAACGTGAACAGTTCGTAATTTTTGAAGCTGAGATGATTTTACTTACAAAGAACAGTATAAAGCTATAAATGGCACTGTCAAACCAAGCATTGACTGGCAGAACAAGTTTGAGTTTATTAGTCCATACACTCTCTAAGCAAGCTGACAGAACTTTCCGTAAAGCCATAAATGCTGGACCCGTAAACATAGCACAGCAAATCGATCAGCAGCAAAATGGAATGTAGAGAAAATACAATACAGAATAAGAACACTTTACGTGCTTCATAGAAAATACTCAGTGACTAAACCATCAACCACATGCGACGATTCCTTCCATAACTTTCCTCCGATGATCATACACATTGGTGTTGTTCTGGTTGCAAGAGAAAGACAGAGCTACTTTCTTGTCATGGATGGGATTACTATAACTGGGACAGACCTCGACGTTGATGCCCTCAGATTTGCTATATGCTATTCTGAACAGCTGCGGTGACCATGAACTTTGAAGGTAACATTTCCAGTCATAAAGTCAACTGCCCTAAGACCACCACAGCTGACACAAGATTAGCATCCTCAATCACACCACATGACCTTGTTTCTGTCTATTCACAGAATGTGATAACTGTCCGACAATCATTAACAAGACTTAATGAAATGAAAACCAATAAAAAATTACACCACGTTTTTTATTTAAACAGTATAAAAGAAGATGACAACTGCTAAATATCCTAAGTTCCTAGTGCACCAGATCCTGGAAACTCTACATGTTAATGCTAATACCTTTCGTTAGACAAACATTACAACAGAAGAGCAGCATGACATTGAGCAACACTAGCAAAGTATACAAAATGGCAGGCGTAAGGTACAGATCACATACTGTGTGAGCTCTAATACTACAGGTACAGCAACATGGTCTACAGCCGAACAGCAGGTCACAGCATTTGCATCTCTTGGCTACTGGAATTGGAGCTCCTCATCAATAGCATTGGCCACTGTTTCAAAAACAGCATAGCCTGTTCATTTGTCAAATCAGTCATTTTCCAAGAAGGTTGTGGGTAAACTAGAAAAACATGATGCTGTTGTTGCCTTGACATCAGCCAAGCTAAGCCATTAGTCTCATTATAGCAAAGCTCTAACAATTCCACAATATCAAAGAGATTTCACGAAAGCTTCAGGCTGACTACGAGACTACAAGCCCAAAATTCGACCTCCAGAACAAACAACACAAAGCCGATGCCTTGGACATTGACTTCAATAAAAAAAGGAATATATAAAACACGGTATTGCTTGCCCAAGACGTGCTTTAAACGGATCCGCTGAGTACTCTATTAAGGAGCTAAGAATACCATACCTTCCGTTAGATTCACTGCCTCATGACCTCAATACCGAAGCCAAAACAAAAAAAAGAAGCAAATTAAGTAATTTTTTTCTCTTACTATATTGAGTTAGAGATTTTTGTTGAGGCTCATATGGACAAAGTGTTTCAACAAGAGCTAAATGTTACACAGGCACAAAACGTGTACAAAGCATTCAAGGGCAATCGCACAAAATATCCCAGATCAACATAAACATAGAGTCCACCAGTAAAAGGTGCAGTTGTTGCTGACATTCCTATACAACATTACATACACAGCAAAAAAGACGAAGATGTAACTGTCATGTGTCATCCACACAACAAGCACTGAACTCCTTTTGAAGAACTCAACACAACATGGGCAGATGAGATGATGGGCAACTCGAACATTCTGCAATAAACAACAATAATGGAGGGATCAGATGGACAAAAGTTGGTAAGGTTCTTCGCAGAGACAAAGCAAACAAAGTTGTCTTCCCATTGTTGGTAGAAGTTACCTTCCCTTGACGGACCCTGGTTGTTGTACAAAACGTGCTGTGCTGAACAGGCAGAAAAAAGATTATAAGTGTTTTATGTGGAGTGTTTGGCTAAACTGTTATATGCCACAACGAATGCAGGGAGAGAGTTTCAAATATCATGAACACGTGACAAGCTTGACTTCACCGGCATTACTTTCTGTGGCTGTTTAGAGCATTGACAAGTTTGAGGAACTAAACTCAGCCCATCAGTGTGATTGTGTTCACCTGGGAAGTGCGGCCCCCTACGGACCCAGCCGGGTTAAGACCACTTAGGATCTCAAAAAGGTCTCCCACAATAGGTAATCCTGATAAAAACCATGTAGACCTCTTGACTAGAGAGTATGAAACCAGTTATCAGGATACACTCCTTAGAACAATGAGTAACTTATTGCACAGACAACAAAACATCAGCACAAACAAAGTTTTTGGCAAGGATGCTTGTTCGTTTATACCTTTTACAGCACAGCACAAACACAGAAACACTGCAAGAGTGAGATCGAAAGGCAATCACTGAACTTGTAACACCAAAGCTCAGGAAGCAGGTGTACTTCAAAAACAATAAAGAAGCTACACAAGAGTCCCTATGTAGTGTAGGCTGACTTTGAGTTATCATCGTGCCATAGGAAGACCGGCACCGGGAACAGTATTGTCTACTAAAACAGTCATACTCATAATCATCAAGTCTGTTCATGGTTGCTTAGTTATTTGTTAAAACAGATGGCACACTCAGAGCCAGTTTTGTATCGAGGACCAGACGCTGCAAAGCTTTTCATGAACACATGACAGCAAAATCATAACCACTCCCACTCAACAGCTAAACCTACAAGAGATCAATTATGACTGATGATGACCAGGAATATTATGCTTCTGCACACATTGCCTGGATTGTGGTAATTTATATTATCATCACATGTGGCAGACAACTCACACAGTCAGAGATCAAGACCACATCAGTGGAAAGTTTTCAGTGGAGCAGCACTTAAAATATAAAATTATGCAAATTACGAGCTAGTTAAGTTAATCTCCCACTAAAAGTAGATCCCAAAACATGAAGCTGCCAGTCTTTTTCCACAATCTAAGAGGTTACTACTCACACATAAATGCAGGCCCGTGACAGATGAGTAGAAGGCCTACTGCATGCAACAGTCATCGAGAGCAGTACCTGACTTTTGACAACACTAAATATGCTTATCCTGCTTTGATTCTGCACAACATCTGATGGGATCTCTAGAGGTCCTTATCTTCATCACCTGCGTACTTGCTCAAGTAACAGAAAAAATACTTCGACACAAAGCTTGCAAGAAAAGGCGTCTAATCCTTTATATACATGGACTCAGGGAAGCTTTGATGAAGAAGAGCTGCCGCAAAAGAAGCATTCTCCCAACAGATTGACGGGTAAAGAACCGTGATGAAGACTAACAGCATGCTCGTGGGCAAGGCAAAAGAGAATTCGTGTCGGACGATGGCGATTACCATATCAAACTCTTGCTGATGCATGTTTTTTGCTTGCTGAGTCTTTGAGAACTACAGAAAGACGACATGAAAACATTATGGACTAAACCCATCAAATCTAGTTTATATAATACAGCACCGTGGAATGTATTTGGGATGGCTTTTTCTTGAAGTTTACTGGGTGCAGCTTTAATTGCTTTGTCTGACCTCAATGCTATCCTAAGGTACCACATGATGTGAGGATGGTCTGCGTGGTGGCATCAGTAGGCATTCGCACAATACTGTAAGGCCAACCACAAATTTTTTAAAGACTATGATCCTCGCAAACCTTACACACTACATCATGTCGGGACGCAAACAAACTTATGGATGGGCGATGTGTCAGTACACTACCACAAAAACGTTCAGTTGTTTTAATGGTCCTTTTGCTGTTGATGAGACTCTAAAAATGTTACACAAATGTTCTCCCGTTATCAAGCAATGGGCGGATCTTAGAAGTAGATTAAGTCTTATCCCCATGAACTACATGTTGCGCACAGTGACACCCAATGGCTGCAGAAAGGCTCAAAACATCTCCAAAAGAACCACCAAAGCGTGTACCAAACTTAAAATGACAAAGCAAGTAGGTATGTCACTATCAGACTGCTACAGTTCTCCTAAGCCATGGTTAATTCTTACTGCTGTCATCGTATCAATGAGTTTGCCCAAAGCAATTCATGAAACCATACATCATGAAGAAACACTGATTGAAATGAAAGGGCAACTGATACATCAGAAAAGGATTTACTTCAAGCTCAATAAAAACAGCCTGCTTGGTTAAAACAATGGAGACCCACACAAGAAAAGGAGGTTTAGATAGTCACGAAAAGAAAATGAAGCCATAAAGCAAACATCAAAGCCAAGCATAAAGACTACAGGCACTTCCATGACAGTCCCGTATGGCTCATTGAATGAAGTTGCAGGTTAAACTAGACAAGCCAGGAGTCATTGGTTTATGTGCTGGAGCTGTCACAGCTTTATCGCTGGAGTTCTTGTATGATTACTTCAAGGCTAAATATCCTGCTGTAAGGGTCTTGTACACAGACACCTGACTCTTTCATCCTATGACAAATACCACAAAGATATATACAAAGACCCTTGTAGAGACGATAGCGCTGGGATCAGATTCAAGGATGACACCAGTGATTATCCAAAGACAGTCCCTTGCACTTCATCTGTAAACAAAAAAGTTATGGTAAGATGAAGTATGAGAGAACGCACTTATTTCAAAGAATCTGTTGGGCTGAGGCCGAATGTATCGTTGTCACGCCAACCGGTGTTATAAAAAAGGCAAAAGTTGTTGGAAAACAGGTGGTCAAAAACAAGCATCAGTCCATGATAACTACAAAGAGGCTCTCTTTGAAGGGAGAGTATTTCATCATGACAACCCAAAGCTCTGCTCAATCAACCCTGCACCAAATCACAACACAACTGTGTTAGAAAAAGACATGAATGCGCAGGATACAAAACCAGTATATTCTTCACCAGAGCACTCATACCACTTGGTCCACTGGAAAACACAGTAATTAATTAATTATTAATTTAATGTTTTTTACATTTAATACGAGTTAAAAATTTTGCATTGAGACTCACAATGATGTTTTACTCTTTATTAAGACCTATGGTAGTGGTACATGCTCACTCTGCTTTTTACAGTGCTGACATTCTAGAAGACTCGACAATTTGCCAGCAAGTAGAAATAAAACTTGATCATGGCACAAAAGAAGAGGTGCTAAATAATATTCTATGAGTTGTTAGTATGATGAGAGAGTGTCCAACCCACTTCAGTGTTATCAAAAATGTGCCAAAGTGTCATATTAAAAAACAGTTAGAAGAAACAATGCTGTCACTTACTTCTGATGAAATAGTGACCTACCTTACTAAGGCGGGACAGTATTACGTGGCACTAGCTGCAGTTCCTCTCTAACAAAAGCCCCCTGTGGTGCAGGTAATGACAAATAATAAATAGGAGGATCCATCTCCACAACTTTTTTTAGTTCATAAGTGTCTATGCTCCAGATGGGATCTGTTGCTCGTTTGTGACTGTCGCTGGCTTCAGCTTCTCCAGGACAACAGATTTATAAGTTTCTTCCCAAGGGTATAAGTGTTGCTTAGTTGGTGTTGTTTGGATATGCTGCTAGTATTGGTTTTTAGCATGTTTGAATGGCGTCCACAGTTTTACCCTGTGGCTTTAGGTTACTCCAGAGTTTTATTGCTCCCCTCAAAACTGCAGGCAGTCTTCTTACCCACTCTGTATTTGGTGTCTGGTATCATGATTTCTTGGTGGTACTGATATGCATACAGCTATTCTGCAACAGCTTGTTAAAGCTTTCAACCAGTGCTTGAGATCTGTGTGCCTGGTATACCTCGTTTTATGCTACTCTGGTTTCTGTAACACTGATTAAACTGCTCCTTTAACTCTTTACCATCATCACACTGAATAAGTCCGTGATATTTTAATGGGCCCCGACTATAGATTTCCACCTCAAAGCAACTGCAGTGCGGTGGCCAATCGTTTCAGTAAGGGGCTCTGGCATCGTTAACCTAGAAGCTACATCCACCTACAGTAAGAGCTTACTTATACCCTCTTTTTCTAATGGGCATGGGGTAAGTAAAAAGGTCTATCGGATAGTATCATTTGGCTTCATGTAGATGAAGGAGGGGTTCTATTAATGTGTCTTGGTGAAGGTAATAGATCTGCCATATGCTTGTTTAGACCGCCACTAAAACGACGCTATTCTTGCTTACTTCGAACTTTACTCCTGCTGCAATGGCTCAGTTTGGTAATAAGCTCCTGTCCTTTCCATAAACCCTTATTGGTGTGTAAGTAGATCTAGAGAGTTTGGCACCATTGTTCTAGTATAATAAATAAAAAGAGTCCTGTTGGTTAACCAACCTTCTGAGCTAAGAAAATATACTATTCATGCCCACCACAATAAAAGCAATCAGCCTGGACATCTGGGTTTCAGTGGTTGATAATGAATCCGAAGCTGTGGCTTCGTAATAGGAGATATTTGTTTGCCTGCCTCCATGTAGATACTCTTTTATTGCTGCGTCAACATCAAAAAAGATTTTGCAGCATGTCCTTGTTTCACGACGTTTTCGTTAATAAAGTCTAACTGAGCAATTCTTTGTCTTTCGTATCTGCCTGTGCTCTGTTCAGTTGTTCTATTGCTTTATCATGCCTCTTCCTTTCTCGTCTGTCTGAAAGTTTAGTAAACGAGTAGTTGCTACATGTAAAAGCAAGTCTTAACTACAGCACCAACCAACCATCATCACTACAGAAGGCCATTTTTCTATTTATGAACTAATATTATCTAATAATTCCCTCTAACCAGGATGTCTTTTGTAAGCAATGGATGCTTTTACAACCGCAACTAGATTAGACTGTCTTGCAAAATCTAGTGTATCCTAAATCAGCATGCCTCTTTTTAGAAGACTCGTTCCTAACATAGTATAGCCGCACTAAGGCCACCAATAACAGCGCGTGGTAGACCAAATTGACTGCAGTCTTTTTCTTACTCAATTTCTACTATATGTATAATTAAATATTTATAACTATTAATACATCTTGAACTGGATCGTGTCAGGGGCTGTTGATGGCATGGGTTGCGTTGTGTTGTGGGTTTAGGGTTTATGTTCTTGCGAGCGTTCTTGTTTTGTTGGTATCTTTGTGCTCCATTACTCTATAGGCTGTATAACCCATTCCCATAGCTGTTATACCATATATTAAAAGTAAGACAGAATATTTGTTTTTGGTGGAGCCTTTGGTCATTTTTTTTAATGTTTCTATAGCATCTGTTATACCTAATGTTTCTCCAATAAGATCTTTTGCTTTTGCTTGGTTGCTAAGTTTTTTCTGTCGATTCCCCATTCGCTAAACTCGATTGCGCAGCGTCACTCTCCCAGTTTCTTTCTTGGTGACACATGTCACTTGTGGAAAGGGAGGGTTTGCTCATTGGGTTTTGGTGCTTGGCATTCTTCCTGTTGTTCGATAGCTGTGTTTCTGTTCTTACCATCCTTTCTCTATATGGTATAAATTTTATATGTTTTAATGTTATCAAAACTAGCAGCTACTGGTGCTAAATAGAGAGCAAACCGGTAATACATATCACAGCCACTGTCGCCCATCGTTCTAGACAAAATAGGATCTTGTGAGAAGGTCATACGCTAAAGTCAGCTTCTGATCCACATTAAAGACCCTACTTTGTTAGCTATTAGCATATAGACCAATAACAGTAATGCCCCCCTAGGCTTTATCACCATTTTTGCTCCAAGGGAAGAGATTCATACCTATTAAATACTTATTAATGTCTTGTGGGGATACTGCTGCTACCTGGTCAACTGTTAGTTGAGTTACAAGTAATCTTTTTTTTACCACAAGCTGCAAGAGAGTACAACTCTCCTTCTTATCCAGTAGCCCTCTTCTCATCTGTTTTTTCTTCTTGACTAGAGCCAGTAGATGTCATCAACAAAAGTTCGTCGAAATTCATGTTGTCTATCTTTAAAATATTTTGTGTAAAATAATTATTGTTGTTCTTGACAATTGTTGATAATTGTTAACAATGTTTTTGATGGGGACTTTTTTTATTTCTTGACAAGTTCTTAATATAGTTTTTGTTTTAGTTCTTGTACTATTTTCTTGGCAGGTTCTTGTAAGATCTTGTATTAGTTGTTAATAAGTCTTGGCAAGTTCTTGATAAGTTGTTGATAATTGTTAATAAGTTTCTTGACAAAAAAATTTAATTAAGTTATTAAAAAATTGTTGATAAAGTTTTTGACAAGTTCTTGATAACATATTGTTTTAGCATAAATTCCCATAATTTTATAGTTTTACCCATCAAAGCAAGATTGTAACATTTTTTATTTTTTACAAGAGATAGGAAAAAAAGCCGACTTAAGGTAAAGTGGCTCTTCAATCTTACCTAGTTTTTAATAAAAACAGGGCAACTTTTTGGCCGATGAGGCGCGACAAATCGGCCCAAATTGCGGGGTTTTATATAAAAACTAGGTAAGTCTGAAGAGCAGTTGAGCTTAAGTCGGCTTTTTCCCTATCTCTACGGGTTTTAACGTGTGCGCAAGATGTTCTGCGTGAGTTTGCACACGGTTTATAGTCTCATCCGAAGGACTTTTGTGTGTGCGCGTGCGTGCGAGTGTGTGTATATCAATACCTGCATGATATATCTTGAGATGTTTTTCTTCGTGATAGTAATCAACTTTGTTGTCAAGCTCCTAGGTCCCTTTTCACTGAATCGTAGATAAAATTATTCTCTTGTTTATGATGATAATATCAAATGTATGAGAATATGATGGTAATACAATTTTAAAAAAAACGTATTCGGGCTTAATAGTTTTCGATTAAGTGATTAAATTATTGATTGGGGGGGGGGGGTGCGGAGGGGGAGGAGAGAGAGAGAGAGAGAGAGAGAGAGAGGAGAGAGAGAGAGAGAGAGAGAGAGAGAGAGAGAGAGAGAGAGAGAGAGAGAGAGAGAGAGAGAATATTCCTTGTTCAATGGAATAGTCAAACGCATTCAAGGTTTTTAGTTTTGGGATGAAGAGAATAATAAATTTATTTGGAATGAATTTCAAGAATATATATATATATATATATCGGGGAGAGGAGAAGAGAGAGAGAGAGAGAGAGAGAAGAGAGAGAAGGGGAAAAATTAAATTTTCTTTTTTCAATGATGGCAATAGTCAAATGCATTCAGGGTTATTTGTTTTGGATTAAGTGAATATTGATTAATTGGAATGAATTTCAAGAAAACACACAGAGATCTGTCTGTCTGTCTATATATATCTATATATGTGTGTGTGTGTGTGTGGTGTGTGTGTGCGCGCGCGCGCGCAAATATATCTATCTACACACACACACACGGGATAGCCTGGTGGTTAGAGTGATGCATTCGTGATCTGCTGACCCGGGTTCGATTCTCGTTCAAGAGGATGTTTCCTCTGGAGTTAACATCAGTGCAGACTCCACTCTCCCCAAAAGTCCTTCCGATGAGACTATAAACCGAGGCCCCGTGTGCAAACTCACGCAGAACATCTTGCGCACACGTTAAAACCCGTTCCGCTTTTCGGAAGAGTAGGCCATTGTGTGCCGGTGGGAACAGATGACAGAATTTACACAACTGCATTCACACGGGGACTGGATGACAAAAAAGCACATGGGTGCTTATTTTATTATCCTCTAAATAAAAGAATCAAATAAATAAAAAACCACACACACACAAACAGACATACGCACGCACGCACACACACACACACGCACGCACACACACACACACACAAGGAAGGAAGAAAACAAACACCAAGTTGTGCAGTTGGTTTTTCTCACTTTTCGCTTTATTCAACAACTCTCCTCAGAGAGGTTTTCTGGAAGACAAACACAGCCATAATACATTCATAATACATATATATAAATACACACACACATCTCCGTGTGTGTGTATGTGTATGTGTGAGAGAGAAGAGAGAGAGAGAAGAGAGAGAGAGAGAGAGAGAAGAGAGAGAGAGAGAGAGAGAGAGAAGAGAGTGACACTCCAACACAATGATTTGCTTTGCACCTGACCCACTTTCCGCTAAGAGCCATTTAGGCAGGTGGGGGCAGTTGGGATTTTGAATTTTGATTGATTAAAAATATAGCCATTCTTCTACCTTTGGGGTGAAGTATCAAGGGGTAATTTTGTTTCCTTTTGGGTTTAAAAAAAAAGTGTTTTAAAAAACACCCCCCTTTATCTGACTACCTGTTACGAGCAAAAAAAGTCTTTTCTGATTTTTGTCATTTTGTGCAGTTATCCCTTCAATTTGAAATAATTTTCATAGAATTTCTAATTTTTAAATTTTTGTTTGTTTTTTGGTGGTGGTGGTGGGGGGGGTTATCGAACATGTTAAAATATGAAAGATTAATAACATGTCAATCACTAAATAATGACCCTTGGTGTAATACAACTTATTTTGTGGTGAAGTGTCATATATAGGTGTATATATATATATATATGTACATATATATATGCCAAAACAAATTTGTTTTATGACAAGGTTTTCAAAAAAAAATATTGAGCATATTCATTTTAAAATTAAGAAAAATAAACGCAAGACTCCATGCAATAAAAACAGCAATAAAGGCAGCAGTTGTTTGTTTGTGTGTGTTTGGTTTTTTTGTTTTAGCAATAAAACATCAATGTTTATTTAGCAAACACACAACCTTCACAACCTCTCAGTAAATCTCACACACACACACAAGTAATGATAAGACTGACATGTTAACAATAATAACAACAATAATAATGATAAAAAGAATAAACGGAATTGATATAGCGTTCTATATTGCACAGACAAACCAAAGCGCTTGCGCTCAAACTCATTCTTACACAGTTATGCAACCCGTAACAATTAATAGTTCTAAAAAGTCCAAATGATTCAAACAATACAAAATAAAACAAACAAGCAAACACGCAACCACCAGATATTTATTGTTAAAAAGCCAGGCCAGTATCACACAGATAAAATACATGTTTTTTGGGGGGGTAAAAAGCCAAAGCAGCTTAAGCAAAGGGATAGGTAAAGTAAGGTAAAGGTGTCCCATAACCTATAAGGTCACAGGGGAGCAAGGCGTCAGAAACCTCAACTTCTCTAGGGGCCAGCATATTGAGGGCGGCGCCCATCTCCTCTCCCTCGCTGCTTTACCTTCCCTGACCCTAAAGAGGCAGGTACCCATTTACAGCTGGGTGAACTGGGGGACTGTACTGAAGCCAAGGCGCGCAAACGGTCACCCATCCAACTGGTAACCACGCTCGACGCTGCTTAACTTGGCTGGGGGAAAGCGAGTGCTCTGACCACTGAGCTATCCCGTCCCCGCTGAAGCAAAATTGAGGACAAAAAATAACCCCTACAATTTATTTACCCTGATGGAACAAAACTGAGTATTTATTATATGAAAACAGCTTCAATAACTGACACACACACACACCACAAATTAAGATGCAAGGTATGTACTATGCTGGTTTGCAGAAGCAGTACTGATTTTTATGTTGAGTTTCATAGCACACACACACACAAATATATCTAAAATCTATCTCTCTCTCTATAAAATACAATATATAATTTATCTCTCTCTCTCTCTCTCTATATATATATAAAATAATATAAGAGCTTTGATTTGTCTGTGCAAGATACAGCGCTGTATAAATTCCATTTATTATTATAATATAATTATATGTATATATATATATATATATAGATATGTAATTATAACTCTCTCTCACACACACAGAGTGCAAGCAAGCAAACATACAAAAACATAAAAGGTTTTTATTATTACACAACCTAGCCATGACTTTGCACAGTTATCTCGCGTCCATTTTCTACCACTTACATGTAAAAATCAGTTTTAAAACGGCTGATATATCATGGAAGAAGAACAAGCAGTTTCTTTTGACTCTGTCAGAGTGTGTGTGTGGGGTGTGTGGGGTGTGTGGTTGTGTGTGTGTGTGTGTATGTGTGGTGTGTGTGTGTGGTGTGGGGTGTGTGTGTGTGTGGTGTGGTGGTGTGGTGTGTGTGTGGTGTGGTGTGGTGTGTGTGGGTGTGTGGTGTGGGTGTGTGTGGTTGTGGTGTTGTGTGGTGTGGTGTGTGGTGTGTGGTGTGGTGTGTTTTGGGGGGGTGTGTGTTGTAAATGTGGTGTGTGTGTGTGCCGCCCCGGTGTGGTGTGGTATGCGTGTATTGGGTGGTGGGGGGGGGGGGGGGAGTCAGGATAAAAGACGGCTGGCCTTCATCTTCCAGGGGTCTGGCATTACGGTCTTCAACATCACACACAAAATGAATCACACCAAAAAAAATCGTCACAATATTCGGGAGACAAAAAAGAAAACCAAAAATCCTACAGCAAAACCAAAAATCAACCCACCACATAAGCCACAAATCCGAAAGAAAAAACAAATCTCTCGACTCTCAGCTGCTGTTCATTCCATCCCAGCTGGTGCTGATAAATTACAGCAGGAACTGACCACACTTGGACTTGGTAGCTAAATGGAAAGGGGCAGCGCTAAATGTGGCACTTTTGACCGAGTGATGCTGGATTTGCGCGTTGATGCTGAGAAATGCGCGTGATGCTGAGATTTGCACGCTGTGTAGGAATGTTTTTCGTGGAAACGAAAAAAACAGTGGTGGATGCACCACAAAAGAA
>CM054163.1:40338514-40348514 GCA_028751875.1 Rapana venosa
ATATCTCTCATACACACACACACACCAAAGCAAGCATGCATAAATTGTACTAAGGACCAGTGACTGACTAGGAATATATAAATTACAAATTATACAACTTATAAACTTATTATTAAGACACTTATTTGCATGAGCTTACACATGTACATATCATGAGCGCATACATGTGCACATGCACACACAGAGAGCTTAAAGTTGGTAGACGCATATACTAGAGATTGAAGGGAAAAAATAAAAAGAAAGGTTATTATAGTCAATGCAAACACAAGTACTATCTTTCTAGAGCAAGAAGAGAGCAACACCTACCCACATCCACATCCACCCACTTACCCACACATTCGCGAGCATGTACATACTTACAGTTACAACTAATGATGCACACACAGATATATATATATATATATATATATATATATATATATATATATATATATAATATGTATATAATATTATATATGCTATGTATCATATTGACAGCACACATGACAATATCAGGCAATTATTTCAGTGAAATGTGAAACTGGTTAGTCAGTGTTTTATCTGTGTGTGTGTGTGTGTGTGTGTGTGCTGTGCTGTGCTGTGCTTGTGAGTGTCTACATTTAAAATATGTTATTTTTTAAGAAGGACTGCATGTGTGTTAATGCTTCAAATGCAAGCACTTTGATTTGTTTGCTTTGAGTGAAACTATATTAAAATTATATCTTGATCCTAGATTCAAACTTTTGAAAAACTCCTACAGAAAATTTGGGGGCATATAAATAATACAAACTGACTAAAACTTACACCAGGGTAGCTTTATCTGGTAAATATCATTACATACTGAAGACAGTGAAGTGCAGTTAGGTTTGAATTCTGTACTGGCTCAGATTTACAAACATATTGTTTAACAATAATAACTAATAAACCTTCAATGGTGAGGCTACTATTACTAAAAGTAATATTTGCCTTCTTGTGCAAATGATATCCTGCAAATTTTATGGTTTTTTTGTTTTTGTTTGGGGAAGGGGGGGGGGGGGGGGGGGCTGCTATTTTTGCAATGTAACTGAAGAATTTAATCAATACTTTTCAACAGTACTGTTTTATTTTTATTTTATTTATTTATTTATTATTTATTTCAGGATAATGGAATAAGCACTCATGCACTTTTACAAAATCCAGTGGCTGTGTGTATCATCAACTCGATAGGAACATTCCACAAAAATGGTAAACCCTCAACGATCTCGATTAGATTACGAAGACGCTTACCTGTACTAAAAACTTGTACTTACCTGAGTTTCTCTACTGGGGCAAAACTCGGGTTGAAACGAGAGCAGCCTGGCACGGGTATCTTCCAAGTTGTCCACAGTAACTTGCTGTCTGACAAACGAAGCAGACAATACCTCAGCCGACCCTGGAATGATCGCTGCAAAAGCGATGAGCCTTTTCTATTTGTTTTCAAAACCAAGGAAGTACCACGCCTGGCATCATTTCTCGAAAATTGACTCGAAGAGAGTAGAATCTAAAAATATCTTTCACTTCTTTCCTAACCACAGTATGATAACGTGTAAACTGGCCAGTTGCCAAAACCCATGTTTTCGGGACTATTACCAGTTTTTCGTAGATTTTTAAAAAAAAAGTTAAGCCCACACGATGATGTTTAATACATTTTTAGTTCTTGATAGCTGAAAAAAATCAACAGCATTCAGTTCTGTTGTAGATCTAACAACATTCTGTTGCGTTCTAATGTTGACATTACTTTTTAGCCGCATGGCTTGATGTCGGTGCTGACATCAGCTATGTCTCCGCCATCAAATCGTTACCCGGACAGTTTGGGTTCCCTGTTTAAACTAATGTTGTAACCAAACGGAAAAGAAAAGTCAAGACAATCAGACTGAGACTCACTATTCCTAATGAATAATTATTAAAGGAATGAGGAAGCAATGTTTGGAGGACAACAAATGTTAAATACTGCGAGTGTTCAGTATGTGTGTGCATACGTTATTATTATTATTATTACTGTTGTTGTCATTGTTGTTGTTGTTGTTGTTGTTGTCTTTTTTCGAGGATAATGGATAAGCACTCATGTGCTTTTTTACATCAAGTCCCCGTGTGTATGCATTTTTGTAAAAATTTTCATCGGCTCCCACGGGCATACAATGACCTACTCTTCCAAAAAGTGGAACGGGTTTTAACCTGTGCGAAAGATGTTATGCATGCGTTCGCACACGGGACCTCAATTTATAGTTTCATCCAAGACTTTCAGGGAAATGGGAGTCGGCACTGATGTAAACTCCAGAGGAAAAATCCTATAGAACGAGATTGGAACCGGGGTCAGCAGATCACGAGCGCAATGCGCATCACTCTAACCACCAGGCTATCCCGTCCCGCGTGCGTGCTTAGTGTGTGCTCATTTGCACGTGTATGTGTGTGTGTGTGTGTGTGTGTTGTGGTTGTGTGTGTGTGTGTGTGTGTGTGTGTGTGTTCTTCAAGTCCTACATAGAGAGTATTCTAGGTTTTGCTTTCATCTGTTGGTACAACAACCTTAGTGTTAAAAACAAGAATAGTCTTGGTGGAATTGTTAGAATCTGCTCAAAAATAATTGGAGAAGAACAAGGATATCTCAAGTCCTACTGTGATCAGCAACTTGTGCCCAAAGTGACTGCCATCTTGGCTGATCCTTCCCATGCTATGTCTTCGGAATTTCAGTTGTTGCCTTCAGGACGCCGTTTTCGGTGCTCCAACAGTAAAACAAATAGAAAAAGAAATCCTTTTGTTCCAGTAGTCATTCGAATTCTAAATTCAAAACAGCGCTGACCAAACAGTTTTACATTCTCTGATATACCTCCCTGATTGTCAAGTTAAGTGTGTGTGTGTACTTCTGTATCTTACTTTTGGCTTAAATAATTTTTTAAAGTGTGTGTGTGCCTGTGTGTGTGTGTGTGTGTGTGTGTGTGTGTGTGTGTGTGTGTGTGTGTGCGCGCGCGTGTGTGGAGGTTTATGTCTTTACTAGTCAATGGTCAATGTGGTGTGTGTGTGCGCGCGCGCTTTGTGTGTGTGTGTGTGTGTGTGTGTGTGTGTGTGTGTGGTGTGCGTGTGCCAATAGTCTTTATAAAATTGTGTTCATATACCAGCGTGTGTGTATGGGGGTGCGTGCGTACGCTACGTGTGTATGAGCGCGCCTGGGGTTGTGTGTGTGTGATTTTTTAAAGCTATCTTGGAATGTTCACAACAATTTGAAATGTATTTTCTTGTGTCTTTTGAGATAATTATACGTATCAATGTGCCTGTGAGTATTGTAATTGCTCTTCATGGGATGGTTAAAGTGTTTTTGACTTTGACTTTGACTTTGTGTGTGTGTGTGTGTGTGCGTGCATGCGCGCGCGCGCTAAAGTCAATTTAGGATTTTTTAATTTTTTTTTTTTTTTTTTTGGGGGGGGTCTTTTCATTAACGCAATTTGATCCCTGGTAATGCTTTACAATGGAGTAGTCAACTCAACTCTACGACACCGGGGCAAGGAAAGGTCATACTGGTGGTGTCTGCTACGACCAAAGGGAAATAATTCAACATCTGGCGTATGTGCAGCAGTTCAAGGTCGATGCGGGATAAAAATAGAATAAGCGTCATAATCACGTCATTATGACTTGTCACAACACTAGCCTCAAGAAATCGTTAACTTCTGAAAAACTGATCAGCCTGAATGAATCGAAAATACAGAAAAATAAAAGATACAGATGAAAATCGAGAGAAATTGAGGTTTTTTCTTCTGACCTTCCTCTCTCCCTCCCCAAAAGCCTACTGCCTCAAGACATACTACAAATTTCAAACCTAAGATTTTCCCCTCCTGTTTCAGATCGTAGCTTTCCCTGCCTTCAACAGCTCAAATTCCCATCACCCTGCCAAAGTGCATAGCCTCTCTCTCTCTCTCTCTCTCTCTCTCTCTCTCTCTCTGTGTGTGTGTTGTTGTGTGTGTGTGTGTGTGTGTGTGTGTGTGTGTGTGTGTGTGTGTGTACGCACGCATGTGACATACATTAATTTGAATTTGTAAGAACTACGTATTTTAATTAGTTGCATGATTAATTCTGTCTTCTTCTTCTTCTTCTTCTTCTTACTTGTAGAACTATTAATTGGAATTGGTTGTATGACTGTAAGAATGTGTTGAGTGCAGGCAAGTACACAAACCAGATCAAAATGGATCTTGGAATCCAGAATTCTAAAAAAAATTATTTCTTACATGCAGTTACTTTTTCTTTCACACACACACACACACACACACACACACACACACACACACACACACACACACACACACACACACACACACACACACACACACACACACGAGGCAGGAATGAAAAGAAGCTTGTAAGCATACTCTTTTACACTCAATAAAAATCATTTTGACTTGACTTCACACACACACACACACACACACACACACACACACACACACACACACACACACACACACACACACACACAGTGGGCACATGTATACATATTATCACACACACACACACACACACACACACACACACACACACACACACACACACACACACACACACACACACTGAAGATACGATTTCACTTTTATTATTATCATTATTATTGTTGTTATTATTATTAGACACCATCAACAAGAGCACAAACCAATAATGTACAAAATATTGTCAATCAGTAACGTTCAAATTCTAAAAATAAAATATTTTATCATTATGTCATACAAAATACACATCCTGCTTAGCGCTCATGGTGTATCTATATTGCAGAGACGTAATAACAACAAATAGTTCTTACATGAATAATTATGTAGATTTAAATAACACCTTCAATAAAGTAACAGATATGCATGGACAATGACACAGGGGGGGGGTGGAGGGGGGAGGGGGGGGGGGGGGGGGCAAGGGATAGCCTGGTGGTTAGAGTGATGCACTCGTGATCTGATGACCCCGGTTCGATTCCCGTTCAAGAGGATTTTTCCTCTGGAGTTAATACCAGTGCTGACTCCACTCTCCCCCAAAAGTCCTTCAGATGAGATTACAAACCGAGGTCCCGTGTGCCAACGCACGCATAACATTTTGCGCACACGTTAAATCCTGTTCCGCTTTTCCGGAAGAGTAGGCCATTGTGTGACCAGTGGGAATGGATGACAACATTGACAAAACTGCATACACACGGGGACTGGATGAAAAAAAAGCACATGAGTGTTTATTCCATTACCCTCGAAATAAAATAAAAGAATAACAAGAAATAAAAGCAAATAATAAATAAAGACATTTATATATATATATATATATATATATATATATATATATATATATATATATATATATATATATATATATATATATATATATATATGTAAAGGCAACCATTTTGGATAGACTGAAAGGTGGATTGGTGGTCTAGAGGTAACCACCTGCCTAGACAGCGAAAAATCCGGGTTTTAAGTGTGCGGTGGTTTGATCCCCGTTTGGGCCAGAAAGTTTCCCCCCATCCATTAGATGGTGTGTGGTGATCTGGGTGCTAGTCTTTCGGATGAGACGATAAACCGAGGTCTTGTATGCTACACATATTTAGCGCACGTAAAAGAACCCACGGCAACAAGAGAGTTGTCTCTGGCAAAATTCTGTAGGAAAAAGCCACTATGATAGGGAAACCAATACAGTTGAAGACTGGAAAGAAAAGGGTGGCGCTGCTCTTGTGGCGACGAGCTCTCCCCGGGGAGAGCAGCCCGAATTTCACGCAGAGAAATCTGCCGTGACTGAAGTAAAGTATGTTCTTTCGAGCCAGAAGGCCCATAGAGCCGGAGCTTATCCCGGTTTCTGTAGCGTTAAGCGAACTGATGGTTTTTCACCACCCCTGTGACAGGACGCTAGTCTGTCGCCAGATACTTCCCTAGCAGAGCTGGTTCCCACTTGTACACCTGGGTGGAGTGAGGAAAATAGGAGTAAAGTGTCTTTCCCAAGGACACAACACCGAGCCGAGCGGGGATCGAACCCGCGACCTCTGGATCACGAGTTGACCGCCTAAACCACTCGACCACGGTGCCTCCTGCCGTGACTAAAAGTGGTATATAATACAATACAATACAATACAAAGCAATACAATACAATGCAATACAAGACAATGCAATAGAATGCAACAGAATGCAACACAATACAATGCAATACAAGACAATGCAATACAATACAATACAATGCAATGCAATACAATACAATACAATAAATGCAATGCAATACAATACAATGCAATACAATACAATGCAATACAAGACAATGCAATAGAATGCAACACAATACAATGCAATGAAAGACAATGCAATACAATACAATGCAATGCAATGCAATGCAATACAATACAATACAATGCAATACAATAAATGCAATGCAATACAATACAATACAATGCAATACAATAGAATGCGAAACAATGCAATACAATGCAATACACTGCAATGCAATACAATACAATAAAAGGCAATGCAATACAATGCAATACAAAACAAAACAATACAATGCAATACAATACAATACAAT
The DNA here is from genome assembly GCA_028751875.1 of Rapana venosa. NCBI lineage: Eukaryota > Metazoa > Mollusca > Gastropoda > Neogastropoda > Muricidae > Rapana > Rapana venosa. The sequence continues at coordinate 40,345,034 of CM054163.1, forward strand.
ACAATACAATACAATACAATACAATACAATACTCGCTCTGGTGGTCTGGGTACAAGTCTTTCAGATGAAGCGATAAACTAGGATCACCTGCAGACGTTGTTTTACGCAGGTAAAACAACCCTGAACAACCCACAGTAATTCATATAGACAAAAGATTTTTAAGCAAAGGAGAAAGAAAAATCAAACTGAAATTATTTGCACTTGTAGCAACGGACATTTTGATAGACAATTTTGAAAATCAACCCAGTCATTTTTAAAACATACTCTTAAACAGGAAACACCATATATTTACAAAATATATTTTTTAAAAAATCGTATCAGTCAATACATGTGGTTAAGACATAACAACATTTAGTATAACATTTTCAAAATATGCTGTTATGTCTTCTGACAAAATGGCGAAAAATAATGTTGACACTCCACCACGAAATGAGTTACTTTGCACCTGACCCACTTTTCTGCTAGGAGCCATTTTAGGCAGGTGGGGGTCAGGTTGTCGATTTTGAGATTTTGATTGATTATAAAACTATAGCCTTTCTTCTACCTTGTACTGAAGTATCAAGGCATAAGTTTGTTTCCTTTTGCTTTAAAAACGCATTAAAAAGACATCCAAGCCCTTATTCTAATAACGTTTTACAACGCAAAAACTTGTCAATTTCTCATTTTGCCACTTTCTGCAGTCTATCATTTCAATTTGCAATAACTGTTCATAGAATTGTCCGATTTTCAATCTGTTTTCTGTATTGAACAGCTTATTTATTGCAGATTAATAACACGTTAATAACTAAAAATTGACCTTAGGTGCAATGCGACTCATTGTGTGATGGAGCGTTAACATTCAGTATGTGATATGGAAGGAAGGTGGCAGGATGGTTAAGACGTTTGCCTGCCAACAAGTAAACCGTGAGGTTCTGGATTCGATTCCCAGCCTCACCCTTTCTTCCTAGTTTGACCAAAAAATCGAACTGAATGTCAAAGTCCTTCGGATGAGACTATAAACCGAGGCCCCGTGTGCGAACGCATGCAGAACATCTTGCGCACACGTTAAATCCTGTTCCGCTTTTCGAAAGAGTAGGCCATTGTGTGCCGGTGGGAACAGATGACAAAATTTACAAAACCGCATACACACGGGGACTGGATGTAAAAAAGCACATGAGTGCTTATTGCATTATCCTCGATGTAAAAAAAAAAAAAAAGAAGTCATCTGAGCGCTTTGATTTGTTGCTTTACAAGATTCAGCGCTATATAAATTCCATACATTATTATTATTATTATTATTATTGTTATTATTATTATTATTATTATCATTATATTCCTCACTGGAAGATCGTGGTGTGTAGAATACCCAAACTGGTCAAACGTCCTTAACAAGTCTCAAATCAACTAGTAAGGCATTTTAGGGGGATGGATGGTTTGCACAATCATCTTGGATCTGATTGCAATGCTGTCAGTAAACTAAGGTAGCTCAGCTGTCTATGATGACTGTGTACTTTCACATTACTTTGACACAAGAATGCACACTACTTTGACACAAGAATGCACATTACTTTGAAACTTTCATGCACACTACCTTGAAAGTATCTTGAAACTAAGATGAGACTATAAACCGAGGTCCCGTGGGCAAACTCACGCAGAACATCTTGCGCACACGTTAAAGCCCGTTCAGCTTTTCGGAAGAGTAGGCCATTGTGTGCCGGTGGGAAGGGATGACAACATTGACAAAACTGCATACACACGGGGACTGAATGTAAAAAAGAACATGAGTGTTTATTCCATTATCCTCGCGATAAAAGATAAATAAATAAATAAAAGTAGAACGCATATTACCTTGAAACTAGGATGCACACTACCTTGAAACTACCTTGAAACTAGGATGCACACTACTTTGAAACTAGGATGCACACTGCCTTGAAACTAGGATGCACACTACCTTGAAACTAGGATGCACACTACCTTGAAACTAGGATGCACACTACCTTGAAAGTACCTTGAAACTAGGATGCACATTACCTTGAAACTACCTTGAAACTAGGATGCACATTACCTTGAAACTAGGATGCACACTACCTTGAAACTACCTTGAAAGCTAGGTCCACACTACCTTGAAACTAGGATGCACACTACCTTGAAACTAGGGTCCACACTACCTTGTAACTAGGATGCACACTACCTTGAAACTACCTTGAAAGCTAGGTCCACACTACCTTGAAACTAGGATGCACACTACCTTGAAACTAGGATGCACACTACCTTGAAACTAGGATGCACACTTCCTTGAATCTAGGATGAGACTATAAACCGATGTCCCGTGTGTGAACCCATGCTGAATATCTTGCGCACACGTTAAATCCCGTTCCGCTTTTTGGAAGAGTAGGCCGTTGTGTGCCGGTGGAAAGGATACAAACTGACATGACACACCTTGAAACTAGGGATGCACTATTTAAAAACTAAACTAGATCAAACAACTCGAATTAGATCAACAAACTCGAAAACTAATGAAAGACAAACATTAAACTGATGCACTACGTAATGTCCTTGCAGTAACAACCTGAATAAGTGCAATACCTTAAAACAGATGCTCACACAACCTTGAAAACTAGAGCACACATACCTAAGCTAGGATGCCACTACCTGAACCTGGATGAGACTATAAACCGATGTCCGTGTGAACCCACGCTGAATGTCTTGCCAAACGTTAAATCCCGTGCTTTTTGAAGAGTAGACGTTGTTGCGGTGGGAAAGATGACAAATCTGAACAAAACTGACCACACACAGATGGATTTTAAAAAACAAAGCACAACAGAGTGCTTATTCCAATCCTCGAATAAAGATATAATAAAACAATAAGATAATTACCATGGGTTTGGCCATTTGTCATTTGACAGTACACACTGAATAACACGAATATTCACACTCCAGCTCACTCACCATCACAACTCCCTCCTCCCCCCCCCCCCCACCCCCCCCCCCCCCCCCCCCCCCCCCCCCCCCCCCCCCCCCCCCCCCCCCCCGCACCATGAACATTTGATTCGTAAGTCTGTTAGCTGTCCTTGTCGGTATAACCGAAAAACTTTCCGCCATACTTCACTCTAAAACAGAAGCTATGGATCTGAAGCATTCATCACCAGAGATATCAACTCTGCCATGCGGTGATTAAAACGGCGTTTGTGCAACGACAATCGTTCACTTTCCAAGTAGTAGTTCAACAGATCTTCGTCGATACTTCTCTCTCCTGAACGTCTCCTCGAACGTCGCTTTCTCCTGAAAGACCGGTTCGCATCTGCTCTACCCGTTCCCCAAGGTCACGAGGCACCGGAAGTGACGTAGGTGCAGCTTCGTTTGCAAAGGAGGAAGAAAAGGACGTGTCTGTGTTGACCAGACTATTTCTTTTCCAGACAAGTGGGTTTCGGTGGTTGAGGAGGGTTTCAAAATCACTCAGTTGTGCATGGTTCGCTTCCTGGTTCAAGTTTTGCGTGGTTCG
>CM054163.1:40366014-40371014 GCA_028751875.1 Rapana venosa
ACTGTTTGCGCGCCTTGGCTTCAGTACAGTTCACCCAGCCGTAAATGGGTACCTGCCCTCTTTAGGGTCAGGGAAGGTAAAGCAGCGAGGGAGAAGAGATGGGCACTGCCCTCAATAGGCTGGCCCCTTGAGAAGTTGAGGTTTCTGACACCTGGCTAACCTACGACCAAAATAGGTTATGGGACACCTTTACCTTTTATTGTGTATGAAGACTCTCTTTCTTTTGACTGTTGTCACAACCTAGAGTAGCAACACTTTTTGGACATTATTTTTCCAATCGTCATAGTGCTGTTGTCGCCATTGTTGCTGCTGTTGTTGTTGTTGGTGGTGGTGGTGGTGGTGGTGGTGGTGGTGATTCTGTTGTTGGTAGTGATGGTGGTGGTGGTGGTGGTAGTAATGATGGAGGGGGGTTGTAATGGTGGGGATGGTTGTGGAGGTGATGGTTGGGGTTGTTGTGATGGTGGTAGTAGTTGTTGTGGTTGTTGTTGGTGGTGGTCATGGTGGTGGTGGGGGTGGTAGTGGTGGTGGTGGTGGTAGTGGTGATGGTGGATGTGATAGTGGTGGTGGTAGTGAATGGTATTTTAAAAATATTTTTTATTTGTATTCTTTTATATCGAGGATAATGGAATAAGCAGTTATGTGCTTTTTAACACATCCAGTCCCTGTGTGTATGGTTGTGAGAGAGAGAGTGTGTGTGTGTATACGTGTGTGCGCACTCGAGTGTGTGTGTGTGTGTGTGGGAGAGAGAGAGAGAACTTTGTGTGTATATGTACGCGCCTATACTCACAGGCATGAGCAAAGGCGCGTGTGTGTTGTTTATAGTTGTTGAATTTTTTAACCTATTGTTTTTCTTGTGTTTTTCCTTCATTACACTTTTATCATTTTGATTAATCTGTCTGCCTCGTTACATTTCATCATTCCAAAATCCTTCGGATGAGACTATAAACCGAGGTCCCGCTGTTCGCACGCAGAACATGTTGCGCACACGTTAAAACCTCTTTCGCTTTTAGTTTTTATTTGATTCTTTTATATCGAGGATAATGGAATAAGCACTTGTGTGCTTTTATTTTTTTTACATCCAGTCCCCGTGTGTTGCAGTTTTGTCAATTTTGTCATCTGTTCCCACCGGCACACAATGGCCTACTCTTTCGAAATGCGGGACAGGAGTTAACGTGTGCGCAAGATGCTCTGCGTGCGTTCGCACACGGGACCTCGGTTTATAGTCTCATCCGAAAGACATTTTTTTTTTTTTGGGGGGGGGGGGGGGGGGGGTGGAGTCGGCACTGATGTTAACTCCAGGGGAAAGTATCCCCTTGAACGGGAATGGAACCCGGGTCGTCAGATTGCGAGCGCAATGTTCTAACCACTAGGCTATCCCGTTCCCCCCTCTTTCAAAAGAGTAGGGTCCTAGTGGGAACGGATGACAAAATTGACAAAACTACACACACACAGGGACTGGATGTGAAAAATACCCACATGAGGGCTTATTCCGTTATCTTCGAAATTAAAGAATAAACAAATAAATAAATAAATAAATAAATAAATAAATGTCATTGAACTTAATACTGCAAAACTACTCTGTCTGTCTTTCTGTCTGTTTGTTCGTCTCCCCTCTCTCTGTATCTGTGTGTCTGTCTTTGTTTCTCTCTGTGTGTATGTCTGTCTGTTTTTGTCTGTCTCTCTCTTTGTTTCTCTCTATGTATATGTCTGTCTGACTTTGTTTCTCTGTTTCTGTCAGTTTCTGTCTGTATGTATGTATGTCTGTCTCTCTGTCTCTGTCTGTCTCTCTCTCTCGACTCTATGTATTATTTTTCAATAAAAATCACACAATATCCAAACTTCGGATGAGACTATAAACCAAGGCCCCGTGTGCGAACGCACGCAGAACATCTTGCGCACACGTTAAAATCCTGTTCCGTTTTTCGCAAGAGTAGGCCATTGTGTGTCGGTGGGAACAGATGGCAATTTACAAAACCGCATACACACGGGGACTGGATGTAAAAAAGCACGTAAGTGCTTATTCCATTATCCTGGATATAAAAGCAACAACAACAAAAAACCCCTTCATCACACCCCCCTCCCCCCACCCACCCCTAAGCAAACCAACCAACAACAACAACAACGGAAAAAAAAAAAGACAAAAAGAAAAAAAAGAATGTATGGCAACTTTGCAAATAATCACTCCTTCTTTCAGTAACATTCTCCCCCTCCTTCCCCCCCCCCCCCCACACACACACACACATCACACACACACATTTATTTATTTATACCACTTTAAGTCACGAGATTTCTCTGCGTGAAATTCGGGCTGCTCTCCCCAGGGAGAGCGCGTCGCCACAAGAGCAGCGCCACCCTTTCTTTTTTTTTTTTATCTGTAATTTTTTCCCTTATCAGAGTGGCTTTTTCTAAGAATTTTGCCAGGGACAACTCCCTTGTTGCCGTGGGTTCTTTTACGTGCGCTGAATAATTTTGTGCAACACACGGGACCTCGGTTTATCGTCTCATCCGAAAGACTAGCGCCCAGACCACCACTCATGGTCTAATGGATGGGGGAAAAGTTTCGGGCCCAAATGGGATTTGAACCACCGCACACTTCCGACCCGGACTTTTCGCTTTCTAGACAGGCGCGTTACCTCTAGACCACCGATCCACCCCCCCATTCACCCCCCTCCCCTCCACCGCCACACACATACACCCACCACCCACCCACCTACTCACCCACACACACACACACACACACACACAGCACGCGCGCACCCATACACACACCACAACCAACCACACCCACACACAGACACACACCCACACCCACACTTAAACCAACACACCACACACACACACACCCTCCACACACACACGCACACACACACACACACACCCATACACGCACACACACACACACTCACCACACACACACACGCACATACACACACACACCCACACACACCCACGCACACACACACACCCACCCACACACCACCACACACACACACACACACACACACACACACACACACCCACACACACACACACACACACACACACACACACACACACACACACAGACACACAGACACACACACACACACACACACCCACACACCCACATCCCCCCCACACACACGCACACACACACACACACACACACCACACACCACACACACACACACACACCCACCACACACACCACACCCACCCACACACACACACACACTCACACCACACACACACACACACCCACCCACACACACACACACACACTCACACCACACACACACCCCTACACACACACAAACTGTTTAAACCTTGTTTGCCCTTCATGAGATGATTACAGTGTTTCTGACTTTACCCCAAAAAATGCACGCAAACAATAAAATAAATTAAAACAACCCTTCCTTGGTTAAAACCGCATACACACGGGGGAGGGGACTGATTGTAAAAAAACCCCACATAAGTGCTTATTCCATTATCCTCGATATAAAAGAATTTAAAAAAAAAACCCAAAAAACCTTCCTCACACACCCCTCCCCCTCCCCCCCCCCACCCACCCGTAAGCAAACCAACCAACCAACAACAACACCGAATGATGAGATTTTTGAGTATATATGCCACCGTTATTTATTTTAAAAAAAAAATTCTTAACCCCCATCATGAAGGTATCCGCATTCTGCCGTGGCAGTGGGGGGAAGAACTGCCAGAAACCATACTCTCTCTCTTTCCTTTTCCTTTTTTTGTTTGTTGTTTGTTTGTTATGTCGACGCTGTCGACACAGTGGTACCCCCAGTGGCTGTGGCACCGTGAAGATGTTCTTTCCCGCCTTTCCTCGTGGAGGTCCTCCTGCTCTTCTTTGTAAGCAGGCCGTGCAGAATATCTCTGTAGCGGGACCCCATGGCGTAGTAGATCAGAAAGTTGAAGGTGGAGTTGATGTAGGAGAAGATGTTGAGCAGCCACAGCCCTGTCATGAACAGGTTGTGGTGGCGCTGGCCTGGGGAGATCTCTGGCACTGTCAAGGTCACCAACCTTAGAGGACATCAAGGTGAGGGGGAAGGAAAGAAAAAAAATTAAAAAAAATGAAAATCTAGTTTGGAGTTTAGTGTTTCAAGAGTCAAAGACTCGAGAATACTTGATTATCTTAATAGACAAACGTAAAGGTAATTTTATTTTCACGAGGGTTATAGATTAAGTTAGAAAGACTTTTTTTTTGTGTGGGTCATCCAGCCCTTAACATGAAAGAAAATAGACCCAACAGAAAGAAAAACAAAGGAAAATGATGAAAATGAATTATATCTATACCTATATATACCACTTTAATTAAGTCACGGCAGATTTCTCTGCGTGAAAGCCGGGCTGCTCTCCTCTGGGAGAGCGCGTCGCCACAAGAGCAGCGCCACCCATTTTCCTGTATTTGTTTCGCTATCAGAGTGGCTTTTTTCTACAAATTTTGCCAGGGACAACTCTCTTGTTGCGGTGGGTTCTTTTACGTGCGCTAAATAATTATGTGAAACACACGGGACCTCGGTTTATCGTCTCATCCGAAAGACTAGCATCCAGACCACCACTTATGGTCTAGTGGATGGGGGAAAAGTTTCGGGCCCAAACGGGGGATTGAACCACCGCACACTTCCGACCCGGACTTTTCGCTTTCTAGACAGGTGCGTTACCTTTAGACCACCGATCCACCGAATATACATATGCACAAGGAGAGAGAGAGAGAGAGAGAGAGAGAGAGAGAGAGAGAGAGAGAGAGAGAGAGAGAGAGAGAGAGAGATCATGAGTGGCATTTTAAAATCACAGGACATGCTTGAAACAATAATTATATACACAACAAAATAACACACATCGTATAAGTAGGGTTGATTCAGTCAGTTGGTCGGTCGGTCAGTCCGTCAGTCAGCTAGTCAGTCGGCCAGTCAGTCAGTATGCCAGCCAGTATGCCAGTCAGTCAGTCATTCATTCAGCCAGTCAGTCAGTCAGTCAATCAGCCAGTCATTCAGCCAGTC
>CM054163.1:40378514-40381014 GCA_028751875.1 Rapana venosa
GAGTCTGCCATTGGTGGTGGTGGTGGTGGTGGTGGTGGTGGTGTGGTGGGGTGTGGGGTGGTGGTGGTGTGTGGGGGTGGTGGTGGTGGGGGTGGTGGTGGTGGGGGTGGGGGGTGTTTGCAGCGTTCCTCCTGGGAGATGGTGCTGTCTGGAATAATAATAATAATGATGATGATAATAATAATAATAATAATAATGATAATGATGATGATGATGATGATGATGATGATGATGATGATGATGATGATAATATAATAATATAATGATGGTGATGATGATGATGATGATGATGATAATAATAATAATAATAATAATGTATGGAATTTATATGTATGTATGTATGTATGTTAGTCCGTCGTTTTCGACGATGACCTCCAAAACAGCAGAGGAGGCAGCTGCTGTTTCGGAAATTGGGCAGAAATTTGATTCTAGTGGAGATGCCTTGCCCAAAGTACATCCCCACTCTCTCGGCCAAGTGGGCATAAGGACAGTCAGCGTTGGAGATGTTCTCCCACGGCCAACCAGCCCTCCAGGGCTGCAGCACATAGGGACTGTGCGAGTCAAGCCTCCTAGTCAGAGAGTCCTAGTCGATCACTAAAGACTAAGCTGTAAAGTGGAATTCCATGAGTGGGAAAGAAAGCCACTGGTCATACAGCCTGTCACTTTGCTGTTGCCCCCAGCGTCAATGGTTTAATCAAGAACTGTGATAAACCCCAGGCGCTGACGGCTAAGCTGAATCTTGTAAAGCAACAAATCAAAACGCTCAGATGACTTTTTTTTTCATATCGAGAATAATGGAACTTATTTATTTATCTATTTATTTATTTATTCTTTTATATCGAGGATAATGGAATAAGCACTCATGTGCTTTTTTGCATCCAGTCCCCGTGTGTGTGCAGTTTTGTCAATTTTGTCATCTGTTTCCACCGGCACTCGTGTGGTTTTTTTTACATCCAGTCCCCGTGTGTATGCGGTTTTGTCAATTTTGTCATCTGTTCCCACCGGCACACAATGGCCTACTCTTTCGGAAAAGCGGAACAGGATTTAACGTGTGCGCAAGATGTTCTGCATGCGTTCGCACACGGGGCCTCGGTTTATAGTCTCATCCGAAGGACTTGAAGGAATAAGGTGTAGAAGGAGAGAGGTGAGGATAATGAGGTAGGGTAAAGGTAAAGGTGTCCCACAACCTATAAGGTCGTAGGGGAGCGAGGCGTCAGAGACCTCACTTCTCTAGGGGCCAGCATATTGAAGGCGGCGCCCATCTCCTCTCCCTCGCTGCTTTACCTTCCCTGACCCTAAAGAGGGCAGGTACCCATTTACAGCTGGGTGAACTGGAGGAACTGTACTGAAGCCAAGGCGCGAAAACGGTCACCCATCCAACTGGTAACCACGCTCGACGCTGCTTAACTTGGCTGGGGGAAAGCGAGTGCTCCGACCACTGAGCTATCCCCCTGTCCCCGTAATGAGGTATGTCCAGTAAAAGAAAGGAGAGTGTGAGAGAGAAATGTTATAGTGTCTTTTGTGTAGGTGTATGGTATGGATGTGAGTATGTGAATATTTTTTGTTTTTATTTGTTTGTTTGTTTGTTTACTGGTTTGTGTATGTATGTATGTATGTATGTATGTATGTATGCATGTATGGATGTATGTATGGATGTATGTATGGACGATGGATGGATGGATGGATGTATTATGTATGTATGTATGTTTGTATGTATGTATGTATGTATAATTGTATGCATGTATGTATGTATGTATGACTGTATGTGTGTATGTATGTATGTGTGTATGTATGTATGTATGTATGTATGTATATATGTATGTATGTATGATTGTATGCATGTATGATTGTATGTATGTAAGTATATATGCATGTATGTATGTATGTATGTATGTATGTATGTATGTATGTATGTATGAATGTATGCATATATGCATGTATATATGTATGTATATATGTATGTATGTCTGTATGTATCTATGTATGTATGCATGCATGTATGTATCTATGTATGTATGCATGCATGTATGTATGTATGTATGTATTAGTTGTTCAATTTATCGAATGAATGTACATATTTGTTTATTTGTCTATTTATTTGCCTATTTACTTATTAATGTATTTATCCTCAAATTTCGAGGATAATGGATGTATGCGTATGTGTTGCAGTGTTGTCTTCATTTGAACCTAGTTTCACTAAAAAGTGACAATTTGTGTATGATGTGTGTGTGTGTGTGTGTGTGTGTGTGTGTGTGTGTGTGTGAGAGAGAGAGAAAGACAATGACAATGACAAATTCTGTTATTTCGAGGATAATGAATAAGCACCCATGTGCTTTTTTACATCCAATCCCCGCCCTTGAGGATATATATGATAATAAAATAAAATAAAGCCAAGAGAGAGAGAGAGAGGGAGGAGAGAGAGAGAGAGAGAGAGAGAGAGAGAGAGAGAGAGAGAGAGAGAGAGAGAGAGAGAGAGAGAGAGAGAGAGTTGTCGTTGTTG
>CM054163.1:40386014-40388514 GCA_028751875.1 Rapana venosa
GGAGCGACGGCCAACAGTGGTTTGTTTGAATCTGGGTGTTCGAAAGCACAAAGTATCTGCGGCTGAACGAAGGGAACGGGATGGAGTGTACAGATGAAGACAGTTACAGAGATAAGAGGGTGCAGATTTGTGGAGACATTTGAAACAGAGGATATTGATTTTATACTCCAGTCTTTGTGAGACAGGCAGCCAGTGAAGAGATCGCAGAAGAGGAGTGATGTGTTCAGATTTTTTCTTTCTTAGGACCAGTCGAGCTGCAGAGTTTTGTATGCATTGAAGAGAGTGGATAGATGATGCTGGTAGGCCAGCCAAAAGAGAATTACAGTAGTCTAAACGTGAAAGAATGAGAGATGTGACAAGCTTGGAAGTTGCATCAGTGGACAGATACTTGCGAATCGCGCTTATGCGCCGTAATTGATAGTAGCAAGACTGGCAGGTCTGGGTGATGAATTTTTTCATAGAGAGTGTGTTGTCAAGAACTACTCCTAAATACTTCACAGAGTTGGACAAAGGAACTGACGTATTGCTGAATTCTATTGAAGTTTTTGCGATAGAGGAAAATTTATGTTGGGTCCCTATGAGCATGGCTTCGGTTTTATCGGCATTAAGTTGTAACTTGTTCTGATTCATCCAGTTTTGAATGTCTTGAAGGCAGTAGGACATATTTGTCAGGAGGGAAGGCAAGTTTTCAACAGTATCACTGCACTGAAGCTGAGTATCATCGGCATAGAAATGATGATCAATATGGTGGTTGTTTATTATATGTGAGAGTGGAGCAGTGTAGAGAGTAAAGAGAACAGGGCCCAGGACTGATCCCTGCGGGACTCCACATTCCATTTTGACAGGTTTTGATTGCATTTTGTTTACAATAACTTTCTGGAACCTGTCTGTGAGGTATCAAGTAAACCAGGTGAGGGCTGTGCCGTTAATACCAAACGTATTTTGGAGGCGAGAAAGAAGAATTGAGTGATCTATGGTATCAAGGCTGCAGATAAGTCAAGAAGAGTGAGGAGGGAGATTTTTCCTGCATCAGAAGCAAGTAGAAGTGTATCTAAAGTGTGGACTAGGGTGGTTTCGGTGCTGTGGTTGGGGCGATAGGCAGATTGCAAAGGGGGAAGGAGATCATTGGAATGAAAGTGACTGTTGAGCTGTTTGAAAACGACTTTTTCTAGTACTTTAGAGACAAAGGGTAAGTTTGAGACAGGCCTATAATTCTTCAGAATGTTGGGATCGAGGTCGGGCTTTTTCTTCTTCTTGTTCTTTTTGTTGTTGTTGTTGTTCTCCTCCTCCTCCTCCTCCTCCTCCTTCTTGTTCTTCTTGTTCTTGTTCTTCTTGTTCTTCTTGTTCTTCTTCTTCTTCTTCTTCTTCTTCTTCTTCTTCTTCTTCTTCGTCGTCGTCGTCGTTGAACAATCAGACAGCAACTATACCCTGTCATATGAGCAAAACAAAAAACAGAAAAAAAATGCGATGCGCTGCCGTTAAACGCCTGACAAGTCAGGCCCTGCGAGTCTGAAGTCAGATGTTGATTTTAAGACGAGATTAAGAATACACGACGTTAATTTTGTTTAGTCCAGATCTGGAAAACTGCCTTTTTTATATTTTGAAAGCGTCAAATTTTTAAAGCATTTTGTAAACAAGAACATGAGGCTGCATTGTATTGAAAGCTGAACTAAAGTCAGCGAACAATATTCTGGCATGAGAGTCAGGTGTTTCTAAGAGGTTGTACAACTTGTTCAAAATGAACAGTTTGGCATCTTCGCAGAATTATAAGGGTTCTACCACATGGGACGGGGTAGCTCAGTGGTCAGAGCACTCGCTTTCCCCCAGCCAAGGTTAAGCAGCATCGAGCGTGGTTACCACTTGGATGGGTGACCGTTTGCGCGCCTTGGCTTCAGTACAGTTCCCCCAGTTCACCCAGCTGTAAATGGGTGCCTGCCTCTTTAGGGTCAGGGAAGGTAAAGCAGCGAGGGAGAGGAGATGGGCGCCGCCCTCAATATGCTGGCCCCTGGAGAAGTTGAGGTCTCTGACGCCTCGCTCCCCTACGACCATATAGGTTATGGAACACCTTTACTTTACCTTACCCCATATACCATCTGGTCTGGGAGATTTGTTAATGTTTATTGCCTTAGAGCTTACAGATAACTTTTTCATCAACAATGACGCTATTCGCAAATATAATAATAGTGATGATTATACTACTACTACTACTACTACTACTACTACTACTACTACCTACTACTACTACTACTACTACTAACAATATTATAATGGTGATGATGATAATGATGATGATGATGATGATGATGATGATGATGATGATGATAATGGTAATCACAGGAATTTATGTAGCCTTATATCTTGCAAAAAACAAATCGAAGTGCTTTCATTCATCCTACTCATTCACATGCAGCCAGTTACAATGAATAGCTTTTACAAATTCAAATGTATACGCACGCACACACGCACTCACGCACGCACGCACGCACACAGACATACACAC
>CM054163.1:40398514-40416014 GCA_028751875.1 Rapana venosa
TAGCATAGCATAGTATAATATCACTTTAAGTGAACAGACGTAAAAAAAGAAAGAACATATTATAACATAGCAAAGTATAGTATAACATGGCATAGCATAGCATACCACAGCATAGCATAGTATAGTATTGTATAGTATAGTATGGTTTTGTGTAGTAAAGTGCAGTGTATTGTTTGTCAGTATTATATTGTATTGAACAGTTTTGTCTTGTACTGCTGTGTCTTGTACAGTATTGTACTGTGTTGCTATGTACTGCGTTGTTTTGTATAATATTGTACTTTATCGTTATGTACTGCATTGTTTTGTATAATACTGTACTGTATTGCCTTGTACTGCATTGTATTGTATAGTATTGTACTGTGTTGTTATGTACTGCGCTGTGCTGTATGATATTGCACTTTATTGTCATGTACTGTAGTGTATTGTAAAAACAAAACAAATTGTATAGTATTGTACTGTGTTGTTACGTACGGCAGTGTATTGTATAGTACTGTACTGTATTGCCTGTACTGTACTGTTATGTACTGCAGTGTATTGAATAGCATTGTACTGTGTTGTTATGTACGGCAGTGTATTGTATAGTACTGTACTGTATTGCCTTGTACTGCAGTGTGTTGTATAGTATTGTACTGCCTTGTACTGCAGTGCTTTGAATAGTATTGTACTGTGTTCCCTTGTACTGCAGTGTATTGTATAGCATTGTACTGCCTTGTACTGCAGTGTGTTGTATAGCATTGTATTGTGTTGCCTTGTACTGCAATGTGTTGTATAGTATTGTACTACCTTGTACAGCAGTGTGTTGTATAGTATTGTACTGCCTTGTACTGCAGTGTATTGTATAGTATTGCACTGTATTGTCTGTACTGCATTGTATTGTATAGTAGTGTAATGTGTTATGTACTGCATCGTTTTGCATAGAATGGTCTTGTACTGCAGTGTATTGTATAGCATTGTACTGTGTTGCCTGTACTGAAGTGTATTGTATAGCATTGTACTGTGCTACCTGTACTGCATTGTGTTGTATAGTATTGTACTGTGTTATGCACTGCATTGTTTTGAATAGAATAGTCTTGTGCTGCAGTGTATTGTATAATATTGCACTGTGTTATTATATACTGCGTTGTGTTGTATAATATTGCACTTGGTTGCCTTGTACTGCAGTGTATTGTTTAGCATTGTACTATATTATTGCCTTGTACTACATTGTGTTGGGTAGTATTGTACCGTGTTGTTATGTACGGCAGTGTATTCTATAATACTGTACTGTATTGCTTGGTACTGCATTGTATTGTATAGTATTGTACTGTGTTGTTACGTACTGCAGTGTATTGCATAATATTTTATTGCATACCATGTTAAGTCACGGCAGATTTCTCTGCATGAAATTTGGGCTGTTCTCCCCGGGGAGAGCGCGTCGCCACAAGAGCAGCGCCACCCTTTATTTTTTTTTATTTTTCCTGTCTGCAACTGTATTTGTTTCCCAATCAGAGTGGCTTTTTTTCTACAGATTTTTGCCAGGGACAACTCTCTTGTTGCCGTGGTTTCTTTTACGTGCGCGAAATAATTATGTGTAACACACGGGACCTCGCTTTATCGTCTCATCCGAAAGACTAGCACCCAGACAACCACTCACGGTCTAGTGGATGGGGGGGGGGGGGGGGTAGGGGGGAGGGAAGATTATGGTCCCAAACGGGAATCGAACCACCGCACCCGGACTTTTCGCTTTCTAGGCAGGCGCGTTACCTCTAGCCCACCTACATACCTGTATTATCTTGTACTACAGTGAATTGTATAGTATTGTAATGTTTTGCCTTGTTCTGTATTATATTGAATAGTATTGTACTGTATTTCTTGTACTGCTCTGTATTGTACAGTACTGCTTTGCGTGGAAACTGTACTAATTTAATTTTTAAAATTTTATTTTTTCATTTCGGGGATAATGGAATAAGTACTCGAGTGCTTTTTTCTTTTTTTACATCCAGCTCCCGTATGTATGAGGAATTTATAAATTTTGTCTTCGTGTGTGTGTGTGTGTGTGTGTGTGTGTGTGTTTGTGTGTGTGAGAAATGAGAGAGAGAGAGAGAGAGAGAGAGAGAGAGAGAGAGAGAGAGAGAGAGGAGAGAGAGGAGAGAGAGAGAGAGAGAGAGAGAGAGAGAGAG
Source organism: Rapana venosa (assembly GCA_028751875.1). Taxonomy (NCBI): domain Eukaryota; kingdom Metazoa; phylum Mollusca; class Gastropoda; order Neogastropoda; family Muricidae; genus Rapana; species Rapana venosa. The sequence continues at coordinate 40,400,674 of CM054163.1, forward strand.
AGAGAGAGAGAGAGAGAGAGAGAGAGAGAGAAGAGAGAGAGAGAGAGAGAGAGAGAGAGAGAATGCGAATGCGCATGCGAATGCGAATGCGAAAGTTTTATTCATTATAGGCCTTGGCCCCTCATGAAGGGGGTGTGTGTATATAATCAACATTCCAAAACATGTTGCATAAGAAACATTTTTGAACAGAAGAATAATACCTCAAGTACAGATAGTATTTCTAATTTTAAAAGCTTTATACAAATAAATTGCTAGTCGCTTATTAATGCGTTCGTTAGTAGATGACATAAGTATACAAAGTCTAAACATGGAAGGACAGCTCACATATTTTTGCGGTATCAACTGAGTTCTAAAATCATTTAACATAGGACAACATAATACAAAATGAACTTCGTTATCGACAGACCCCTTACATAATGTGGATTGGTGGTCTAGAGGTAACGCGCCTGTCTAGAAAGCGAAAAGTCCGGGTCTGAAGTGTGCGGCGGTTCGTACCCCGTTTGGACCGGAAATTTTTCCCCCATCCATTAGACCATGAGTGGTGGTCTGGGCGCTAGTCTTTCGGATGAGACGATAAACCGAGCTCCCGTGTGTTACACGTAATTATTTAGCGCACGTAAAAAAACCCACGGCAACAAGAGAGTTGTCCCTGGCAAAATTCTTAGAAAAAAAACCCCACTTGTAGGGAAACAAAACGCTGCGGGAAAAAAAAAAAAAAAAAAAAAAAGGGGGTGAAAGGGGGTGGTGGCGCGCGCAAGTGGCGAGCGTTCTCCCGCCTCCCGGGGGAGCACCCCGAATTTCACGGAGGAAATCCCCGTGACTTAAATGGTATAAAATAAAATTGGCGCTTTGATTGTTGCTTACAAATTTCAGCGCTATAAAAATTCCATAATTATTATTATTTTTATTATAATGGCAAAGAAGTCTGTAACCGTGTTGTATTAGCGAAGTTTGTGCCAAACAATTAAAACCTCCAAACAAAATTTGTCTAATTTTTTTGAGTCTATCATGTTCATTGACAAAAATACGGAAATTTTTACCGGAGAGAAGAGAGAGAGAGGGGAAGAGGGGAGAGAGATGAGGGAGAGAGAGAGAGAGAGGGGGGGGGTGTGTGGGTGTGTGTGTGTGTCCGCGGTGCTGTTTTGTAGCGAGTGTGTGTGGTGGTGTGGGGGGTTTTTTTGGGGGGGCGCGGTGTATTTTGTGTGTTTTTGTTTGCTTTTTGTGGGTAGTGTTTGTGTGTTTTTTTTTGCGCGGGGGGGGGTGTTTTTTGGGGGGTTTGGGGGGGGGGGGTTTGGGGGGGGTTTTTTTTGGGGGTGTGTTGTGTTCCCCGGGGGTGGGGTGGGGGGTGTGTGTGTGTGGGTTGTGTGGGGTTGGGTGGTGTGGGGGGGTGGGGGGGTGTGTGTGTGTGTGTGTCGTGTGTGTCCGGTTGTGTGTATTGACCCCCGTCAGGGCTTTACATCAATACCTAGTGCCCTTGGGGGGGGGAATTGAACAAAATAGAATCAGAATCAGTTTTTTCTAAAGGGAAGGGGGGGGGGGGGGAGGGGGGGGGGGGGAGATAATCTGACTTTAAAGGAGTTATGGGGAGAAGTCAGGAGGAGTCAGGGGAGAGAACCCCTGGCCATGCCATGACTTCTTTAAAAAAGTGGAAAGGTTTTAAATGTGTTCTTCTTTAATTTAACGTCTTTTCACATTAAGGTTTTAGACAAAGTGTTGTGTTGTGTGTGTGTGTGTGTGGGTGTGTGTGTGGTGTGTGTGTGTGTGTTTGTGTGTGTGTTGTGTGTGTGTGTGCGGCGTGCGTTGAGTGTGAAGGTGGTATGCCTTTTTTGGTGTGTGCAGGTTTTATTTTTTTAAAATTTTATTTTTTTTTTAATTTATTTTTATATCCGGGGATAATGGGATAATCCCCAATTGCTTTTTTTTTAAACCCAGTCCCCGTGTGTTGCGGTTTTGAAAAATTCTGTCATTGTTCCACGTGTTGTTACGTGGTGGTGTGTGCGCGGTTTATGCAAGTGTTGTATGTGTGTGGTGAGGTTGAAAGTGGTGTGTATTTATGGTATATGCTGGGGGTTTGGGGAGGGGTTGGGGGTTTTGGGTGTGGTGTGTGTGGCGCGCGCAAGGTTGTGTGCCTTGTGTGTGTGTATGTGCGTGGGTGCAACATGTGTGTGAAGTGCATGGGTGAGCATGTGTGACATAAAAGTGCATGTTACTTGCACATGAGGATACAAAAACATGCAAAAGTATGTGATCACATTTTCACACACACACAACACAACCACACGCACCCACACACCACACAACAACACACACTTGTATTTTTCCCCTTATCATTAATAATAAATATGTATGGAATTTTATAGCGCTGAATCTTGAAAGCAACAATCAAAGCGCTCAATGTATCTTAACAAACAAAACCACCACATACACAATACAATTTTTTCCACATCAAATTTCCAAAAACTTGCTATTAAAAACCACAGAAGCAGAAACCCTCATCTCTTTACAATCCATCCCATAAAAAAACCCCAAACCCAAAAAAAAAATACACCAAAAATGTAACTTCTAGTACTTCTTCAAACACAAAATTCTAACCCCCTTCACACGTTTTCACCACATACACACACCCACACCACAACCACACCACACACACCCAACAACACACACACACCAAAACAACACAGAGGGGGATAGCCCAGTGGTTAGACTTGCGCTCTGACGCCCCGGGTTCGATTCCCTTTAAGAGGATATTTTCCTTGGAGTTTAAATCGGTGCAGACTTACTTCCCCAAAAGTCCTTCGGATGAGATATAAACCCAGGCCCCGTGTGCGAAAACAAATGAAAATCTTGCGCACACGTTAAATTCTGTTCCCCTTTTCGTAAGAGTGGCCTGTGTGCCGGGGGGAGCAGAGGGACAAAATTTTGAAAGCCCGCACACACGGGGAATGGTTTTTTAAAAAAAAAAAGCACATCGTGCTTTTTCCCTTATCCTCGTATAAAAGAATATAAAAATTAAAATTCCCCACCCCCACAAACACACAAAAACCCCCACAACACACACACACACCACACCACACACACACACCACACACACACCACACACACACACAATTCTACATGCAGGTGCTACTAGGAGGGCCCTTGGTCAGCGCTTTTTTTTCCAGGAACAGTTTAATAATAATAAAAATAAAAATAATTAATAAATAAAAATAATAAAAATTTAATAATAATAATATTAAAAATAAAATTGTATGGAATTTATTGGCTGAATCTTGTAAAGCAAAAAATAAAGCGCTCAGAGGGACATTTTTTTAAAAAAATTTTTTTTTATGCGTGTGTTGGGGTTTTAAAAAAAATTGTATCTGTTCCCCCGGCACACAATGGCCACTTTTTCGAAAGGGGAAACAGGTTTTAAAAGTGTGCGCAAGATTTTTGCATGCGTTGCACACGGGCCCCTCTTTTTAAAGTTTTTCCCCGAAGGATTTGGGTTTTTGAGTTTGAGGTTTTTCCGAAAGTTCAGGTAGAGGTAGGTCGCACTTACTTCCCATTTTTTTGGGGCCGTGTTGCTTCTGTCCTATTGCATTCCTTTGGGATTGGATTTGGTTGGCTGGGTTGGATCGAATCAAAGCGTTCAATGCAGTGCGTCAAACAGGTAGGCCCAGGTCAGTCCCTGTCCAAAGGACGTAGGGGGGGACATGGGGGAAAGCGCAAAAGAGATCTTTTTCCATGCTTCACGACCCTGTGTGGTAGGAAGGGTTGCAGGGGTTGGGGGGCCCGTTTTTTATGTTGAAAAACCCTGATTTTTTTGGGGCCTTCTTTTTGCTTCGACGTTCCTTGCAATATGGTTTTTGCAAAGGTGTTGTGTCTTGCGGTGTGCCAAACACATGGGTTTTTCTTCTTTATGGTGGAGAACAGAGGTTCTTGGGGGAACCGCTTTTTTATTGTCAAAAACAAAAGTAGTAAAGGGCCCATAAGGTCGTTGAGGGGAGGCGTCAGAGATTTGGGGGGCCGATTTGAGGGCGGCGTCCATCTCTCCCCCGCTGTTTTTTTTGGGGCGGGGGTAGCTCAGTGGGCAGAGCATCGCTTTCCCCCCAAACTAAAATTTTAGCGCATCGAGGTGGTTACCCTTGAATGGGTGACCGTTTGTTTGCGGCTTTGTGCTTGAGTACTTTTCCCCCATTCCCGCTGAAATGGGTACTGCGCTCTTTAGGGGTCGGGGAAGGAAGCAGCGAGGGAGAGGGACGGACGTCAATGCAGTATATCGTTTGCATAGCTATGTTGGGTAGAATGCTGTAGTGCCAGGTCTTCTCCTGTGCTTGTCATTGCGGGGTCTGCCGCTGGCCTCGCCGACACGTTCCCCCTTCGGGAAAATCTTAAAAAAAAAAAACCTTCAGATTTGCTTTAATACCAAACAAGGCAGGAAAATGGATGGGGAGGCAGGAATAAGTATGAGAGGGAGAATTAAGGGGAAATAGGGTTATAGAGAGCAGAAGAAACGGGAGTGATGAAAAAGGGGGGGCTATTTAGAAGAATTTCCAGAAGGGGGGAATGTGTTCATATGAAAGGAAGCCCCCCCCCCCCCCCCATTCACATGGGAGAAGGTAAAGCAGTACAGCTTCAGTACAGTTCCCCAGATCACCCAGCCGTAAATGGGTACCTGCCTCTCTAGGGTCAGGGAAGGTAAAGCAGTGAGAGGGAGAGGAGATGGGCGCCGCCCTCAATATGCTGGCCCCTAGAAAAGTTGAGGTCTCTGACGCCTCGCTCCCCTACGACCACATAGGTTATGGGAACACCTTCACCTTTTTTTTTTTAACGTTTATGTAGTGAAAATACATTTCCACTCTGATTCCAGATTGACAATTTCCAGCCAGAATACTCTCCAGTCATGGCATCTACCTCTTCACTCTTAACCCTGACGCTACGAGTTCTCGCCCTTCTACTACCCCTCCTCACAACCCCCTCCTCCCTTGCTCAACCATCATCACCCCCACCCTCCCAAGATTCAAAACCTTCCTCCCTACCCCCTTTAATAGAAGCGCGGCAAGGAAAAATCCAAGGAGTTTGGGCCACTTACAATAAAACGGGCAAAAGGTACCAGGCCTTTCGCGGCATTCCTTATGCTCGGCCTCCCATTGGTCAACTGCGTTTCGCCAAACCACTTCCGCATCCGGGCTTTTCGGGCGTGTTCAGAGCGGAGGACTACGGTCCCGTGTGCGTTCAGTGTCCGATCGAACTTCGCGAGGGTTTGCCGATGAGCGAGGATTGTTTGACACTGAACGTGTTTGTACCGGATTCCTCCACTACTGCTGCTGCTGCTGCTGCTGCTGCTGCTGCTTCTTTTGGAGAGGATGGGTAAGGTTGTGTGTGTGGGGTGGGTGGGTGTGTGTGTATGTGTGGGGGTGAGGGTGGGGTGGGGTGGGTGTGTGGGGGTGAGGTGAGGGGTGTGGGGGAGGGGAGAGGTGGGGGGGTGTTGGGGTGGTGGGTGGGTGGGGTGAGGGTGGGGTGGCGGGTGGTGTGTTTTGGGGTGTGGTGGGGATGTGTTGGGGTGGTAGTGAGGTTGAGGGTGGGGTGAGGGTGGGTAGGGTGGGTAGGTGAGGGTGGGGTTGGGGTGCGGGTGTGGTTGAGGGTGAGGGTGGTGGGGTGGTGGAGGGGTGGGAGGTGAGTGTTGGGGGGTGGGGTGTGTGTGTATTGTGTGTTGTGTGTGTGTGTGTGTGTTGTGTGTTGTTGTGTGTGTTGTGTGTGTGTGATATGTCATCCAGATAAGGGCGGGGACTGGATGTAAAAAGGTACACGAGTGTTTATCTATTATCTTCGAACTAAAAGAATTTGATTTTATTTGATCGCTTTCTCCTCCTCCTCCTCCTCCTCCTCCTCTTCTTCTTCTTCCTCCTCCTCCTCCTCCTCCTCCTCCTCCTCCTACTACTACTACTACTACTACTACTACTACTACTACTACTACTACTACTACTACTACTACTACTACCACTACTACTACTACCACTACTACTACTACTACTACTACTACTACCACTACTACTACTACCACTACTACTACTACTACTACTACTACTACTACTACTACTACTACTACTACTGCTGCTGCTGCTGCTGCTCCTCCTCCTCCTCCTTCTCCTCCTCCCCCTCCTTCTCCTCCTCCTCCTCCTCCCCCTACTGCTACTACTACTACTAACTACTACTACCACCACTACTACTACTACTACTACTACTACTGCTACTACTCCTACAACTACTTCTGCTGCTGCTGCTACTACTACTACCGCTGCTGCTGCTGCTGCTACTACTACTGCAACTACTACTATCACTACTACTACTACTACCACTACTACTACTACTACTTCCACTACTACTACTACTACCACTACTACTACTACTACTACCACTACTACTACTACTACTACCACTACTACTACTACTTCCACTACTACTACCACTAGTGGATCGGTGGTCTAGAGGTAACGCGCCTGTCTAGAATGCGAAAAGTCCGGGTCGGGTATGTGCGTGGTTCGTACCCCGTTTGGGCCCGAAATTGTTCCCCATCCATTAGACCATGAGTGGTGGTCTGGGCGCTAGTCTTTCGGATGAGACGATAAACCGAGGTCCGGGGTGAGCAGCCCGAATTTCACGCAGAGAAATCTCGTGACTTAAAGTGGTATAAATATAAAAATAATAAATAAATACATACACTATACTACTACTACTACTACTACCACTACTACTTACTACTACTAACTACTACTATCTTACACTACACTTAAACTGTACTACTACATATACATATAATACTACCTACTATATACTACTACTCACTACTACACTACTACTATATACCTACTACTCACTACTACTACTACTCCCTACTACTACTACTACTACTACTACTTACATACCACTACTATACTACTTACATACTACTACTACACTACTACTACTACTACTACTATACATACTACTATACTACTACTACTGCTACTCCACTACTACTTACTACTACTACTACTACTACTACTACAACTAATACTACTACTGCTACTTCCACTACTCTACTACTACTACTACTCCTACTACTATACTACTACTACTCTACTTCCACTACTTACTACTACTACTTCTACTACACTACTACTTTACTACTACTTCACTACTTACTACTACTACTACTTACTACTATCTACTACTACTACTTCCACTACTACTACTACTACAAATACTACTACTCTACACTACTACTACTACTACTACTACTATATCACTACTACTACTACTACTACTACTATCACTACTACTACTACTACTACTACTATCACTACTACTACTACTACTACTACTACTACTACTACTACTATACTACTACTATATACTCACTACTATACTACTATACTACTACTACTATACACTACTACTACTACTACTACTATCACTACTACTACTACTATCACTACTACCACTACTACTACTACTACTACTATCACTACTACCACTACTACTACTGCAACTACTACTACTACTACCACTACTACTACTACTACTACTACTACTCCACTACTACTACTACTACTACTACTACTACCACTACTACTACTACTACTACTACTACTATCACCATCGTTAAAAGCATTACTTCCCCCTCCTCCGCCCCCCTCCCCTCCTTCGTAGGTTGCCGGAAGGGGGGGGGGGGGTCTGTCAGTACAAACAGCATCCCCACCTTCTGGAAATTCTGTGCTAAAACTCCGCTCTTTTCTATCCCTCTCTTTGCTTCTGCCTTGTTTCGTTTTTCTTCCTGTCATTTCCTTCTTGTCTGTTTTTAGCCTTCTTGGTCTTGGTCTGCTTTTTTTTTTTTGAAGAAGAAGAAGAAGAAAGAGAAGAAAAATTGCGAAAAAGAAGAAGAAGGAGAAGGAGAAGGAGAAAGAGAAGAAGAAGAAGAAGAAGAAGAAGAAGAAGAAGAAGAAGAAGAAGAAGAAGAAGAGAAGAAGAAGAAGAAAATAAAGACGAAAAAGAGGAATGAAGAAGAAGAAGAAGAAGAAGAAGAAGAAGAAGAAGAAGAAGAAGAAGAAGAGAGTAGTAGTAGTAGTAGTAGTTAGTAGTAGTAGTAGTAGTAGTAGTAGTAGTAGTAGTAGTAGTCGTAGTAGTAGTAGTAGTACGAGAAGGAGGAGGTTGAGAAGACGAAGAAGTAGAAGAAGAGAGAAGAAAGAAGAAGAAGAAGAAGAAGAAGAAGAAGAAGAAGAAGAAGAAGAAGAAGAAGAAGAAGAAGAAGAAGAAGAAGAAGAAGAAGAAAGAAGAAGAAGAAGAAGAAGAAGAAGAAGAAGAAGAAGAAGAAGAAGGAAGAAGAAGAAGAAGAGAAGAAGAAGATGATGATGATGATGATGATGAATGATGAGAGAAGAAGAAGAAGAAGAAGAAGATGAAGAAGAAGAGAAGAAGAAGAAGAAGAAGAAGAAGAAGAAGAAGAAGAAGAAGAAGAAGAAGAAGAAGAGCAAGAAGCAACAAAAGCAACAACATGATAATCAACTAAAAGGATAACAACAACACGAACAACAACGACAAGGATAACAACAACAACAACAACATCAACAGCAACAACAACAGCAGCAACTAAAAGAACAAGCTTGTTACTGCCATGATTCCAAAAGGCTGTTTGTGTCCAATGTTTTCTTCTCATTTCTGAGTAAAAACTTTGTAAACCAAGAACAAAAAGCTTTGTTTTTGCAGCAAATTACCTACCGAAAACCGTACCTACCCTGTACTGGTGTATATTCACGGTGGAGCTTTCGTGTCGGGTACGGCACGCATGTTCGAAATGGCGAACCTGGTAACGGAAGGTGACGTCATCCTTGTGACGTTGCAGTACCGGTTGGGCATTCTGGGATTTCTCAGTACGGGCGACTCTGCACTTCCGGGCAACTATGGTCTCTGGGACCAGTTGATGGCGGTTAGGTGGATTCAAGAGAACATCGCTTCTTTTGGGGGTAGGTTCATACTGCTATCGCTGCTGCTGTTGTTGCTGCTGCTGTTTCTGCTGTTGCTGCTGTTTCTGCTGCTGTAACTGTTGTTGCTGTTTCTGTTGCTGCTGTAACTGTTGTTGCTGTTTCTGTTGCTGCTATTTCTGCTGCTGTTGCTGTTTTTGTTGCTCTGTAACTGTTGCTGCTGTTTTTGTTGCTGCTGTAACTGTTGTTGTTGTTGTTGTAACTGTTGTTGCTGTTTCTGCTGCTGCTATTTCTGTTGCTGTTGCTGTTGCTGCTGTAACTGTTGTTGCTGTTTCTGCTATTTCTGCTGCTGTTTCTGTTGCTGCTGTAACTATTGCTGTTTTTGTTGCTGCTGTAACTGTTGCTGTTTTTGTTGCTGTTTCTGTTGCTGCTGTAACTGTTGTTGTTGTTTCTGTTGCTGCTATTTCTGCTGCTGTTTTTGTTGCTGTTTCTGTTGCTGCTGTAACTGTTGTTGCTGTTTCTGTTGCTGCTATTTCTGCTGCTGTTTTTGCTGCTGTAACTGTTAATGCTGTTTCTGCTATTTCTGCTGCTGTTTCTGTTGCTGCTTTAACTGTTGCTGCTGTTTCTGTTGCTGCTGTAACTGTTGTTGCTGTTTCTGTTGCTGCTGTAACTGTTGTTGCTGTTTCTGTTGCTGCTATTTCTGCTGTTGTTTCTGTTGCTGTAATTGTTGCTGTTGTTGTTGTTGTTGTTGTGTGTGATACTGTTTTCTGTCCTCCTCCTCCTCCTCTTGTTACAACTACTTCTGCTACTGCTAAGGCTAGTGCTTGTTGTCGTTGTTGTTGTTGTTGTTGTTCTTCTTCTTCTGCTGCTGCTGCTGCTACTACTACTTCTACTCCTGCTGCTGCTGCTGCTGCTGCTGCTGCTGCTGCTGCTACTACTACTACTACTACTACTACTACTACTACTACTACTACTACTGCTACTATTACTGCTGCTGCTGCTGCTGCTACTACTACTACTACTACTTCTGCTACTACTGCTGCTACTACTACTGCTACTGGTACTACTACTGGTACTACTACTGCTACTACTGCTGCTACTACTACTTCTGCTACTACTGCTGCTGCTACTGCTACTGCTGCTGCTACTCCTCCTACTCCTGCTGCTGCTGCTGCTGCTGCTACTACTACTACTATTACTGCTGCTGCTACTGCTGCTTCTACACACACACACACACCCCCACCACCACCACCACCACCATTATCCCTTACACACACACACACACACACACACACACACACACACACACACACCACACACACACACACACACACACACACACACACACACAGGGGGAGGTGGTAACGATGATGTGTGTGTGTGTGTTGTGTGTGTGGTGTGTGTGTGTGTGTGTGTGTGTGTGTGTGTGTGTGTGTGTTTTGTGTGTGTATTTGTATGTGTGTGTGTTTGTGTGTATGTGTTTTTGTGTATGTGTGTGTTTGTGTGTGTTGATGTGTGTGTGTTAGTTTGTGTGTAAGTAGTACATCTATCTATCTATCTATCTATCTATCTATCTATCTATCTATTATCTATCTATCTCTCTATCTATCTATCTGTCTATCTATCGATCTATCTATCTATATCTATCTATCTATCTATCTATCTATCTACCTATTACTTTTTCTGAAAAATCCTTGGATAAGATATTTAAAAAAATGTTAACTTGCCATTTCGTATATCAAAATCTTGAATAACAGTCCTATAGGACATTTGTTAGAGTTATAAGTCATTTCAGCATTTCTTATGTACTAATTTGTTGTTATCATTGTTTAGCCCTTTTCTGTGTACTGTCTACGTTATTCAGCAATATAGACAGACATATCACTGCACACATCCATCAACATAAGTGCCCCCTCCCCTTTCCATCGTCTAATATCACTTTGAGTGAACAGACGTAAAATCGAAGCAACGACAACAACAACCAAACCCATACATCTTGTGTGTGTGTGTGTGTGTGTGTGTGTGTGTGTGTGTGTGTGTGTGTGTGTGTGTGTGTGTGTGTGTGTGTGTGTGTGTGTGTGTGTGTGTGTGTGTGTGTGTGCTTTCTGTCAGTCTGTCTGTCTTTCTTTCTTTCCTTCTTCGTTCTTTCCTTTTTTTTTTCTCTCTCTCTCCATCTCTCTTTCTTCCTTCCTTCCTTTCTTCCTTCCATCCTACCTACCTTCCTTCCTTTTATTCTTCCTTCCTTCCTCCCCCCTCTTTCTCTTCTTTCTCTCTTTCCTTCCTTTTCCTTTCTCTCTCTCTCTCTCTCTCTCTCTCTCTCTCTCTCTCTCTCTCTCTCTCTCTCTCTCTCTCTCTCTCTCTTTCTTTCTCTGTCTTCCTTCCTTTCTTTCTTCTTTCCTTCCTTCCTTTTTATTCATCCATCCATCCTCCCTTCCTTCCATTCTTCCTTCCTTCCTCCCCCCTCTCTCTTCTTTCTTTCTTTCCTTCCTTCCCTCCCCCCCTCTCTCTCTCTCTTCCTCCCTGCCTTACTACCCCCTCCCTTCCTTCTTTCCTTCCTCTCTTCCTTGTATACTTCCTCCCTTCCTCTCTCCCTCCCTCACTCCCTCCCTACCTACCTTCCTTCCTTCCATCCATCCTTCCTTCCTTCCTTCCATCCTTCCTTCTCTCTCTCTCATCCATCCATCCTTCCTCCCTCCCTACCTACCTTCCTTCCTTCCATCCATCCATCCTCCTTCCTTCCCCCTCCTTTCTCACTTTCTTTCCTCCCTCCCTACTACCTACCTTTTTTCCTTCCATCCATCCTTCCTTCCTTCCTCTCTTCCTTCTTTCCTTCCTCTCATCCTCCCTCCCTACCTCTTTTCCTCCCTACCTTCCTACCTACCTTCCTTCTTTCTTCCCTCCCTCCCTACCTTCTTTCCTTTCTCTTTCCTCCTTCCTTCCATCCTATCCTCCTCTTACTCTTCCTTCCTTCCTTCCTCCTACCTCCTTCTTTCTTCCATCCATCCATCCTTCTTTCCTTCCTCCCTCCCTTCCTCCATCCCTTCCTCTCCTCTCCTCCTTCTCCCCTCCCTACCTCACTTCCCTTCCTCTTCCTCCTCTCCCTCCTCTCCTCCTACTCCCTCCCTCTTCCTCCCTCCCTCCCTCCTACCCTCCCTCCCTCCTCCCTCCCTATCCTTCTCCCTCCCTCCTCTCTCCTCCTCCCTCCCTTCCTTCCTCCTCCCTCCCTCCTCCCATACCTCCTACCCTCCCTCCCTCCCTCCCTCCTCCTCCCTCCCTCCCTCCTCCTACCTTCCCTTCCTCCCTACCTCCTCTCCTCCCTCTCCTCCCTCCCTCCCTCCCTCCTACCTTCCTACCCTTCCTCCCTACCCTCCCTTCCCCCCATCCCTTTCCATTCTCTCTCTCTTTCTCTCTTTCTTTTCATTGCTCAGGGGACCCTCAAGCCATCACGGTATCTGGAGAGTCTGCTGGCTCAGCGAGCATCTCCTACCTCACCCTCTCCCCAGCCTCCAGAGGATTGTTCCAGAAAGCTCTCCTGCAGAGCGGCATGGCCGTCTCCGGGTGGGCCTTCACTCCGGTCCCCGGACCCTCGTGCTCGGCCTTCGCCCGGAGCGTGGGCTGCCGCCTGCCGTCTGCAGAGGGCGAGGCAGGGTCTGCTGAGTTGTTGTTGAGGTGTCTGAGGGAGGTGCCTGTGGGGAAGTTTCAGACTGACGTGGTGGCTAACAGGTATAGGGGGGATAGAGGTGTGTGTTGTGTGTGGGGGGGGGGGGTGTGGTGTGGTGGGGGGGGAGGGGGGTGGGTGGGGGGTGGGGGTGTGGGGTGTGTGTGTGTGTGTGTGTGTGTGTGTGGAGGGGGTGTGTGTGTGTGTGTGTGTGTGGAGGTGGTGTGTGTGTGTGTGTGTGTGGAGGGGGTGTGTGTTGTGTGTGTGTGTGTGTTGTGTGTGTGTGGAGGGGTGGTGTGTTGTGTGTGTGTGTGTGTGGAGAGGGGTGGTGTGTGGGGGTGGGTGTGTGTGTGTGGAGGGGTGGTGTGTGTGTGTGTGGGGGTGTGTGTGTGGTGTGTGGGGGGTGGGGGGTGGTGGTGTGTGTGTGGTGGTGGTGTGTGTGTGTGGAGGGGGTGGTGTGTGGGGTGTGGTAGGTGGGGTGTGGGGGTGAGGTGTGTGGGGTGGTGGGGTGTTAGGGGTGTGGGGGGTGAGGGCGGGTTGTGGGTGGGGGCGGGGTGTGGGTGGGGGTGTGGGGTGAGGGTGTGGTGTGGGGGTGGGGGGTGGGGTGGGGGTGAGGTGGGGTGTGTGTGGGAGTGGAGGTGGGGTGTGTTGTGTGGGGTGGGGTGGGGGGTGAAGGGGTGGGGTATGGGGGTGTAGGGGTGGGGTGTGGGGGTGTGGGGGTGGGGTGGGGGTGAGGTGGGGGTGTGGGGTGGTGGGGGGTGGGGGGTGGGGGCGGGGGTGTTGGGGTGTGGGGGTGTGGGGGTGGGGTGGGGTGGGGCGCGGGTTGTGTGTGTGGGGTGGGGGAGTGAGGGGTGGGGTTGGGGGGGGGGGTATGGGGGTGTAGGTGGGTGGTGTGTGTGTGTGTGTGTGTGTGTGTTGTGGGGGTGGTGGTAGGGGTGGGGGGGTAGGGTGTGTGGGAGCGTGGGGGTTGTGGGGTGGGGGTGGGGGCTGGGGTGAGGGGTGGGGTGGGGGTGTGTGGGTGTAGGGGGTGGGGTTGTGGGGTGGGATGGGGGCGGGGGTGTGGGGTGTGGGTGGGTGTGGGTGTGGATTTGGATGTGTGTGTGTGTGTTGTGTGTGTGGTGTGTGTGTGTGTGTGTGTGTGTGTGTGGTGTAGGGGTGGGGGTGGGGTGGGGGTGAAGGTGTGGGTGGGTGGGTGAGTGTGGTGTGATTGTGTGTGTGTGTGTGTGTGTGTGTATGTGTGCGTGTGTGTGGGTGGGGGTGGGGGTGAGGGGTTGGATGGTGGGTGAAGGTGTGGATTTGGGAGTGTTTGTGTGTGTGTGTGTGTGTTGGTGTTGTGTGTGGTGTGTGTGTGGTGTTGGTGTTGTGTGTGGTGTGTGTGTGTGTTTGTGTGGGGGTGGGGGTGGTGGTGTGTGGGTGGTGGGTGGGGTGGTGGGGTGTTGGATGGGTGGTGTGTGTGTGGTGTTGTGTGTTTTGTGTTGTGGTGTGTTTTGTTGTGTGTGTGTGTGTGTGTGTGTGTGTGTGTGTGTGTGTGTGGTTGTGTGTGGTGTGTGTGTGTGTGTGTGGTGTGTGTGTGTGTGGTTGGTGGTGTGTTGTGTGTGTGTGTTGGTGGTGTGGTGGGTGTGGTGTGTGGTGTGTGTGTGGTATGTTGTGTGTGTGTGTGTGGGTGGGTGGTACCAGGTTTGTGTATGTGTGTGTTTGTCTGTCTCTTTCACTCTTCGGAGTCCTTCGGATGAGACTATAGACCGAGGCCCCGTGTTCGAACGCATGGAGAACATCTTGCGCACACATTAAATCCTATTCCGTTTTTCGGAAGAGTAGGCCATTGTGTGCTGGTGGAAACAGATGACAAAATTTACAAAACCGCATACACACGGGGACTGGATGTAAAAAAAGCACACGAGTGCTTATTCCATTATCCTCGATATAAAAGAATAAATAAATAAAATAAAATAAAAACTTTCTCTCTCTCTGTCTCTATTGCTCTATTGCTCTCTCTGTCTGTCTTTCTGTGTCTGTCTTGTTCGGTATTTCTGTCTCTCTGTCTGTCTTTCTGTCTGTCTGTTTTGTCTGTCTTTCTGTCTGTCTGTCTGTGTGTCTTTCTTTCTTTCTTTCCTCCTTCTTTCTTGCTTGCTTGCTTCTTCCTTCCTTTTTTTTCTCTTTCTGTTTTTCTTTCTTTCCTTTTTTTCATTCATTTCTGTCTGTCTGTTTGACTTCCTGTCTGTCTGTCTTTCTTCGTTCCTGCTTTCACCTTCCTTTAATTTCTTCCTTCCCTCTTCCTTTCCTCTTTCCTTTCTTCCTTCTTTCCTCCCTTCTTTCCTTCCTTTTCTTTCTTTCATTCATTCTTTCTTTTTATATTCATTCATTCATTGTTCCACCATTCCTTTCTTTTTTTTTCTTTCTTTCCTTCCTTCTTTCCTTTCTTTCTTTGTTTTTTTATTCCTTCCTTCCTTCATTCATACATTCATTTATTTATTCATTCTTCTCTTCTTTCCTTCTTTCTTTTTCTTTCATCCTTCCTTTTTTTCTTTTTGTTTTTCTTTCTTTCTCTTTCTTTCCTTTTTTCTTTCTTTCTTTCATTCCTTCTCTCTTTCTTTCTTCTTTTCTTTCTTCCTTCCTTCTTTCTCTCTTCCTTCCTTCCGTTCTTTCTGTCTTTATTTCTTTTTCTTTTTTTCTTTCTTTCTTTTTATATTCATTCATTCATCCTTACTTCCTTTCTGCCTTCTTGTCTTTCTTTCTTTCTTTCT
>CM054163.1:40426014-40431014 GCA_028751875.1 Rapana venosa
TCACAAATCCACATACACACGGGGATTGGATGTAAGAAGCCACATAAGTGCTTATTCCATTATCCTCGATAAAAAAGAATAAATAAATTTGAGAAAAAAAAGAAGCACATGAACGCTCATTCCGTTATCGTTAATATAGAATCAAAATTCTGTTTAAATAAAGAACAAAAATTACGTAAAGGCACTCTGATTGGGAAACAAATATACTGTATGCAAGCAAGACTTTTTTGTGTGTTCAATGGGTGGCGCTGGTCTTGTGGCGACACACTCTTCCTGTGGAGAGCAGCCCGAATTTTATACATAGAAATCTGCTGTGACTAAGATTTAGTGTACAGTACAAGACAGTACAATACAATGCAATACAATGCATCTGTTGGAACATTGACAGACAACAAACACGTGTTGTGTGGTGTGGTGGTGCTTGTGGCATTTTGTGGATGTGTCGATTTTATAGAATGTGTGTGGATAAGTGTGTTGGTTGTGATAAATGTTGTGTGATAAATCAGTGTGTGTGTGTGATTGATGTGTGTGTGTGGTGTGATTGATGTGGTGTGTGTGTGTGTGTGTGTGTGTGTGTGATTTGATGTGTGTGTGTGTTGTGTGTGTGTGTGTGTGTGTTGTGGTGTGTTGTGTGTGATTTGATGTGTGTGTGTGTGTGATTTGATGTGTGTGTGTGTGTTGATGTGTGTGTGTGTGTGATGTGTGTGTGTGTGTGGTGTTGTGAGTGTGTGTGTGTGAGTGTGTGTGTGTGTGTGATTTGTGTGTGTGTGTGATGTGTGTGTGTGTGTGATGTGTGTGTGTGTGTGATGTTGTTGTGTGTGTGATTGTGTGTGTGTGAGTGTGTGTGTGTGTATGTGGTGTGTGTGTGTTTGATGTGTGTGTGTGTGTGTGTGTGTAGTGTTGATGTGTGGTGAGTGTGTGTGATGTTGATGTGTGTGTGTGTGTGGTGATGTTGATGTGTGTGTGTGTGTGTGATGTTTGATGTGTGTGTGTGTGTGTTGATGTGTGTGTGTTGTGTGATGTGTGTGTGTGTGGTGTGTGTGTGTGTGTGTGTGTGTGATGTGTGTGTGTGTGTGTGTGTGTGTGTTGTGTGTGTGTGTGATGTGTGATGTGTGTGTGTGTGTGATTTGATGTGTGTGTGTGTGTGTGATTTGATGTGTGTGTGTGTGTGTGATTTGATGTGTGTGTGTGATTTGATGTTGTGTAGTGTGTGGTGTGTGTGTGTGTGTGTGTTTAGGAGGTGAGTGGGGGAATAGAGGGGCGTATGTTAACATATACACATGCTTATGAAAATAAGTGTCTTATTTTTTGGCATTTATTTATTTTGGAATTGTTTATAATTATATATAATTATATGTGTTACATTGCATTGTATTGCATTGTACTGTACTGTCTTGTACTGTACACTAAATCACAGCAGATTTCTATGCGTAAAATTCCGGCTGCTCTCCACAGGAAGAGTGTGTCGCCACAAGAGCAGCGCCACCCATTGAACAAAAAAAAATCTTGCTTGCACACAGTATATTTGTTTCCCTATCAGAGGGACTTTATGTGGGTTTTTTTGTTCTTTATTTAAAGAGAATTTTGATTCTATATTAACGATAACGGAATAAGCACTCATGTGCTTCTTTTCACATCCAGTCCCTGGATGTATGTGATTTTGTATATATATATATATATATACATACATGCATAGATCCCCGCCCCATCTTATATACATATCATATACATACACATAATAAGTTTATATGTCTTTCCTAGTCAATTATCTTTACGACATTGTAATCCTACATTGGTGTGTGTGCGTGCGTGCGTGCGTGCGTGTGTGTATGTGTGTGCGCGCGCGCGCACGCACACACGCACGCGCGCGATATTTTTCATTTGAAGTTATCTTGGAATGTTTAAACCAACACGAAATGTTACTTTCTTGTGTCTTTTTTGAGATATTGATACGTATCAATGTTCCTGTCAGTATTGCAGGTACCTTTTGGCTGCACATCGGTATTAAAAAAGTCACTCTTTTCCTTCTGTTTTTCTATGCGACTCTTATATTCATACCGCACGTACTAAGGCATCCATAGAAATAAAAATAACTTTTTGTGAAAGACTAGCCTCTGACTCAAAACTCATGTGATTTGGAACAAATTTTGTAGGTTTGAAATTTTTTTAATTTTTCAGCAAACACTGTACCCCCTCAGTCCTTTGTCGTCTGCTAGCTTCCTTACCGCAATATGCATGCGCGGGTTTCAACGCTGTAGGAATACAGGCAATCCTCATTTGATGGTTATTTTCAACTTTCTCGTGACTACCCGGTATTGCTCTATGTCCTCAATCCCCAAAACAAGTGCACAGTCCATTTTTTCATGCTTAAAAAAATCTGTGAAAATCACCAACTCACACTCTATACAAGATACTACATGACCCCCAAATTAATACTGGTGTGCAGCCTGTATAATGGGATGATTAAAGTGTTTTTGACTTGACTTGACTTGACTTGACTTGACTTGACAATACAAAACATTAAAGTTCGGTTCTAAATCCTTTGCAGCAATCCCAGCAAGACTTTCGGGTCTCAAATCAGCGAAGAGTGGAGGGACTTTGATTTGGTGGATGAGAGTTACCTTTCCCTCTCTCCTAATAGTTCTTCGGTATTGCGTCATCCTTTTGCCCGTCGGGTGGCGCTGTGGACTGACCTTTTGCCCAAGTTCAAGGCCACGCCGGTCAAGGCCGACAAGGAGTAGTTTATTATTATCATTATGTAGATGATGATGATGATGATGATGACGACGACGACGACGACGACGACGACGACTACTACTACTACTACTACTACTTCTACTTCTACTACTACTACTACTACTACTACTACTACTACTACTACTACTACTACTACTACTACGACTACTACTATTACTACTGCTACTACTACTGCTACTACTACTGCTGCTACTACTTCTCCTACTACTACTACTACTACTACTACTACTACTACTACTACTGTTGTTAAATCCTGTTCCGCTTTTCGTAAGAGTAGGCCATTGTGTGCCGGTGGGAACAGATGGCAGAATTTACAAAACCGCATACACACGGGGACTAGATGTAAAAAAGCGCATAGTGCTTATTCCATTATCCTCAATATAAAAGAATAATGATAATAATAATAGTAACTACTACTACTACTACTACTACTACTACTACGACTACGACTATTACTACTACTACTACTACTACTACTACTACTACTACTACTACTACTACTATTACCATTATTGTTATTATTATTATTATTATTATTATTATTACTATTATTATTATTATTAATGTATGGAATTGATATAGCGCTGAATCTGCAAAGTAAACAAATCAAAGCGATTATTATTATTATTATTATTATTATTATTATTATTATTATTATTATTATTATTATTATTATCATTGATGTCTTCATCATCATCAGTGCTGTCGAAAACAGTGTCAGGGTTTTTTTAATTGATTTATTGTGGTTTAACGTTGCGGAGTGAAGACGAAAACGCACAGTTGCTAAGCATCTTTATCTGTCTGTCCTTTTGTATGTCTCTGTCTTTCCGTCTCTCTGTCTGTCTGTCTGTCTGTCTGTCTGTCTGTCTCCCCCCCCCTCTCTCTCTCTCTCTCTCTCTCTCCTCTCTCTCTCTCTTTCTCTCTCTCTGGCTAACTGTTTGTCTGTCTGTCTTTTTCTTTCTGCCTTTGTCCGTCTGTCTGTCTGTCCGTCTGTCTGTCTGTCTGTCTCTCTCTCCCCCCTCTCTCTCCCCCACTCTCCCTCTCTCTCTCTCCCTTTGTTTATTTGTCTGTCTGTCTCTTTCTCTTTGCCTTTGTCCGTCCATCTGTCTGTCTGTGTCTGTCTGCTTGTGTCTCTCTTTCTGTCTGTCTGTCTTTCTCTCTTTCTGTCTGTCTGTCTTTCTCTCTTTCTGTCTGTCTGTCTATCTGCCTATCTGTGTGTGTGCGTGTGAGCGTGTGTGTGTGTGCGCGTGCGTGCGTGCGTGTGTGTGTGTGTGTGTGTCCACAAATATCAGGTTATCTCTTTCTTCCACAAAAACAGGTAAACTCTTTCTTCCACAAAAACCAGGTAGACTCGTTCTTCCACAAAAACCAGGTAAACTCTTTCTTCCACAAAATCTAGGTAAAATTCTTTCCTTCCACAAAACCAGATAAACTCTTGTCTTCCACAAAAATCAGGTAAACTCTTTCTTCCACAAGAAAACAGGCAAACTCTGGGTTTTTGGATTGTTGTTTTTTTTACACCACTCCGAATATTGTTTCAATACAAAAACAAACAAACAAAAACCCCAAAACAAAGTTCAAACAACATAATAGCATAAGACTTGACAATTTGCGTAGGTTGATAAAAGGACAAAGGTTTAAGCCTTGGCCAAAAAACAAGATGTTTGAAGAGTAGCTTCTCTTGTCTTGTCTTGTCTTGCCTTGTCTTGTCTTGCCTTGTCTTCTCTTCTCTTTTCTCCTCTCCTCTCTTCTCTTCTCTCCTCTCCTCTCCTCTTCTTTTTTCTCTGTCCTTCTCTTCTCTTCTTTTCTCCTCTCCTCTCCTCTCTTCTCTCCTCTTCTCTTCTCTCCTCTTCTCTTCTCTTCTCTCCTCTTCTCTCCTCTCCTCCCCTTTCCTCTTTACTCCTCTTCTCTTCTCTCCTCTCCTCTCCTCTTCTCCTCTTCTCTTCTATCCTCTCCTCTCCTCTCTTGTCTTCTCTTCTCTCCTCTTCTCTTCTCTCCTCTTCTCTCCTCACCTCTCTTCTCTTCTCTTCTCTTCTCCTATCTTCTCCTCTGTCCTCTTCTCTTCTTCTCTTTTTCCTTTTCTCATCTCCTTCCCTTTCCTCTTAACTCCTCTTCTCTTCTCTCCTCTTCTCTTCTCTCCTCTTCTCTTCTCTCCTCTCCTCTTCTCTTCTATCCTCTCCTCTTCTCTCTTGTCTTCTCTTCTCTCCTCTTCTCTTCTCTCCTCTCCTCTTCTCTTCTCTCCT
>CM054163.1:40436014-40461014 GCA_028751875.1 Rapana venosa
AGTGCAGGGCCCTTCTGGCTTGGTGGCCCCACGGCAGCCTGACAATGATGGGCTCCCTGTGAACTTCCGACCATGAGGATGTGAGACATAACGAATCTGGGCATGGCTGTGGTGGGGAGGTTGGAATGAGCGGCGTGGGAACAGCAGGACAGGAATAAGGTAAAAAGGTAAAGGAGTCCCATAACCTATAAGGTCGTAGGGGAGCGAGGCGTCAGAGACCTCAACTTCTCCAGGGTCCAGCATATTGAGGGCGGCGCCCATCTCCTCTCCCTCGCTGCTTTACCTTCCCTGACCCTAAAGAGGGCAGGTACCCATTTACAGCTGGGGGAACTGGGGGGAACTGTACTGAAGCCAAGGCGCGGCAAACGGTCACCCATCCAACTGGTAACCACGCTCGACGCTGCTTAACTTGGCTGGGGGAAAGCGAGTGCTCTCGACCACTGAGCTATCCCGTCCCCTAGGACAGGAATAACCTAGATTTATTTCGTTTCTCGGCTAGAGCTCCGAGGTTCACTAAGGGTGAGATTTTTGGCCTATGCGACCGTCTCCCCCCCCCCCTCCCCCCCCAAACTACCATGTAGGTATCCGCATTCCGACTTCGTGGATGGTGTCTTAACACGACACTCCCGTGTTGCATGCAATTTTGTCACAGGAGATGAAGCAGCAAAAAAAAAAAAAATAATAATAATAATAATGTCGACTTTTGACGCAAAAAATCTGCCATACAATCGAAGAACTTTATGCTGTAACAAATCGAAGAGCTTTATGCTGTAATGAACAAGTTTTGGGGGAGTTGGTCAAGTTCTCGACGTGGTGGTCACTCAGCGCAGGCCTTTGAAGTGTAGGGGTCAAGAGGACAGGACAAAGACGAAGATTGATTTGAATTTCGGCAGAATGTGGAATTGTAAAGTTGCTGTCGTCTGCTTTTTTCTGCCTGCCTCTCTTCTGCTTATTCAAGGTGGGTTCTTCATTAACTTGGAAGTGGAGGGGTGGGGGGGGGGGGGGGGGGGGGGGTGGGGGGGGGGGGGGGGGTGGGGGAGGGGGAGGAGGGTGTGGTTGTGTTTTGTTTTTGTGTGTTTTCGTGTTGTGGGTGGGTTGGTTTGGTTTGGTTTGGTTGGTTAGTTGGTTGTTGGTGGGTGATGGGTGGATGGTGGTTGGTTGTTTGGTTGATTGGTTTCATAGTTGGTTGGTTGATTGGTGGATGGATGGATGTGATGGGGTGGGGATGGGTGGGTGGATGGATGGATGGGTGGATGGATGAATGGATCTGTAGTTGATTAGTTGGTTGCTTTGTTAATTTGTTGACTTGTTGGTTAAATGGTTCGTTCGCTACTTTGCTTTTCTTTTTCTAAATAATAAATCTTATTCATTATTCATTATCTCTCTCTCTCACCATCTTTCTCCCCCTACCTCCCCCTCTCTCCCTCCTTTTCTCTGTCTATCTCCATCTCTCCTCTCTCTCTCTCTCTCTCTTCTCTCTCTCTCTCTCTCTCTCTCTTTCTCCCCCTCTCGCTACCTCTTTGTCTCCCCCTCTTTCTCTCTCTCCCTCCCCCTCTCTCCCTCTCCCTCCCTCTCTCTCCACCTATCCTTCCTCCCCTTACTCCCCCCTCTCTCCCCTCCCTCTCTCTCCTCCCCTCCCTCTCTCTCCCTCCCTCTCCCTCCCCCTCTCCCCTCTCTCCCTCCCCCCCTTCCTCCTTCCCTCTCTCTCTCTCTTCCCTTCCCCCCTCCCCTCTCCCTCCCTCCCTACCTCCCCTCTCTCTTTCCCCTCTCCTCTCCCTCCTTCTTTTTCCCCTCCCTTCCCTTTCATCACTAATTTCCTTTTTCCTTTCTTCTCCCATTCTCTCTCTCTCTCTCTCTTCTCTCTCTTCTCTCTCTCTCTCTCTCTCTCTTCTCTTCTCTCTCTCTTCTCCCCACACACACACACAAAACCTTTTTTTTGGAAAAAAGAGAAAAAGAGAAGTAGAATGCAACATGTTTTTAGTGTACATCACTTTTAGCCAAAAAAAGATAATAATTATAATTGATGCTTTTTGTTGTGTCAAATAAGTCTACATGACTGAAAAGGCAATATAAATATTCTGAATCTGAATCTGAATCTGAATCTCACACATCCCTACTTTTTATTTCTTTCTTTTATTCTTTTATATCGAGGATAATGAAATAAGCACTTATGTGGGTTTTTTACATCCAGTCCCCGTGTGTATGCGGTTTTGTAAATTCTGTCATCCGTTCCCACCGGCACACAATGGCCTACTCTTACGAAACAGGATTTTAACGTGTGCGCAAGATGTTCTGCGTGCGTTCGCACACTGGACCTCAGTTTATAGTCTCATCCGAAAGACTTTTGGGGGAAGAGTGGAGTCTGCACTGATGTTAACCTCAGAGGAAAATATCCCCCTTGAACGGGAAGCGAACCCGGGTCGTCAGATTGCGTGCGCAATGTTCTAACCACTAGGCTATCCCGTCCCCCCCCCCCCCCCTCCTCTCTCTCTCAGGTCAAGTCCCCCCTGGGGGTCACCACCCCATCAATCCAGATGACCCCAGTCTTCAGCCAGCTGTGGAATATGCTGCTGCTTCTCTGAATGCTGAATGCGGCTGCAAACTGTGCCAGACAGTGATTGATGTGGAAAATGCTACCAGACAGGTAGGTGTGCTAGGTTTCAATGGGTTGTACTGTGTGTGTTGTGTTGTGTGTGTGTGTGTGTGTGTGTGTGTGTGTGTGTGTGTGTGTGTGTGTGTGTGTGTGTGTGTGTATGTGTATGTGTGTGTGTGTGTGTGTGTGTGTGTATGTGTGTGAGTGTGTGTGTGTGTGTGTGTGTGTGTGTGGTGTGTGTGTGTGTGTGTGTGAGTGTGTGTGTGTGTGTGTGTGTGTGTGTGTGTGTGTGTGTGTGTGTGTGTGTGTGTGTAAGTAAGTCTTCAATTTTAACGTCTTTCCACTTTAAGTGATACCAGACGGCCCTAAAATAGGAGACTGAATGAAAGAGATGGATAGATAGATAGATAGATAGATAGATAGATAGATAGATAGATAGATCTACTCTGTGTGTTGCGTGCGAGTGTGTGTGTGTGTGTGTGTGTGTGTGTGTGTGTGTGTGTGTTTTGGGGGTGGGGGTAGGTGGGGGTGGGTGGGGGGGAGTGAGGGGAGTGAGGGGGTGATGTGGTGGTGGTGGTGGTGTGTGTGGTGGGGGTGTGTGTGTGTGTGTGGTGGTGGGGGGGGGCTGTGGGTGGGTTGGGGTGGTGGTGTCGTTTTGGGGGGGGGGGGGGGGGGGCGGGGTCGGGATTGTGTGATGGGGGGGGGGGGGAGGGTTGGGGTGTATGTGGTGTGGGAGGTGTGGGGTGGGGATGGAGAGAGGTGGTGGTGGTGGTGGTGGGGTGGGGTGGGGGTGGGGTTGTGGGGGGTTAGGGGGGTGTGGTTGGGGGGGATGGGAGTGTGGGGTGGGGTGTATGTGATGTGTGTGTGTGTGGGTGGATGAGGGGTGGTGGGAGTGGTGGTGGTGATGGGTTGGTGGGGGGGAGGTTAAGAGTGTGGGGTGGGAGTTGGTGTGGTGTGGGGTGATGAGGGTGTGGGGTGGGGTGGGAGGTGGGGTGTGAGGGGTGGGGTGGGGTGTGGAGTATGTCGTGTGTGTATTGGGGGGGTGGGGGGGGGTAGAGGGTGTGTGTGTTAGTTCTTGTATTCAACGTCTGTTCACTATAAGTGATATTAGACTGAAAAAAAGTGGGTTGTGCTAGGTTGCAGTGGGTTGTGCTAGGTTTCACTGGGTTGTCCTAGGTTGCACTGGGTTGCACTGGGTTGTTCTCAGAGGCACTGGGTTGTCCTAGGTTGCTCTGGGTTGTTCTCAGAGGCACTGGGTTGAACTAGGTTGAACTGGGTTGAACTGGGTTGCACTGGGTTGCACTGGGTTGAGCTAGGTTGAACTAGGTTGCGCTGGGTTGGACTTGGCTGGTCTAGGTTGCCCTAGGTTGGAATGGGTCAGCCCAGATGACCCCCAGACTTTGGCCAGCAGTAGTGTAGTACGGCACTGTCTCCCTGAAGACTGAGTAAGGCTGCATTCTGTGTCATCATAGTCATCATCATCATCATCATCATCATCATCATCATCCAACTCGTGCATGGCACACGATGTCAGTGTTCTCTTCAGAATCACCCCCCACTTCATCATGATCATCATCACAGTCATCATAGTCATGGTCCTCATGGTCCTCCTCATCATCATCATGATGTTTACGTTGTCCAGGTGGTGGACGGCACTCAGTTCCAGTTCTCTCTCAAGGTCCAGGAATCGGACCAGTGTCTGAGTGAGGAGTGTATGGGAAGTCTGCCGGACAACCGATGCCCCCCCAACCCCAGTGCCAAGGTCAGTGTGCCCTTGCCTTGACCTTGCCTTGCCTTTGCCTTTGCCTTGATTTGCCTTGATTTGGATTGCCTTGTCTTGGATTGCCTCGTCTTGGATTGCCTTTGTCTTTGCCTTGCCTTGTCTTGCCTTTGTCTTTGCCTTGCCTTTGCCTTGATTTGCATTGCCTTTGCCTTGCCTTTGCCTTTGCCTTGATTTGCCTTGCCTTGCCTTGCCTTTGTCTTCGTCTTCGTCTTCGTCTTCGTCTTTGCCTTTGCCTTGCCTTGCCTTGGTTTTGCCTCTAAACCAAGGCCCCGTGTGCGAACGCACGTAGAACATCTTGCGCACACGTTAAATCCTGTCCCACTTTTCCTAAGAGTAGGCCATTGTGTGCCGGTGAGAACAGATGACAGAATTTACAAAACCCCATACACACGGGGACTAGATGTAAAAAAAAAACACGTGAGTGCTTAGTCCATTATTCTTGTATTTTATATTTTAAAAAAATTTAATTGCCTCTTCTTGCCTTGCCTCTTCTTGCTTTGCCTTGCCTTGCCTTTGTTTGCCTTGCCTTTGCCTTGTGTGGCCTTGCCATGTCTTTGCCTTTGTCTTGCCTTGCCTTGCCTTTGTTTGCCTTGCCTTTTCCTTTGTCCTTGCCTTAGCTTGGCTTGCCTTGACACGCCTTTACCTTTGTCTTGCCTTGCCTTGTCTTGCCTTTGCCTTTGCCTTTGATTTGTCTTGTCTTGCCTTTGCCTTTGATTTTTCTTGCCTTGCCTTTGCCTTTGAGTTGTCTTGTCTTGCCTTTGCCTTTGAGTTGTCTTGTCTTGCCTTTACCTTTGATTTTTCTTGTCTTGCTTTGCCTTTGATTTTTCTTGTCTTGTCTTGCCTTTGCCTTTGATTTTTCTTGTCTTGCCTTTGCCTTTGATTTTCCCTTTTCTTGTCTTGCCTTTGCCTTTGATTTTTCTTGTCTTGCCTTTGCCTTTGATTTTTCTTGTCTTGCCTTTGCCTTTGATTTTTCTTGTCTTGTCTTGCCTTTGCCTTTGATTTTTCTTGTCTTGCCTTTGCCTTTGATTTTCCTTGTCTTGCCTTTGCCTTTGCCTTTGATTTTTCTTGTCTTGCCTTTGCCTTTGATTTTCCTTGTCTTGCCTTTGCCTTTGCCTTTGATTTTTCTTGTCTTGCCTTTGCCTTTGATTTTTCTTGCCTTTGCCTTTACCTTTGATTTTTCTTGTCTTGCCTTTGCCTTTGATTTTTCTTGTCTTGTCTTGCCTTTGATTTTTCTTGTCTTGTCTTGCCTTTGCCTTTGATTTTTCTTGTCTTGCCTTTGCCTTTGATTTTCCTTGTCTTGCCTTTGCCTTTGCCTTTGATTTTTCTTGTCTTGCCTTTGCCTTTGATTTTTCTTGCCTTTGCCTTTACCTTTGATTTTTCTTGTCTTGCCTTTGCCCCTTTGATTTTTCTTGTCTTGTCTTGCCTTTGATTTTCTTGTCTTGCCTTTGCCTTTGATTTTCCTTGTCTTGCCTTTGCCTTTGATTTTTCTTGTCTTGTCTTGCCTTTGCCTTTGATTTTTCTTGTCTTGTCTTGCCTTTGATTTTTCTTGTCTTGTCTGCCTTTGATTTTTCTTGTCTTGCCTTTGCGTTTGATTTTTCTTGTCTTGCCTTTGCCTTTGATTTTTCTTGCCTTTGCCTTTGATTTTTCTTGTCTTGCCTTTGCCTTTGATTTTTCTTGTCTTGCCTTTGCCTTTGATTTTCCTTGTCTTGCCTTTGCCTTTGATTTTTCTTGTCTTGTCTTGCCTTTGCCTTTGATTTTTCTTGTCTTGCCTTTGCCTTTTATTTTCCTTGTCTTGCCTTTGCCTTTGCCTTTGATTTTTCTTGTCTTGCCTTTGCCTTTGATTTTTCTTGCCTTTGCCTTTACCTTTGATTTTTCTTGTCTTGCCTTTGCCTTTGATTTTTCTTGTCTTGTCTTGCCTTTGATTTTTTTTGTCTTGTCTTGCCTTTGCCTTTGATTTTTCTTGTCTTGTCTTGCCTTTGATTTTTCTTGTCTTGTCTTGCCTTTGCCTTTGATTTTTTTTGTCTTGTCTTGCCTTTGATTTTTCTTGTCTTGTCTTGCCTTTGATTTTTCTTGTCTTGTCTTGCCTTTGATTTTTCTTGTCTTGTCTTGCCTTTGCCTTTTATTTTTCTTGTCTTGTCTTGCCTTTGATTTTTTTTGTCTTGTCTTGCCTTTGATTTTTCTTGTCTTGTCTTGCCTTTGCCTTTGATTTTTCTTGTCTTGTCTTGCCTTTGATTTTTCTTGTCTTGTCTTGTCTTGCCTTTGCCTTTGATTTTTCTTGTCTTGTCTTGCCTTTGCCTTTGATTTTTCTTGTCTTGTCTTGCCTTTGATTTTTCTTGTTTGTCTTGCCTTTGCCTTTGATTTTTCTTGTCTTGTCTTGCCTTTGATTTTTCTTGTCTTGTCTTGCCTTTGATTTTTCTTGTCTTGTCTTGCCTTTGCCTTTACCTTTGATTTTTCTTGTCTTGCCTTTGCCTTTGATTTTTCTTGTCTTGCCTTTGCCTTTGATTTTTCTTGTCTTGCCTTTGCCTTTGATTTTTCTTGTCTTGCCTTTGCCTTTGATTTTTCTTGTCTTGTCTTGCCTTGCCTTTGATTTTTCTTGTCTTGTCTTGCCTTTGATTTTTCTTGTCTTGCCTTTGCCTTTGATTTTTCTTGTCTTGTCTTGCCTTTGCCTTTGATTTTTTTTGTCTTGCCTTTACCTTTGATTTTTCTTGTCTTGCCTTTGCCTTTGATTTTTCTTGTCTTGCCTTTGCCTTTGATTTTTCTTGTCTTGTCTTGCCTTGCCTTTACCTTTGGTTTGTCTTGCCTTTGCCTTTGATTTTTCTTGTCTTGCCTTTGCCTTTACCTTTGGTTTGTCTTGCCTTTGGCTTTGCCTTGTCGTTGTCTTTGCCTTGCCTTGCTTTTGCCTTGCCTTGTCGTTGTCTTCATATTTGTCTTGCCTTTGCCTTGCCTTGCCTATGCTATGCTATTCCTTGCCTATGCCTTGCCTTGCCTTGCCTTTGCCTTGCCTTCATTTGCATTGTCTTGCCTTGTCTGTGCTTTGCCTTGCCTTTGCCTTTGTCTTCGTCTTTGCCTTGCCTTGCTTTGTTTTACTTTTGCTTGCTTTTTCTTCCCTTGCCTTGCCTTTTCTTGCCTTGCCTTGCCCTTCCCTGCCCTTTCCCTGCTCTTGCATACCTTTGCCTGTGTCTTGCTTTGTTTTTGCTTTGCCTTACCTCTTCTTGCCTTGCCTTTGCCTTGCTCTGCTTTTCCTTGCCTTTCCCTTTCCTTGCCTTTGTCTTTGCCTGGCTTTGCCTTGCCTTGCATGTTTTTGTTTTACCTTTGCTTTGCCTTGATTTTCCTTCCCTTGTCTTACCCTAACCTTGCCTTTTCTTGCCTTTGCCCTGCCTTGCCTTGTGTTGTCTGGCTTTGCCTTGCCTTTACTTTTGCCTTTGCTTTTCCTTGCAGAGAGAGGCATAGAGGCATAGACTTTGCCTTGCCCTGCCCTGCCTTTTGCTTTGCTTTGCTTTGCCTTTGCCTTTCCTTGCCTCACCTTGCCTTGCCTTGTATAGGCAAGAATGTCCCCGCTGGTTAACCTCGGAGCTCTAGCCAAGGAACCAAAAATAGAGAAATAGATGAATAAATATTTTAAAAAAAAAAATATATATATATATATATAAAAATAAATAAAGGAGCGTCGGTGTTGGTGTGGGACTCCACCCTTTTCTTTTTTTATTCCTTTACTCCTTTTTTATTCCGAGGATAATGGAATAAGCACTCATGTGCTTTTTTTTTTTACATCCAGTCCCCGTGTGTATGCAGCTTTGTCAACTTTATCATCCGTTCCCACCGGCACACAATGGCCCACTCTTCCGAAAAACGGAACAGGATTTAACGTGTGCGCAAGATGTTCTGCGTGCGTTCGCACACGGGTCGTCGGTTTATAGTCTCATCTGAAGGACTTTAAAGGGAGAGTGGAGTCAGCACTGATGTTAACTCCAGAGGAAAAATCCTCTTGAACGAGATTCGAACCCGGGTCAGCAGATCATGCGCTCAATGCACATGTGTGTCTTTTTCAGCCCTACTGGTGTTTCATGGATGTCGTCATTAGAGGATGGGCCACGCCCACGCACTTTGTCCTCAATATGACGTGTGACAAGCCTCCCAAAGAAGTGACGTCATTCCCAATGACGTCATAGCCCCATCTCCCCCTGTGGATCGTTGTGATGACGTCAGTACGGTTTGATTTTTTTTTCAAAGAAAGTTGTGGAGCTAAACGACTTTGACAGCGTTGTTTTATTTGTCAGCAAAGTGAGAGTAAAATAAAAAAATAGATAAATAAATAAATAAATAAATAAATAAATAAAGTTTTGGTTGAGTAAAACTGACTTTCTGTGAGTTATATGCTTGGTTTGAATCAATACTTATACACACACACACACACACCACACACACACACACACACACACACAACACACACACACACACACACACGTACGCACGCACGCACGCACGCACGCACGCACGCACGCACCACACACACACACACACACACACACACACACACACAACCATTTTGAGCGAAATAGATGATTATGACTGATGTTTGTTTTGTTGTGTCAAATAAATCTACATGACTTAAATTGCAGAAAATATTCTGAATCTGAATCACACACACACACACACACACGCTCGTAATCTGCTGACCCGGGTTCGAATCTCGTTCAAGAGGACTTTTCCTCTGGAGTTAACATCAGTGCTTGGATGAGACTATAAACGAGGTCCCATTCGCGAACGCACGCAGAACATCTTGCCCACACGTTTAAACTCGTTCCGCTTTTTGGAAGAGTAGGCATTGTGTGTTGGTGGAAACGGATGACAAAATAGACAAAACTGCATACGCACTTGGACTGGATGTAAAAAAAAACAACAACAAAAGCACCGGAGTGCTTATCCCCTTATCCTCGAAAAAAAAGAACAAAATAAAAGAATAAAATAAAAATAGAAAATCTTCTTTCATTATAGAGACCTCCTTCCAACGCCAAGATAGAACTAGGCCTACTGTCGTCTGTTAAAGGAGCGAAAATGCATTGCGCTGCCGTTAAGCGCCTGACAAGTCAGGCCCTGCACATCAGGCTTCGGCATAGGCCTAGGGCAGAACTGTGAAACCTTTCTGGAAAAATACCATAGGCGGGAGAATGGATGAAGAAGGCAGGTGTCGTCGACAGGAAGAAAAGGACTCGAACTCGAAAGATCTATTCACAAAAACGCCATTGGCCCATGAGAAGAATAAGGAAAAAGGCACAAAATTAAAATGTTATTGTATAACCACAACCACCCAAAGAAATATGACTTAAGAAAACACAAAATGTTATCGTATAACCACAACAAAAATCACTTACCCATATGACTTAAGAAACCAAGATCTCTTATTCTAAAGGCTTTACGCAAATATAAAGCGAGGCTGTGCACAATCTCAGGTATGGAATTCTGTGTAACATCTTCTAATACTGGACCAGCACAACACGAAATGGACTTCATCTTCCACTGCTTGCTTACATAATGGGCATAGCATCAAGGTAGATAAATCAGCAAAATCGGGATGTAAGCGTATTTCTGATGATTAGGCTATCCCACTAGGGTAGGCCTAACCCCATTCCAATGTTTAAGCTTTAGCTTAGGCTGTATTAGGATTTTTAGTCAGAGATGATCTGTTTCAAATCGATCTTACATAATGGGCATAGCATCAAGGTAGATAAATCAGCAGAAACGGGATGTAAGCGTACTTCTGATGATAATCCCACTATTCCAATGTCTAAGCTTTAGCTTAGGCTGTATTAGGATTTTTAATCAGAGATGATCTGTTTCAAATCGATCTCCCCATAAACTGTGTTTCCATAACCCGATCCCCATCAGCGGGGATCTATGAATATGGGATCTTTTACATGCAACCCAACGCGTGTGTGAAAAATTTTATATGATATTATGTACTCTTTACATTTAGGCTAAAGGTAAAGATTTTGTTAAAAAGCTAGTTCAAAAATATTTAACTATTCAATAACAATATATTCTAACGTTAAATACCTTTAAAAATAGTGTACTGTACTTTGTCCTATAATAATAAAAGCAATCACATCTTTATTTTGTAAATAAATATATTTTAATCAAAGAAACAAGCAACATTTCAGGGGAAATGACTCTTTATCCAATGACTGAGTTTTGTCTTCTGAAAGGGAGCCTTACGCAAATATAGCTAGGCGTAGTGATATTTGTGTCGACCATTAGGCTAGGCCTACATGGGAAACAGACTGCGAGCTGGGAGAAAGACAGAAACGAAGAGATAGACAGACAGACAGACAGACAGAATCCGTCTGCGAATAGACCTAACCCAGCGTAGTACGCGGTAGCCTAGCGCAGTATGCTCAACAGTGTGCGCGCCAGTGTAAGGGAGACTATTTTTATTTATTTTTATTATTTTCAAAAAATTCTTTTATTTCATTTCGAGGATAATGGAATAAGCACTCATGTACTTTTTATTTTTTATTTTTACCCCATCCTGTCCCCGTCTGTATGCAGTTTTTTTTAATTTTGTCATCCGTTCCCACCCGCACACAATGGCCTACTCTTTCGAAAAGCGGAACGAGTGTGCATGATGTTCTGCGTGCGTTCGCACACGGGACCTCGGTTTATAGTCTCATCCCAAGAACTTTATGAGAGAGTGGAGTCGGCACTGATGTTAACTCCAGAGGAAAAATCCCCATGAACCAGATTCGAATCCGGGTCAGTAGATCACGAACACGTCACTATAATCACCAGGCTATCCCGTCCCCCTAAAAAAACACCACAGAGAGCTGATGATTACTAAGTTTATACAGTAATATGCTTGCATAGCATTGCTGCTTTTTAAAAAAAGAAAAGTACTATTTCAAGGGTGGCCCGCAGCGCCAAAATGGAATGACTTGCGACCACTGTCCCTAAATCGGAATCTCCACACTGGGACCATAATATAATCTCAACCACAATTACAAAATGTTCTTCTTTTTCTGCATCATTATTCTTTTAACTTGAATAAAATTAGTTGGTTTTTTTTTAAATCTCATGCTGTAAAACTTTTTATATCCGAAAAAGTCAACGTCATAGTTTAATGACAGCCTGAACAAGTTTTAAAAAATCAACAACAAAAAACAAACAACAAAAAAAAAAAAAACCCTGAAAATTACCTCCCCTCTACTTCTTTGGGGGTTTTTTTCCAAGAAAAAAGATCGAATGACTTAAAATAGTTCCAGCTACATTACCTACGCTAATATATTTTTTTGTTGTTAGATAAATCTCAAACCGTTGCTGATTAGACAGAGCTTGTTCCTCATCCATCCACCATAATCATTCTGTTTCGAAACCAGCGTTTATCCTATGACTAGAATCCAAGAACTATAACTTTGCTATTTTGATGTCGTGTGACGGTACCTAGATTATGTCCCTTGGAAATCGGGGATTTATTTATCAGTTTGATTCCTGCAAAACACTTATTTGCTGAACATTTTCGGGTTTTTTTCTGTTTAAAACAGTAATAAGTAATCGAATACACGATATTTGATTGTCATGTGTTAGTATTATTTACAATCACGTGGTTGGTTGCATTGTTATGTTTTTAACATTCACAATCACTAATTGTTTGAACGATCTCGTGGTGTGATGTGTGGTATTGTTTGGTACAGCATGCATATTGCGGTAAGGAAGCTAGCAGACAACAAAGGACTGAGGTGGTACAGTTTTTGCTGAAAAATTAAAAAAATTCAAACCTACCACATTTGTTAAAAAAAAAAGCACACGAGTTTTGAGTCAGAGGCTAGTCTTTCACAAAAAAGTAGTTTTTATTTCTGTGGATGCCTTAGTACGTGCGGTATGAACATAAGAGTCACATAGAAAAACAGAAGGAAAAGAGTGATTTTTTAATACCAGTGTGCAGCCGAAGCCAAACATCTTCCCCATACAAAGTCTTGAAGTCTTGTCTCTATTTGTCCACACACAATAATCAAGGACCAGAATACTTTTGACTTGGAAGAATTGTGTGATGTAAAATATTATGTAGTTGTTTGTTGGTGGGGTGGTTTTTTTGTTGTTTTTGTTTTGTTTTTGCGTGTTGTTATTTTCCATTTTAGTGTGTGTGTGTGTGTGTGTGTGTGTGTGTGTGTGTGTGTGTGTGTGTTTTGTGTGTGTGTGTGTGTGTGTGTGTGTGTGTGTGTGTGTGTGTGTGTGTGTTTGTTTGCTGTTGTTGTTTTTGGTGTTTGTGTTGGTGGTTTTGTTTGTTTTTGTTGTTGTTTGCTTGATTTTGGATTTGTGTGTGTGTGTGTGTGTGTGTGTGTTGTTGTTGTTGTTGTCTTCAATTTAACGTCTGTTCACTCTTAGTGATATTAGACAAAAAATATGTGTGTGTGTGTGTGTGTGTGTGTGTGTGTGTGTGTGTGTGTGTGTGTGTGTGTGTGTGTGTGTGTGTGTGTGTGTGTGTGTGTTTGTGTGTGCGTGTGTGCGAGTGAGTGGGTGTGTGTATGTGGTGTGTGTGTGTTTGCTGTTGGTGTTTTTTGTTGTTGTTGTTTGCTTGTTTTTGTGTTTGCGTATTTGTGCATGTGTGTGTATGTGTGTGTGAGTGAGTGAGTGTGTGTGTATGTGTGTGTGTTTGTGCGTGTGTGTGTGTTTGCTGTTGTTAGTGGGGGTGTTTTGTTGTGGTTTTTTGTTTGCTTGGTTTTTGGGTGTGTTTGTGTGTGTTGGGGGGAGGGGGGTGAGGGTGTTTTGTTGTTTTTTCTTTTGTTGGGTGTGTGCGTGTTTATTATGGAGTTTTGTTGCCGTTTTTTTTTCCTTCTGTCTGCGTTTTCGGGGGTGGTGGAGGTTGTTTTGTCTTTCTTGGGGTGGTAGTGGGGGTGGTGGTTGTGAAGGGGAGGGGTGAGGGTGGGGATGTTGTTGGTATGCTTTGGATTATTTTTTTGTTGTAGTTACTTTCTTGTGGTTGCATTCTTCTCCTTTTTCTGTTTTATGCTTTTGCATTTTGTCTGATTGTTCCCCCTTTATTTGGGGGTGGGGGGGGGGGGGGGGGGTCTCTCTCTCTCTCTCTCCCTCTCTCTCTCTCACCCCCTCGCACACGAAAACCATAACAGAACTATTATCTTGTAGTAGCAGTAGTAGTAAAAGAAGTAGCAGCAACAGCAGCAGTAGTGGTTGTAGTAGTAGTAGTAGAAGTAGTAGTAGTAGTAGTAGTAGTAGTAGTAGTAGTAGGAGTAGTAGTAGTAGTAGTAGTAGGAGTAGTAGTAGTAGTAGCAGCAGCAGCAGCAGCAGCAGCAGCAGCAGCAGCAGCAGCAGCAGCAGCAGTAGTAGCAATAGTAGAAACAGCACCGATTCCAAATTCAAATTCATTTAATTCCTGCCATCCCTTTAAGGACATTGATGGAGACTGAATCACAATGTACAGAAAACAAAGACGTTCTAAAGACCGGGAAAGGGATATAGGGACACCATCCATTCCACATTTTCAAAATGATTGAAAGAAATAGTGAAATGATACCTAGAGAGCCAAAAGTTCGGGTTGGAAGTATGCGATGGTTCGATCCCCGTTTGGGCCAAAAACTCCCCCCGCCCAATCTATTAGTCCATGAGTAGTGGTCTGGGTGCTAGTTTTTCGGATTAGATGATAAACCGAGGTCCCGTGTGTTATACAAATTTATTTAGCGCACGTAAAAGAGCCCACGGCACCAAGAGAGTTGCTCTTGGTTATTGGTAAAGGTTGCAATAATGTAGTATTTCAGTGTTATCATTAAGAAATTTGTTCTTAGAAAGATGGCTTGATGAACAAAAGCAAATACATCGCTTATTCAATGAACCATCTGGAAATAAAAATTTGACTTGACTTGACTTGACTTGGCCAAATTCTGTAGAAAATAGTCACTCTGATAGGGAAACAAATACAGTTGCAGAAAGGAAAAAAATAATGGGTGGCGCTGCTCTTGTGGCGACGCGCTCTCCCCAGGAGAGAGCAGCCTGAATTTCATGCAGAGAAATCTGGTGACTTAAAGTGGTATAAGATAAAATAAATAAAAGATCCGTGAATATTGAAAGATCCGCTCACATCCTCATAGAGGGGATCCTTGTTTATTTTATGACACATAACAAAATATGTGTGCCAATCGAAAAGATTATATATTTTAAAAAAAACACCAGAGAGATATTTCTAGAATGTTTTCTTTCTTTTGAAAATTTGTAAAACCATACAACTCTTCTTGGCATCCCGTCAGTCTCGTAGTAAGACTATGGAGTTGCGCTCGAGGTGTTTGATACTCCAGAGCGCAAAGCCTGGGTAAGTCAGTATGGAGGGCAAGCTGTTACCCATGCAGCAGACACCCCCCCCCCCCCCCCCCCCCCCCCACCTCTCCACGTCGCTGGAATGGTCCATTGGAAAGGCAATCGCCGATACACATGGTTCCAGTGCCGTCGCAGGAGTTGCCAGAACGTTGCTGTCTACAGCCTCGGACTGCCTTGGGGAGTCAGCATTTTTCCTCAGGGTTGACTCCCAAAGCCTTTCTCCTACTCCCTACTCCTATGAGTAGGTATGGCTGCGAGGCAGCGGGGGTTTGAAATCAGAGTTTTCCTTCTACTAGATGAACTGACTGTCTTCCCAGACTGATGAACTAGCTCCATCTACCCACATGACACAGGTAGTGCTGGCTGACATGGTCACCAGTAGCAGAGGAGACCTCTGACCTGACCCATGAAAATACAAAATTACAAAAAACGCTTGTTCCAAGAAAAGAAATGACAAGAAAACGGGAAAAAAATTGAATAAAAACATGCGAATTTAATATCAAAACGCGTTTCATTTTTGGGGGGCCCTATGTTGAAACAAAACCCGCGTAAAAGAGATGAAGATATCGCACAGTAGGCCTTATTTACCACGTTAGCCATTATCGCTGCTGTTCATAACTAACTTTGATACAATTATCAACATTTGGGGACGGGATAGCTCAGTGGTCAGAGCACTCGCTTTCCCCCATCTAAGGTTAAGCAGCATCGAGCGTGGTTACCAGTTGGCTGGGTGACGGTTTGAGCGCCTTGGCTTCAGTACAGTCCCAGTTCACCCAGCTGTCAATGGGTACCTGTTTTCCAACGCTGACTGTCCTTATGCCCACTTGGCGAAGAGAGTGGGGATGTACTGTGGGCAAGGCATCTCCACTATAATCAAACTGCTGCCCAATTTCCAAACAGCAGCTGTTTTGGGAGGTCATCATCAAACACGACAGGCAGACATAGAAATATCTTATTATTCAACACGTACACAAGAAGTCTTTTTAAAAATACAATTTCTTCGGACTGACCTAGATAAATCTTTTTTTGTTGGGGCGGCGGGGGGGAGGAGGGGGGGATGAAGGGAGGCTACCTATAGAATGCTACCAACTCAGAGTGAATGATCTTTACGCCAGTAAGGTTAAATAAGGGAAGGGTCCCCAAAAACCGTAAAATGGCTAGAGCGACTCAGAGACCATGATTGTTTTTGTGCTTTACAACCCTAAAGGCAGTAACAAAAGCTGAATAAGTAAGAACCACCCAAACGCACATCCACGTACACGCGACCTCAACTTCAGTGCTCGACATAGTCTATCCCCCCTCCCACCAATTGAAGGTCCTCATATTGCTTATGGCTCTGAACCAGATGGGTTTTTGTGTTAAAAAAGCAACCTTAACGGAGTTGACAAAAATGCCTAATATAGCAAAAATCTCATCTCACACTCGTAAAACACAAAGGTATCACACACATTTCTCGTTGATCTCTTTTGTCGTCTGCACAGTGACATTCCCTCCTTCAGGCCAAAAGAGAATATGGCGGCAACGGAAACGAAGTGAGAAGACACATGCTGCGAATGCCGTAATTTTGTCGTGGCGAGAAACGTTTTAGCAGTCGGAAGCAGTGAAGAGGTTTTTTGAGGAAGCCTTCTCTGTGTCTGCTCAGATTTAAGAGAATAAAAAGCCCCCCAAATAAATAAAAACACGGTAAAAGCTGACTGCATAGCATTTTGACTCAACACTTTTGAATGGAACATTTTGAATTAATTGTTTAAATTTTGTATGTAATTAAATTTTTTTAATTATCTTTTTAATGGAGGGATAATGGAATAAGGCACTGATGTGCTTTTTTAAACATCCGTCCGGTGTATGCGATTAGTGAATTCAGAATCTGTCCACAGCACACAATGGTCTACTCTTAACAAAAGCGAACAGATTTAACGTGTGCGCAAGATGTCTGCATACGTTCGCACACGGACCTCGTGTATAGCTCATCCGAGGAATGAATGAGCGAATGAAAAGAAAGAATGAAAGAATGAATCA
This sequence comes from Rapana venosa, assembly GCA_028751875.1. NCBI lineage: Eukaryota > Metazoa > Mollusca > Gastropoda > Neogastropoda > Muricidae > Rapana > Rapana venosa. The sequence goes on from CM054163.1 coordinate 40,452,727, forward strand.
AAAATCGAAACAATCAAAAAGATGGATGGATGGATGGATGGATGGAATGATGAATGAATGGATGAAATGAATGGCTGGCTGGCTGCGCTGAATAAATGAAATGAGTCAAAGAAAAAGAAAGAAATGAATGAATGAATGAATCCAAATAATGATGGATGGATGATGGATGGATGGATGGATGGATGATGAATGAATGAATGAATGAATGGGTGCGGCTGGCTGAATAAATGAATGAGTCAAAGAAGAAGAAGAAAAAGAATGCTTCAATCTATCATGATCATCAAAGAATGAATGGATAAAGAATAGATGAATGGATAAATGAATGAATGAATGAATGAATGAATGCATGAATGGCTGGCTGGCTGGCTGGCTGAATAAATGAATGAGCCAAAGAAAGAAAGAATGAATGGATGAATGGATCAATCAATCAATCAATCAATGAACGAATTTCCGTTCCACGGCTAAAACTCCGAGGTTTACGAATGGTGAGATGTTTGCCTAAACCTATTTCTCTACTATTTAGGTAGCGGTATTCCGGCTGTGGGGATAAACAAATAATTGATTTTTTTAAATGAAGGAATAAAAATGAATAAACTAATTAAATTAATTAATGGATGAATGGTTGTATAAATGAAGGAAAGAATGAGTGATTAGTATAAATGAATCAATCAAAGAATGAATGAATGGATGAATGAATGAAAGAATGAGTGATTGTTTGAATGAATCAAAGAATGAATAAATGGACGAATGAATGAATGAAACGGAACTAAACAGAACAAAACTGAAAAATGACCAAAACGGAACCGAACGAAAAAATGGAACAGAGCAGATCTAAGTGGAACAAAACGGAACGGAACAGAACAGAACGAAATAAAACGGAACAAAATGGAACAGAATGAAACTAAACGAAAGTAGCCTACAAAGAACAGAACGAACCTAAAACGGAACAGAGCGAACCTAAAACGGAACAGAACGAATCTAAAACGGAACAGAACGAACCTAAAACGGAACAGGACGAACCTAAAACGGAACAGAACGAACTTAAAACGGAACAGAACGAACCTAAAACGGAACAGAACGGAATTAAACAGAACTAAAGAGAACAAGCAAACACACTATTGGTGAACTTTGGATCTCTAGCTAAGAATCGAAAAATAAAACAATAAACGTTTCGTGCATGCCATTAAAATTAATGTCTAATTCATGAGTACTTGGCTCGAAATTGATAACATTATTACCTTGTTTACCAAAAAAAAAGAGAAGAGTTTTATTACTCTTGATTTTTTATAGTAAAAATATTTGATTGAAGTATTGACACAGTTTGGTTTGACATTTTTGTGTGGTTAAAAAAACAAACAAACACAAAAAACACCCAAACACTGATATTCACTTATTTATTTTATTTATTTATACCACTTGAAGTCTTGGCAGATTTCTCTGCGTGAAATTCGGGCTGCTCTCCTCGGGGAGAGCGCGTCGCCACAAGAGCAGCGCCACCTTTTTTTTTCTTTCTGCAACTGTATTAATTTCCCTATCAGAGTGGCTTTTTTCTATGAATTTTGCCAGAGACAACTCTCTTTTTGCCGTGGGTCCTTGTACGTGCGCTAAATAATTATGTGTAACACACGGGACCTCGGTTTATCGTCTCACCCGAAAGACTAGCACCCAGACCACTACTCACGGTCTAATGGATGGGGGAAAACTTTCGGATCCAAACGGAATTCAAACCACCGCACACTTCCGACCCGGACTTTTCGCTTTCTATGCAGGCTCGTTACCTCTAGACCACCGATCCATATTAAAATTAATCAAGAAATACAACTCCTACACCACCATTACCACCACCACCACCATTACCACCACCACCGCCGCCGCCACCACCACCACCACAACCACCAACAACAACACCGCCACCACCACCACCAACAACAACAACACTGCCACCACCACCAACAAAAACAACACCACCACCAACAACACCACCACCACCAACACCACCACCACCGCCAACAACAACAACACCACCAACAACAACACCAACACCACACACCAACAACAACAACACCACCACCACCAACACCACCACCAACACCACCACCAACACCAACACCAACCAACAACAACAACACCACCACCACAACACCAACATCAACAACATCAACACCAAAACTGTCAACCGCAAAAAAGAAAAAAAAAAAGAAACTAACTCCTGACAATTCCCATCACGAATAAATCTTAAATAGCCATTTCAATACAAACAAACATATACATGACATTTTCCAAGGTACAGATTTCTCACTGACACAAAAACTCACACAAAAAACAGAACTTTTGACACAAACAATCCGCCATAAAAAAAAAGAGACTCACTTTGAGGTGACTTAGGGAAGGTGGTAGAGGTGATGGTGGTGGTGCTACCCTCCGGATCTGGGTTGGTGGAGGTGGTGGTGGTGGGTGGAGTGGTAGTGGTGGTGAAGGTGGTAGAGGTGGTGGTGGTGGTGGTGGTGGTGGTGGTGGTAGTTGTAGAAGAGGTGGTGGTTGAGTCTGCAATGACAAGACCGGTGTCTGATTATTGACTAGATTTCATGTGACTTGACTTGACTTGACTTGACTTGACTTGACTTGACTCGACTCGGCTACTCTAACTAGGTGTGTTGAACGCATACACACACACAGACAGACAGACAGACAGACAGACAGACAGACAGACACACGCACACACAAACACACACTACTCACACACTACACACACAACACACACATACATACACACACACATACATACATACACACACACACACATACATACATACACAAACACACACATACATACATACACAAAACACACACATACATACACAAACCCACACACACACACGACACACTCACAAACACACACATACACACACACTCACACACACTCACAAACACACACACTACACACACACAAAAACACACAATACACATACTACACACACACACACACACACACACACACACACACACACACACGACACACGACACACGCACACACACACATTCCCATATTTTTCCTCTGTCTCTGTCCCTCTCTCTGTCTCCCTCTCTCTCTAGCCCTCTCTCCCTCTGTCTCTGTCCTCTCTGTCCCTCTATCTCTGTCTGTCTGTCTGTCTCCCTCCTTCACTCTTCCCCCCTCCCTCCCTCTCTCTCCCTCACTTTCTTCCCCTCCCTCCCTCCCTCCCTTGTCCGCGCCCCTCCACTCCCCCCTCTCTCCCCCCTCTGTCTCCCTCTCCCCAACTCTCCCCCTCCTCTCCTTCCCCCTCTCCCTCTCTCTCACCCCCCCCCCTCTCTTTCTTCCCTCCGTCACCCTCCCCTCTCCCTCTCCTTCCCTCACCCTCTACCTCTTTCCCTCTCTACCCTTCCCTCTCCCCCTCTTCCCACTTCTCTCTTCCCCCTCTCTCTCCCTCCCCCCCTCTCTGCCCCTCCCCCTCTCTCTCCTCTCCACCTCTCTCCTTCTCTCTCTCCCTCTCCCCTCACTCCCCCTCTATCCTTCCTCTCTCCCTCTCTCTCCCCCTCTCTCCTTCTCTCTCCCTCTCCCTCATCCCTCCTCTCTCTCCCCCCCTCTCTCTCCCTCCCCTCTCCTCTCTCTCCTCTCCTCACTTTCCTCTCTCTCTCTCTCTCTCTCTCTCTCCTCTCTCTCTCCCTCCCACTCTCTCTCCTCTCTCTCTCCCTCTCCCTTCACTCCCTCTCTCTCTCCTTCTTCCTCTCTCTCCCTCCACCTCTCTCTCTCCTCCCCCTCCTCTCCTTTCTCCCTCACTTCCTCTCTCTCCCTCCCTCTCTCTCCTCCACCCTCTCTCCTTCTCCTCCTTCTCCCTCTCTCCCTCCCCCTCTCTCCTTTCTCTCCCTCCCCCTCTCTCCTTCTCTCTCCCTCTCCCTCACTCCCTCTCTCTCTCCTTCTCCTCTCTCTCCCTCACTTCCTCTCTCTCTCCCTCCCTCTCTCTCCCTCCACCTCTCTCCTTCTCTCTCCTTCTCCCTCTCTCTCCTCCCCCTCTCTCCTTCTCTCTCCCTCCCCCTCTCTCCTTCTCTCTCCCTCTCCCTCACTCCCCTCTCTCTCCTTCTCCTCTCTCTCTCCCTCCCCCCTCTCTTCTTCTCTCTCCCTCACTCCCTCTCTCTTGGGTTTAAAAAAAATTTTTTGTTCCATTTGTTTCTTTGTTGTTTTTTCTTGTTTTTTTGTTTGTCTGTTTGGGAGGGTGCTTTTGTCTGTTTTTTTGTTGTTGTTTTTAAATTATTATTTATTTTTATATATATATATATATTTTTTTTTTTTTTGGGGGGGGGGGGGGGCATTTCTGGGGTTTATTTTGTCGTTTGCTCGTCCGGGGTTGTTTGTTTGTTTGTTTGTCTGTTTGTTTGTTTGTTTTTTCTTTTTCTCTCTTTTCTTTAAAAAAGTTTTTTCCCTTTGCTTCTACTGTTTGAAAATATGAGTACTGAGTGCATTTTCAATGTGACCCCACGGGCGGGGACTGGATGTAAAAAAAACACATGAGTACTTATTCATTATCCTGAAAAAAAGAATTTGTTTCTACTACTTACAATGTGTAGATGTTCTTTTATGACTTTATTGGCTTTTATCCCCCTCTTTATTATGTGAGTGTATGGGTATTGCACTTATTTTATTATCATGACATTCAAATTGTATGAGTATAATTAAAAAGTGTTTGTGTTGAGCGTGTGCTAATGTGAGTATTACATATTTAGTATTATCCCTGAATTCCCCCCCCCCCCCCACACACACACACTCACACACACACACACAACATACATACACACACTCACTCACTCACTCACTCATATTCTCTCCCTCAATGACTGTATAGGTTTAGATTTCTTCTTTGTTTTGTTTCTTGTTTTTATTGTGTGGATGTATGGGTATTAAATTTATTTCATTATCATGACATATAATTTGAAACGAATATAATCTAAAATGAGTGTTGATGGATCGTATACTGTTTTGGGAATTATATATTGGATATTATCTCTGAAATGCACACACACACTCCTCTGTTTCTCTGTCTCTTTCTCACCTTTTATCGTCTCGCTTATCCTGATGAAGGATTCATATTTTATACTTTCATTACTTTTTGGACTTTGCCTCTGTACATAAGTTTTAATGAGTGCCCTATTTCAATATCTTATAGTTATGTGTAAAAGTATATGTACCATTTGACATTGTGTAGATGTTTATCTTTATGACTTATTAAGTTTGGTTGTGTTATTTTTCTGGCTCTGTTGTTGTTCTTGTTGTTGTTGTTTGTCTGTTTTTTCTCTTTTTTATCTTCTTCTGTTGGTTTGGTTTTTCTTTCTCTTTTGTTTGTTTGTTTGTTTTGGTTAGGGGTTTTTTTGGGGGTGGGGGTGGGGGGTGTATTTTAGGGTTTTCTTTTATTTGCTTGCTTTTGGGGGGGGTGATTTGTTTGGGGGGGGAGCTGTTTTGAAAAGGGTTATTTCCCCTTGTTTTTATTGTAAAACTGTATAAGTATTGGGTTATTATTATTAAGATGTATCCCTAACGGGCGGGGACTGGATGTAAAAAAGCACATATGTGCTTATTCATTATCCTCGAAATAAAAGAATTTGTCATTTGTCATTTGTCATTTGTCTCTCCTTCTCCCTCTTTCTCCCTCCCCCCTCTCTCTTTCTCTCCCGCCACACACTCACCTAACTCTGCTCCATCACACCTTCTCACATGCGAACTTAGAAGACCAGGTTGTCTATGCCTGCGATTGTTTGTTTGTCCCTCTCTCTCTCACCCCTCCCTCCCCCCTCCTCTCTCTCTCTCTCTCTCCCTCTCTCCTCTCTCTCTCTCTCTCTCTCTCCTCTCTCTCTCTCCCCTCCCCTCCCCCCCCCTCCTCTCTCTCTCTCTCTCTCTCTCTCTCCTCTCCTCTCTCTCTCTCTCTCTCTCCTCTCTCTCCCTCTCTCTCCCTCACTCTTTGGGGACGGGATAGCCTAGTGGTTAGAACATTGCGCTCGCAATCTGACGACCCGGGTTCGATTCCCGTTCAAGGGGAAATTTTCCCCTGGAGTTACCATCAGTGCAGACTCCACTCTCCCCAAAAGTCCTTCGGATGAGACTATAAACCGAGGCCCCCGTGTGCGAACGCACGCAGAACATGTTGCGCGCGCGTTAAATCCTGTTCCGCTTTTCGTAAGAGTAGGCCATTGTGTGCTGGTGGGAACAGATGACAGAATTCACAAAACCGCATACACACGGGGCCTGGTTGTAAAAAAAAAAAAGAAAGCTCGTAAGTGCTTATTCCATTATCTTCGATATGAAAGAATAGAATAGAATTTCTCTACCCCTGTCTCTTTCTCTCTCTCTAAACCCCTCCCTCACCCCTCTCCCTCTCTACCCCCCCCCCTCTCACCTTCACTCGCGCTCCCTTCCCTTCCACACCCCCCTCTCTATCCTTTCTCTCTATCCTCTCCCTCTCCCCCTCTTTCCCTCACTCCCTCTCTCTCCCCCCCCACCCCCCCCCCACCCCCTCTCTCTTTCTCTCTTCCCCTCGCCAACACACTCAGCTTGCAGAGCATCTTGTGAATAATAATAATAAGAATAATAATAATAGTAGTAATAATGATAGTAGTAATAATGATAGTAGTAATAATAATAATAATAAAAAATAATAAATAATAATAATAATGTATGGAATGTATATAGCGCTGAATCTTGTAAAGCAACAAATCAAACCTCTCAGGTTTTTCTCTCCCGAGGATAATGGAATAAACACTCATGTGCTTTTTTTACATCCAGTCCCCGTGTGTATGCGGTTTTGTAAATTTTCTCATCATGTTCCCACCGGCACACAATGGCCTACTCTTTCGAAAAGCGGAACAGGATTTAACGTGCGCGCAAGATGTTCTGCATGCGTTCGCACACGGGGCCTCGGTTTATAGTCTCATCCGAAGGACTTGTGAACATTGTGTGAATTCTGTCATCTGTTTTTGTGTGTTGTGTGTCAAATATTAAGTCTACGTGACTTAAATGGCAATAAACATATTCTGATTCTGAATCAAGTCAAGTCAAGTCAAGTCAAGTCAAAAACACTTTAATCATCCCATGAAGGGCAATTACAATACTACAATACTGACAGGCACATTGATACCGATAATTATCTCACAAGACACAAGAAAAATACATTTCAGATTGTTATTAGCATTCCAAGATAGCTTTAAAACATCTGAATCTGAATCTGAATCTCACCTAACTCTGCCCCGTATTCTTCACACACGGGCTTAGAAGACCACTCAGCCTCTGCTCGTTTGAGTAACACTTGGTTGATGGAGGTCATTGCCATGACATAATTGCCGCTGGCTGTAGCAGATTCCCATCTGGAGTTGTCGATGGTGGCTTGTTCCCTGTAAGAATCGTTGAAGAACCAGTTCCATTGTCCGTCGAATTTGCGTAGGCCGGTCCAGTGTTGTCCAAAGCCCGAACCTTGAAGAGAGCGAGTAAAAAAGGTAAAGGTAAAGGAGTCCCATAACCTATAAGGTCGTAGGGGAGCGAGGCGTCAGAGACCTCACTTCTCTAGGAGCCAGCATATTGAGGGCGGCACCCATCTCCTCTCCCTCGCTGCTTTACCTTCCCTGACCCTAAAGAGGGCAGGTACCCATTGACAGCTGGGTGAACTGGGTGAACTGTACTGAAGCCAAGGCGCGCAAACGGTCACCCATCCAAGTGGTAACCACGCTCGACGCTGCTTAACTTGGCAGGGGGAAAGCGAGTGCTCCGACCACTGAGCTATCCCGTCCCCTAGTAAAGGTATTTATTATTATTTTTTTTATTTTATTTTAATTATTTTTTTGATACCACTTTAATAAGTCACGGCAGATTTCTCTGCGTGAAATTCGGGCTTGCTCTCCAGCTTCCCCCGGGGGAGAGGTTGTCGCCACAAGAGCAGCGCCACCCAATTTTTTTTCTTCTTCTTTTTTCCTGTCTGCAACTGTATTTGTTTCCCTTATTCAGGGTGGCTTTTTTTCTACAGAATTTTTCCTGCGACAACTCTCTTGTTGTCGTGGGTTCTTTTACGTGCCGTAAATAATTTTTGTGTAACATACGGGACCTCGGTTTATCGTCTCATCCGAAAGACTAGCGCCCAGACCACCACTCATGGTCTAATGGATGGGGGAGAAGTTTCGGGCCCAAACGGGGTTCGAACCTCCGCACACTTCCGACCCGGACTTTTCGCTTTCTAGGCAGGCGCGTTACCTCTAGACTACCGATCCAGGTGTCCCCATAACCTATGTGGTCGTAG
>CM054163.1:40463514-40466014 GCA_028751875.1 Rapana venosa
CCCCTACTAACGACAGTATTAGCTCAGTCGCGGAGCCAGACTGAGTGAGTTGCCCACCCGAGGTGGCGACCACCACAACGTCCCTCCAACGACCGTCCTCCGTCAACCTCCAACCCCAAAGGCTGTGATACAAACACACCTCAGGCACAGGTTTTAAACGTGTGCGCAAGATGTTCTGCATGCGTTTGCTCACACACGGGGCCTTGGTTTGTAGTCTCATCCGAAGGACTTTGACATTCAGTTCGATTTTTTCACCCGTCAAACTGGGGAAGAAAGAACGAGGCTGGGAATCGAACCCAGAACCTCGCGGTTGACTTGTTGGCAAGCGAACGTCTTAACCATCCTGCCACCTACATATCTACCTTCCTTCCTTTCTTCCTTCCTTCCTTCCTCTTCCTTCCTTCCTCCCTTCCTTCCTCCATCCCTCCCTCCCTTCCTTCCTCCATCCCCCCTCCCTCGCTCCCTCCTTTCCTTCCTCCCTTCCTCCCTCCCTCCCTTCCTCTCCCTCCCTCCCTCCCTCCCTTCCTTCCTCTTCCTTCCTCCCTCCTTCCCTCTCTTTCTCCCTCCCTCCCTCCCTTCCTTCCCAAAACACACCGGACAGTGTAAAAAAAGCGAAAGAGAGAAGGCCCGACATGGGTGGTCTAGAGGTAACGCGCCTGTCTAGAATGCGAAAAGTCCGGGTCGGGTGTGTGCGCGGTTCGTACCCCGTTTGGGCCCGAAATTTTTCCCCATCCATTAGACCATGAGTGGTGGTCTGGGCGCTAGTCTTTCGGATGAGACGATAAACCGAGGTCCCGTGTGTGACACATTTTCAGCGCACGTAAAAGAACCCACGGCAACAAGGGAGTTGTCCCTGGCAAAATTCTTAGAAAAAATGCCACTCTGATTAGGGAAACAAATACAGTTGCAGACAACAACAAAAAAGAACAAAAAAAGGGTGGCGCTGCTCTTGTGGCGACGCGCTCTCCCCGGGGAGAGCAGCCTGAATTTCACGCAGAGAAATCTCGTGACTTAAAGTGGTATAAAAAAAGTTAAAAATTTTTTTACCCAGAGCGTTGAAGACGTTGGTCTGCTCCTCTAAGGTCTCTACGTTGATGAGGTGAGTGTCCTCCCCCTGGCAGAGGTCTCTGGCCGCTGTCCACTGGGAGTCTGTCGGCATCCCATAATAGCACACCCCGTCCACTTGGGTGGTCATCACGTTGGCGTGGCCGGCAAATTTGGAGCAGGGTTGGGTGCCTATGTCGAGAATATGCAGACAGAATTTTATTCTGGAGTTTAGGTTTTGTTTCCTTTCTTTGCGTGTGGAAGGGTAAAAAGGAGTGGGTGGTGGTGGTTGGGGTGGGGGGAGGGGGGGGTAGTGTGTGTGTAGTGTGTATGTGTAGTGTAGTGTGTGTAGTGTTTGTAGTGTGTGTGTGGTATGTGTGTAGTTGATACCTTCAAATCCAGCCTCAAAACACACTTATTTCCTACCTGAGACTTTCCCCCCAAATATCTGTCCCTAATTGTCTACAGCATCTTTCACCTTCTAAGTGTTGTTCCGAGTGTGTGTGTGTGTGTGTGTGTGTGTGTGTGTGTGTGTGTGTGTGTGTGTGTGTGTGTGTGTGTGTGTGTGTACGTGTGTGTACGTGTGTGTATACGTGTGTGTGTGCGTGTGTGTGCGTGCATGCGTGCATACGTGCGCGCGCATGTTTTGAAATCTGTTGTTCATTATGTTTAAGGAGAGTTGCATGCCTGTAAATGATTGAGTGCAAGCGCTTCGATTTGTTTGTTTTTTACAAGATTCAGCGCTATATAAATTCCATATATTATTATTATTATAGTGTAGTGTGTGGTGGTATGTGTGTAGTGTAGTGTGTGATGTAGTGTGTGTGTGTAGTGTGTGTGTAGTGGGTGTGTAGTGTGTGTGTGTAGTGTGTAGTGTGGTAGTGTGTGGTGTGTGTGTAGTGTGTGTGTAGTGTGTGTGTAAGTGTGTGTAGTTTAGTGTGTGTGTAGTGTGTGTAGTGTGTGTGTGTAGTGTGTAGTGTGTGGTGTGTGGTGTGTGTCTGTCTGTGTCCGTGTCTCTGTCTCTGTCTCTTTCTGTGACTCTCCCTCTCTCTCTCTCTCTCTCTCCTCTCTCTCTCTCTCTCTCTCTCTCCTCTCTGTCTCTTTCCCCTCTCCTCTTCCTCTCCCTTTCTCTCTCTCTCTCCCTCCACCCTCTCTCTCTCTCCTCCACCTCCCTCCTTTCCTCTCTCTCTTCTCTCCTCTCCCAACTTTCTCTCTCTCACTCTCCCCCCCCCCTCTCTCTCACTCTCTCCCCCCTCTCTCTCTCTCTCTCTCTTCTCTCACTCTCTCTCCCTCCCTCTCTCTCTCTCACTCTCTCTCCCCCCCTCTCTCGTTCCTCACTCTCTCTCCCCCTCTAACCCTCCGTCCCTCTCCTCTCTATCTCCCCCTCTCTCCATCTCCCCTCTCTTCCCCCTCTCTCTTCTCTCTCCCTCTCTCTCTCACCCTTCTCTCTCCCCCT
>CM054163.1:40488514-40493514 GCA_028751875.1 Rapana venosa
GTGACCATTATGTGTTTTGGTTCAGCACAGTCCCCCAGTTCACCCAGCTGTAAATGGGTACCTGCCCTCTTTAGGGTCAGGGAAGGTAAAGCAGCGAGGGAGAGGAGATGGGCGCCGCCCTCAATATGCTGCCCCTGGAGAAGCAAAAGAGTCCTGTGCTGCTGCTAGGTAAGGTAGGAAGGTGTTTTTGTTTTGAAAATTGGTTCAGCATACCTAAAGAAATGTTAGAAAAAAAGGGGGGATGGGAAAATGTTCCGATAACCTATGCGGTCGTTGAGGAGCGAGGCGTCAGAGACCTTAACTTCTCCAGGGGCCAGCATATTGAGGGTGGTGTCCATCTCCTCTCCCTCGCTGATTTACCTTTCCTGACCCTTAAGAGGGCAGGTACTCATTGACATCTGGGTGAACTGGGGGACTGTACTGAAGGTAAGGCGTGCAGTCACCCATCCAAATTGCTGCCATGCTCAAGGCTGCTTATCCTTAGCTTAGGGAGAGCAAGTACTATTTTCACTGGTTTATCCTGTGCTTGCGTGAAAAGTAAACACAAAAAGCTGATGGCCAGGGTGACATTTAAGGTAATAATTATTCCAAAATTATGTTCTGCTGAACTATATCCTATTTTCAGCAAGTTATTTTTAGTGTCTTTCAATTCTAGACTTGTCTATGATATGTGGACAACAAATCTTTGACCTACCCTGTACCCTAAAGAAAGAATTCCAAATGTTTGAATAATTTTTAGACACATTGCTTTAACATCTATTATTGGGAAACTCTTAAAACATATTTCACCACAATTTCTGCTGTTTAAGGTTAGAGGCAATCTTGATTCTTACCAGTTTGCTTACGAACAAAACAGAATTACAGATGATGCAGTCATCACAGTTCTAAATCCTGTGTATATACACCTGGAAAAAGAGGGATTCTTTTATTTGCGTTCTGTTCGTTGACTTTTCATTAGCCTTCAATACTATTCAACTTCATGTAATGGCCAATTTTCTTCAGAAACTGCATGTCAGGCCCAACGTTATTTGATAGATACTACAATTTTAAGAAACAGAGTGCAACGTGTTTGTTCTGAAAGATACAATTCAATGCACATGTCACATTTACTGGTGCACCACAAGGTACGGACCTTATATCCCATACTTTTTACTTTTTATACAAATGCTGGCTCCACTGTCACTCCTATTGTAAAATACTCTGATGACACTGACATTGTAGGTTTGTCGAACTCAGAAGCCACTTACTTCCAATAGATTGAAATTTCTGCAACTGGTGTGGAAATTATTTTCTCAAACTGAATGTTAGCATAACAAAAGAATTGGTAGACTAGAAAGATGTAACCGCGACACCAGCTTTATTTATTAAAGTACTAAAGTTGAATTTGTGAGTGAAGTAAATATCTTCAAACAATTGAAGAAAATAAACGAAGTCCTAATGCTAACACTGATCTTATCTATTAAAAAGAAATGTCAGCCAAGCCTTTGCTCTCTAGATATGGCCCATTGAAAGGGGTATACATCATGACATTGGTTTGTAAATTCCACACTTAAGTTCTATACCTACAACACATACATAGCACCATTTTGTTTTCAATCTAAACTCACTCAGGACGGTCAATTCTCTCCCTTGCTTTTCCCCACAGACAGACCATTTGTAATGGTTAGTTAAAAAAAAATCATAAAAAATACAAAACACATAGTAAGAAAATGAAATTTTCTGAACTTATGTATAACATGCTGGGTTAGTACATATATAAAAATTGAAGCTCTCACTTCAGTAAAACGCCGTCGTCGAGACCTAATCTGATCCCTGCTATTTTGCCTGAGTTTGCTTCTGACTCCATCTTTGACACGTATGCCAAAATGCTGGGCGTGTTGGCTACTCTCTACAACCGCGAACAAAGAGCTCGGAACACACGAATCACCCGACAACGCACTGCATTCGACCTTGGACAGGCTCACGAAGCTATGTTTACCTGCACGAGTCATATTATCCTGCGGCCGCCACGTGAAAAATCTGCAAACAGCAAATCCGCTATAGCAGCGAGTCGTCCAAAACCGTGGCTTTACACCGATCCGCTATAGCGGACAGCCGTCCTCTGAGAGTTTTAAGTGAAATCATGACATCGTTTCTCTCCTTTGAAGGACCTATTCAGGTACATAACAACATTTCGTATAGTGATTTCACTGGTAGAGGACAAAAGTAAGACTAATCGAAAAAGCGATGATTTCTTACAAAATTTACAAGGAATGCTTTATTTTTCAGCCTTAAAGCACTAGGAGATGGGATAGCTCAGTAGTCAGAGCACCGGCTTTCCCCTAGACAATGCTAAGCAGCATAGAGCATGGTTACCAAGTGGATGAATGACTGCTTGCCTGCTTTGGCTTCAGTAGTCCCCCAGTTCACCCAGCTCTACATGGGTACCTGCCCTCTTTAGGGTCAGGGAAGGTAAAGCAGCAAGGGAGAGGAGATGGGCGCCGCCCTCAATATGCTGGCCCCTAGAGAAGCTTGAGGTGTCTGACACCTCGCTCCCCTCGACCTTATAGGTTATGGGACACCTTTACCTTTACCTAGTCACTGGGCAACAGAAAACAGACTTGTTACATATATTCTATCCGAGTTTTGTTGATTCAACATCGTCTTACGGATTCATGAGTTTGTTTGGAAATTTGAGTATGAAGTACAAACGCGCCTTAAACAGAGCTGTAAAGGTAAAGGAGTCCCATAACATATAAGGTCGTAGGGGAGCGAGGCGTCAGAGACCTCCCTTCTCTAGGGCCAGCATATTGAGGGCGGTACCCATCTCCTCTCCCTCGCTGCTTTACCTTCCCTGACCCTAAAGAGGGCAGGTACCCATGTACAGCTGGGTGAACTGGGGGAACTGTACTGAAGCCAAGGCGCGCAAACGGTCACCCATCCAACTGGTAACCACGCTCGACGCTGCTTAACTTGGCTGGGGGAAAGCAAGTGCTCCGACCACTGAGCTATCCCGTAAAGACATGCAGATAAATCGTAAGAAAGAGTAAAGACCATTCATAAATGCTTTTTAAAGATTGCATGTTGGAAAAAAACGGCCAGAGGAATTATCTGTATTGAAGCACATGCTCAAAATCACATCCCTAAAGTGGATACAGCTCAATCCAAGCCTTCCTGAAATATAAAAAAACCCACAGCAATACTCTTCCTTCTTCACCTTCACCTATCCCACAGTCCCCGTGAGGGCACCACTGAAGATTTTGCAACCAGCTTCCTCCACTGCCTACAGTTTTCAACTTTCCGTAGAACTTCGTTCCACTCAAGGCTACCAGTCCACTCTCTGATGTTGTCTTCCTATGGTTTTCTCTGTCTGCCTCTTCCGTGGGAATTGAACCTGCAACTTTTCACTTAAGAAACTCCATGCTCTAACCCTCCTCCCTCCCCCCCCCCCCCCCCCCATCCCCCCCATCCACACCCCTGGAGTCATAATTTTGTGCCTGCTTTCTGCATCACTGGAATCTCTAGGCCTCGGGTCACCGAGTCATGGTCCGGTTGATCAGCGTTGAAAGCATCGCCCAAGATTGACTGGTGACAGAAAAACCGGGTGAGCGGGACTTCCTCAGTCAGTAGGTAGTGGGGGGTAGGGGGGGAAGAGGAAGGTGTCCGGACGGGGGGGTCTGGGCAGCTCTGTGAGGGATGGCTCCTCAGTGAACTTGATGCCGCGGATAGCGCGGCAATGCTATAATATGAGCAGAATGAAATGGTGAGGGTGTGACCATTTGTGAAAGAGAGGGTGGGGTGGGGAGGGGAGGGAAGGGGAGGGGAAGGGGAGGGAAGAGTTGGGGGGGGGGGGGGGGGGGGGGGGGGGGGGGGGGGGGGAAAAAGAAGAGAACTCGAACTCGAATTGGAATATTTTGTTGAGGGTAATTGGACAGGCCAGAAGTTTGTTTACACTAGGCCTTAACTGAATACCTACGAAAGCAACCGAAAATTCAACAAATATAAAGAACTTCAAATAAAATAAATTCAAACAAAGTAGGAAACATGACAAATTAAAGAAATAGAGACAGACAGACAAATTAAGAGACTGAGAGAGAAGGGAGAGAGAGAGAGAATTGTTGCCATAATCAGATTTCTTTTAATAAGGTAGTGTTGCCATAATCAGATTTCCATTCCTATGGCAATATTGCCATTAACAGATTTCTTTAGTAAGGTAGTAGTGTTGCCATTTCTTTTAGTAAGGTAACGTTGCCATTTCTTTCAGTAAGGTAGTGTTGCCATTTCTTTAGTAAGAGAAGTGTTGCCATTTCGTTTAGTAAGGTAATGTTGCCATTTCTTTTAGTAAGATAGTGTTGCCATTTCTTTAGTAAGATAAGTGTTGCCATGCCATTAGCAGATTTCTTTTAGTAAGGTAGTGTTGCCATAAGCAGATTTCTTTTAGTAAGGTAATGTTGCCATTTCTTTTAGTAAGGTAGTATTGCCATTTATTTTAGTATGGTAGTGTTGACATTTCTTTTAGTAAGGTAGTGTTGCCATTTCTTTAGTAAGATAAGTGTTGCCATGCCATTAGCAGATTTCGTTTAGTAAGGCAGTGTTGCCATAAGCAGATTTCTTTAGTAAGGTAGTGTTGCCATTTCTTTTAGTAAGGTAGTGTTGCCATTCTTTTAGTAAGGTAGAGTTGCCATAAGCAGATTTCTTTTAGTAAGGTAGTGTTGCCATTTCTTCTAATAAGGTAGTGTTGCCATTTCTTTTAGTAAGATAGTGTTGCCATTTCATTTAGTAAGGTAATGTTTCTTTTAGTAAGATAGTGTTGCCATTTCTTTTAGTAAGGGAGTGTTGCCATTTCTTTAGTAAGGTAATGTTGCCATTTGTTTTAGTAAGGTAGTGTTGTCATTTCTTTTAGTAAGGCAATGTTGCCATTTGTTTTAGTAAGGCTATGTTGCCATAATCAGATTTATTTTAGTAAGGCAGTTATGCCATAATCAGATTTCTTTTAGTAAGGTAGTGTTGCCATAATCAGA
>CM054163.1:40501014-40506014 GCA_028751875.1 Rapana venosa
ATGGTGATGACAAGCATAGCGTTGAAACGTATAAAAGGTAGTGACAAACATTATGTTCAAATATATAAAGGGTGGTGACAAACATGGTGTTGAAATGTATAAACGGTAACAAACATGTAGTTCAAACAGATAAACAGTGGTGACATACATGGCGTTGAAATGCATATACTTCAATGAGACTATAAACCGAGGCCCCGTGTGCAAATAGCATGCAGACATCTTGCGCACAATGTTAAATCCTGTTCCGCTGTTCGAAAGATAGGCCATTGTGTGCTGGTGGAACAGATGACATTTTTTTTAACCACATACACACGCAAAAAAAAGTTATCTGAGGCGCTTTGATTGTTTGCTTTACAAGATCAGGGCTAATAAATTCCCATACATTATTATTATTATTATTAATTATTTTATTATTATTATTGTTATTGTTATTATTATTATTATATACAGTGATGACAAACATGTGTGAAGAAGTATAAAACGGTGACAGACAAGTGTTGAAAAGTATAGATGGTGGTGAGATACATGAATGTTGTACAAACATGGCGTTGAAAAATATAAAGGACAAAAGGTAACAGAGTCCCATAACCTATGTCAGGGCAGGGGGGTGTCAGAGACCTCAACTTCTCCAGGGCCAGCATATTGAGGGTGCGCCCATCTCCTCTCCCTCGCTGCTTACCTCCCTGACCCTAAAGAGGGCAGGTACCCATTTACAGCTGGGTGAACTGAGAGACTGTACTGAAGCCAAGGCACGCAATGGTCACCCATCCACTGGGAACATGGTTCGATGCTGCTTAACCTTAGCTTGGGAAAGCGAGTGCTCAATGGGTTTAAAATTGATTCACAATTGATGTGTGTGCGTGCGCGTGTGGTGTGTGTGTGTGTGGTGGTGTGTGTTGTATGTGTGGTGTTCTGACATTTTATTGAAGAATTTGGAATGTTTTAACCAATATGAAATGTAGCTTTTTGTGTCTTGAGATTTTATGTGTACAATCTGCCTGTCAGTATTGTAATTGCCCTTCATGGGATGAATTAAAGTGTTTTTAGACTTGACTTGACTTGACTTGACTGACCACTAGCTGTCCCAAAAAATAATCAATGACAAACATTACCTTGAAAAGTATAAACGGTGGTGAAAAATATGACATCGAAAAGTATAAAGCTGTGACATACACCACATTGAAAAGTATATACAGTGGTGACATACATGACATTGAAAAGTATAAAAGGTGACAAACATGACGTTGAGAAGAATGAACAGTGATAAACATGGCATTGAAAGATCTTGTTGCAGGGATCTTGTTGCGCTGTAGGGAAGAGAAAAGTATAAACCGTGACAAACTCTTCTGAGAGGCAAGATGTGTTTGCACACGGGGCCTTAGTTTATAGGCTCATCTGAAGGACTTTTTGGAGGAGTGGAGTCAAGAGAGAGAACTCGAACTCGAATTGGAATATTTTGTTGAGGGTAATTGGACAGGCCAGAAGTTTGTTTACACTAGGCCTTAACTGAATACCTACGAAAGCAACCGAAAATTCAACAAATATAAAGAACTTCATAAATCAAACACACGTGAGGAAAATATGGCAAACAAAGAATAGAGACAGACAGACAAATTAACAGAGACAGAGAGAGAGGGAGAGAGAGAGAGAAATTGTTGCCATAATCAGATTTCTTTTAATAAGGTAGTGTTGCCATAATCAGATTTCCATTCCTATGGCAATATTGCCATTAACAGATTTCTTTAGTAAGGTAGTAGTGTTGCCATTTCTTTTAGTAAGGTAACGTTGCCATTTCTTTCAGTAAGGTAGTGTTGCCATTTCTTTTAGTAAGAAGTGTTGCCATTTCTTTTAGTAAGGTAGTGTTGCCATTTCTTTTAGTAAGATAGTGTTGCCATTTCTTTAGTAAGGTAGTGTTGCCATGCCATTAGCAATTTTTTAGTAAGGAGTGTTGCCATAAGCAGATCTTTTAGTAAGGTAATGTTGCCATTTCTTTTAGTAAGGTAGTATTGCCATTTATTTTAGTATGGTAGTGTTGACATTTCTTTTAGTAAGGTAGTGTTGCCATTTCTTTAGTAAGATAAGTGTTGCCATGCCATTAGCAGATTTCGTTTAGTAAGGCAGTGTTGCCATAAGCAGATTTCTTTAGTAAGGTAGTGTTGCCATTTCTTTTAGTAAGGTAGTGTTGCCATTCTTTTAGTAAGGTAGAGTTGCCATAAGCAGATTTCTTTTAGTAAGGTAGTGTTGCCATTTCTTCTAATAAGGTAGTGTTGCCATTTCTTTTAGTAAGATAGTGTTGCCATTTCATTTAGTAAGGTAATGTTTCTTTTAGTAAGATAGTGTTGCCATTTCTTTTAGTAAGGGAGTGTTGCCATTTCTTTAGTAAGGTAATGTTGCCATTTGTTTTAGTAAGGTAGTGTTGTCATTTCTTTTAGTAAGGCAATGTTGCCATTTGTTTTAGTAAGGCTATGTTGCCATAATCAGATTTATTTTAGTAAGGCAGTTATGCCATAATCAGATTTCTTTTAGTAAGGTAGTGTTGCCATAATCAGATTTCTTTTAGTAAGGTAATGTTGCCATTTCTTTTTGTAAGGTAGTGTTGCCATTTCTTTTAGTAAGGTAGTGTTGCCATTTCTTTTAGTAAGGCAATGTTGCCATAATCAGATTTCTTTTAGTAAGGCAGTTATGCCATAATCAGATTTCTTTTAGTAAGGTAGTGTTGCCATAAGCAGATTTCTTTTAGTAAGGTAATGTTGCCATAATCAGATTTCTTTTAGTAAGGTAATGTTACCATAATCAGATTTCTTTTAGTAAAGGTAATGTTGCCATAATCAGATTTCTTTTAGTAAGGTTAATGTTGCCATAATCAGAGTTCTTTTAGTAAGGTAATGTTGCCATAATCAGAGTTCTTTTAGTAAGGTAATGTTGCCATAATCAGATTTCTTTTTAATAAGGTAATGTTACCATTTCTTTTAGTGGGGTTATGTTGCCATAATCAGATTTCTTTTAGTAAGGTAATGTTGCCATAATCAGATTTCTTTTAGTAAGGTAGTGTTGCCATAATCAGATTTCTTTTAGTGGGGTAATGTTGCCATAATCAGATTTCTTTTAGTAAGGCATTTATGCCATAATCAGATTTCTTTTAGTAAGGTAATGTTGCCATAATCAGATTTCTTTTAGTAAGGTAATGTTGCCACAATGATATTTCTTTAGTAAGGTAAATGTTGCCATAATCAGATTTCTTTTAGTAAGGAAAATGTTGCCATAATCAGATTTCTTTTAGTAAGGTAATGTTGCCACAATGATATTTCTTTAGTAGGTAATGTTGCCATAATCAGATTTCTTTAGTGAGATAGTGGTTGCCATTTCTTTAAGTAAGGTAGTGTTTGCATTGACACAGATATCTTTTAGTAATGTATTGTGTTTATTGTAGTGTGGTGTGTTGTATTGTATTGTATACCACTTAAAAATTACGGCATATTTTTCTGTTAAAATTCGGCTGCTCTTCCTGGGAAAGCGCGTCGCCACAAGAGCACGCCACCCATTATATTATTTTTTCTATTCCTGTCTGCTACTGTAGTTTGCTATCAGAGTTGATTTTTTTCTAACAGAATTTTGCCAGAGACAACTATCTTGTTGCGTGGGTTCTTTCACGTGAACTAAAATGTTTAAAAAAACACGGAACCTGGTTTATTGCCTCTTCCGAAAGACTAGCACCCAGACCACCCCTCACGGACTAGTGGATGGGGGAACAGTTTCGGGCCCAAATGGGGGATAGTGTTGCTGTAACAAGATTTCTGTGGCAAGGCAATGTTTCTTAAGCAGATTTCTTTTCGAAATCTTTGGTTGCAGTCAGTAAGTGTGGAGCGACTGTGATGCTATGAAAGTGCTCCAAGTTTTACACAATTCAACAGAGCTATATTGATTGTTCTGATGATGTGTTTCATGAGATGTGTTTGAATTGTTGTTGTGTTGTGGTTTTGTTTTGCTACTCTTACCCTTTACTGGTGTGTGCGGTGCGCATGCGCATGCGTGTGTGAGTATGTAAGTGTGTGTGTGTGTGTATGTGTGGTGTGTGTGTGGGTGTGTGTGGATGTGTGTATGTGTGTGTGTGTGTGTGTGTGTGTGTGTGATGGGAGTGTGTGGGGGATGGTGGGGGTGGATATGTGTGTGTGTGTGTGGGTGTGGATGGTGCGGGGGGATGTATGTGTGTGGTGTGTGTGTGTGTGTGTGTGTGTGTGTGTGTGTTGTGTGTGTTGTGTGATGTGTGTGTGTGTGGATGTGTGTGTGTGTGTGTGTGGATGGTGTAGTGTGTGTGTGTGTTGTGTGTGTGTGTGTGTGTGTGTGTGTGTGTGTTGTGTGTGTGTGTGGATGGGTGTGTGTGTGGATGGGTGTGTGGTGTGATGTGTGTGTGTGTGTGTGTGTGTGCGTGTGGATGGGTGTGTGTGGTATTGTGGGTGTGTGTGTGTGTGTGTGTGTGTGTGTGTGTGTGTGTGTGTGTGTGTGTGTGTTGTGGTGTGTGTTGTGTGTGTGTGTGGTGTGTGGTGTGTGTGTGTGTTGTGTGTGTATTGGTTGTTGCGGGTGTGTGTGTGTGAAGTAGATTGTTGTCGGCTTTTAGAATACTGTGTTATTTCTTAATCTGTTCACTGTTCACTGGTCCCGTAACCCGCCAGGGTCGTAGGGGCGCTGCATGGTGGACGAACGGTGGACCAGCTGGCTCCACTTAGCGCGGTCTCTTAATCTGTATTGTTTAATAATGCATGCTGTGTGATTATAATTTTAAAATGCCACTCATGATTTCTCTAGTTGAGACATTAAAGTATTCTGGAGTCTTGAGAGCTGTTCTCTAATCTTCCTATGATTCAACCAGTTCACTGTTGGCCGTCACTCTGTCTCTATTTCTGGTCCCTCAATATGGAATGACCTACCTCTCTCCCTTCGCGAAAAGTCTACTTATGATACTTAATGCAGCCTCAACATATACTTATTTCAAGCTTAAAGTT
>CM054163.1:40511014-40523514 GCA_028751875.1 Rapana venosa
TGGTGACAAACAAGGCGTTGAAATGTATGAATGGTGATGACAAGCATAGCGTTGAAACGTATAAAAGGTAGTGACAAACATTATGTTCAAATATATAAAGGGTGGTGACAAACATGGTGTTGAAATGTATAAACGGTAACAAACATGTAGTTCAAACAGATAAACAGTGGTGACATACATGGCGTTGAAATGCATATACTTCAGATGAGACTATAAACCGAGGCCCCGTGTGCAAATGCATGCAGAACATCTTGCGCACATGTTAAATCCTGTTCCGCTGTTCGAAAGAATAGGCCATTGTGTGCTGGTGGGAACAGATGACATTTTTTTTTAACCACATACACACGCAAAAAAAAGTTATCTGAGCGCTTTGATTTGTTGCTTTACAAGATTCAGGGCTAATAAATTCCATACATTATTATTATTATTATTATTATTATTATTATTATTATTGTTATTGTTATTATTATTATTATATACAGTGATGACAAACATGGTGTTGAAAAGTATAAACGGTGACAGACATAGTGTTGAAAAGTATAGATGGTGGTGAGATACATGATGTTGGTGACAAACATGGCGTTGAAAAATATAAAGGACAAAAGGTAACAGAGTCCCATAACCTATGTACAGGGGGGCAGGGTGTCAGAGACCTCAACTTCTCCAGGGGCCAGCATATTGAGGGTGGCGCCCATCTCCTCTCCCTCGCTGCTTTACCTTCCCTGACCCTAAAGAGGGCAGGTACCCATTTACAGCTGGGTGAACTTGAGAGACTGTACTGAAGCCAAGGCACGCAAATGGTCACCCATCCACTTGGGAACCTGGTTCGATGCTGCTTAACCTTAGCTTGGGGAAAGCGAGTGCTCTGAATGGGTTTAAAATTGTGTTCACAATTGATGTGTGTGCGTGGGCGTGTGTGTGTGTGTGTGTGTGTGTGTTGGTATGTGTGTGTGTTCTGACATTTTATTTGAAGTAATTTTGGAATGTTTTAACCAATATGAAATGTAGCTTTTTGTGTCTTTGAGATTTTTTATGTGTATCAATCTGCCTGTCAGTATTGTAATTGCCCTTCATGGAATGATTAAAGTGTTTTTGACTTGACTTGACTTGACTTGACTGACCACTGAGCTGTCCCAAAAAGTATAATCAATGACAAACATTACCTTGAAAAGTATAAACGGTGGTGAAAAATATGACATCGAAAAGTATAAAGCTGTGACATACACCACATTGAAAAGTATATACAGTGGTGACATACATGACGTTGAAAAGTATAAATGGTGACAAACATGACGTTGAGAAGAATAAAGTGATAAACATGGCATTGAAAGATCTTGTCGCAGGGATCTTGTTGCGCTGTAGGGAAGAGAAAAGTATAAACTGTGACAAACTCTTCTGAGAGGCAAGATGTGTTTGCACACGGGGCCTTAGTTTATAGGCTCATCTGAGGGACTTTTTGGAGAGTGGAGTCAATACTGATGTTCACTCAGGGGCAAATAATCCCCTTGAAAGGGCGTCTATGGGGTGGTTCAAACCCAGGCTTGATCCTGGACTGTCAAGTCATGAGTGCAACCCTCTAACCACTAGGCTATTCTTTCACCACCCTCTACTGCAAATGCTCATGTAAAATCTTGTGTGCATGTTCAAACTCAAACTAGCCATTTTGTGTTGTACTGTATACCACTTTAAGTCATAGCAAATTTTCTCTGTTTGAAATTCAGGCAGCACTCCACAGGGAGAGTCCCTGCCACAAGAGCAGCACCACCCATTATTTTCTTTTTCTGTTCCTGTCTGCATGTTTTCTTATTTCTATCACAGCAGCTTTGTTTTACAGAATTTTGCCAGGGACAACTCTCTTATTGCCGTGGATTCTTGTACGTGCACTAAAATGCATGTTGCACACTCAGTTCATCATAATCTCATCCAAAAGACAAGCACATAAACTATCATTCACAGTCTAGTGGATGGGGGAAAAAACTTTCGTGCAACTCTCTTGTTGCCTTTGGCTCTTTTCCATGCACTAAAAAAACGTGCTGCACATGTGACCTCGGTTTAAGGTCTCATATGAATAGCCACCACCTAGACCACCACTCACTGTCTAGTAAATGGGGGGAGGAGGGGAAGTTGGGGGCACAAATGGCGGAGGGGGTGGGTTAATCAGGTTCGGCCCAATAGTGTGGATGACTTAATGCAACAGAGAATGGTACCAGAAGGAATGAAGGTTTTGTGAGGTGGTGGTAGCGGTGACATAGACATAGTTACAGTGCTGGGCATACTTACATGAGGGATAGTTGGGTGTCAGAGGGCGGGACAAGATGTTGTTGTAAAAGATGGTGTAGTTGTGAACCACGATTGCCCTGAAACAAGCATTTGAAGTTTTAACAACAATTCACTGTGTAACCCACCAAAGACAAAAAAGCATGAAGGAAACAATTTTCTTTTCTCTTTTTTTTGGCCAAAAAATCCCTTGTCAAATCCAAGTATCTGTCTTTTTGTGTGTGTTTTTGTAATTCTTTTACATCGAGGATAACGGAATAAGCAGTCATGTTCTTTTTTGACATCCAGTCCCTGTGTGTATGCAGTTTTGTCAATTCTTTCATCTGTTCCCACTGGCACACAATGGCCTACTCTTACGAAAAGCGGAACAGGATTTTAACGTGTGCGCAAGATGTTCTGCATGCGTTGGCACACGGGACCTTGGTTTATAGTCTCATCGGAAGGACTTTTGGGGAGAGTGGAATCTGCACTGATGTTAACTCCAGAGGAAAAAATATACCCTTGAAAGGGAATACAGGCATCTGTGCATACAGACGTGCATGCTTGCGCTATAATCACAGACATTACTACTATTACCAAAACAAAAATACTTCTATGACTAGCCCCCCCCCTCCCCCCCCATTACTTCCTACCCCAACAATGACATAAAAGAAAGAATTTCTTTGTTTTTCTGCCTGAAAAAAAACACTTGTAAAATCCCAGTCTCTCAAGATTTCTGTCTAAAGAGTTGGGTGAAGAATAAGAAATTAGAAACCTGGGGGTAAAGAAGGTGGGGGGGGGGGGCGAGGGTAAGTGAGGAGATGGAGGAGGACAGGGATGGGATAGCCTAGTGGTTAGAACATTGCGCTTGCAATCTGATGACCAGGGTTCGATTCCCGTTCAAGGGGATTTTTTTTTCCCTGGAGTTAACATCAGTGCAGACTCCACTCTTCCCAAAAGTCCTTCGGATGAGACTCTAAACCGAGGCCCCGTGTGCGAACGCACACAGAACATCTTGCGCACATGTTCAATCCTGTTCTGCTTTTTGAAAGAGTAGGCCATCTTGTGCCGGTGGGAACAGATGACAGAATTTACAAAACCGCATACACATGTGTGTGGAATAAAGCACATAAGTGCTTATTCCATTATCCTCGATATGAAATAATAATTTTTTTTTTTTAAATTCAAGAATTATTTCAAGAAATCTGCAAAGGGGTACATGAAATCCAAAAAAAACAAAGCCAAATACGTGGGTTTACACACATGCACTGTTATCAAAGACATTACAATTATTAGGGGGAAAAAAGACTTAATATAACCACCGTACCACGACCCAAACACAATTCCAATAAAAAAAATTTAGTTAACTCTTTTCCATTCCTCCTCTTTCTCCTCACTTACCCTCGCCCCAGTCAACCCCTCCCACCCCCACCCCCAACTCCCTTCATCTCCAGGTTTCTGATTTCTTATTCTTCACCCAACGCTTAGACAGAAACTATCACTGTCTGTCGTATGAGCGAAACTGCCTTGTGCTGCCGTTAGGCTCCTGTCAAGTTAGGCCCCGCGCATCCGACTTCAGCATGGTGGAGAGAAGAATGAATGAATGAATGAATGAATGAATGAATATGAATCTTTGAATGAATCTTTATTTGTCAAGGGTAACAGAATAAGCATGCGCATACTTTTTTTTTCATCCGGCCTTTGCCCTGATTAGGGACTATCAACAAAACAAAGGTAAAAATCTTACTACAACAACGACAACATTATTTTAATATATATATATATATATATATATATATAATATATTTTATATATATATATATATATATATATATATATATATATACATATATATATATATATTTAGCAATATATAATCCCTAACTGACTTGAGCATTAATTTCAAGAGATACATAGATTTTTTTTTTTGGAGAAAAGAGAAATACGTTAATAAACATATAATTCTCAAATAAATCAAACATTAACATGAAAACTGATACACTGATTATAATTAGGTAATATGGATTAAGTAAAATAGAGGGGAGACAGCAAGAAGCAAGAGCGAGAGAGAGAGAGAGAGAGAGAGAGAGAGAGAGAGAGGAGAGAGAGAGAGAGAGAGAGAGAGAGAAGAGAGAGAGAGAGAGAGAGAGAGAGCATTTTCAAGTTACATCAACATCAAAATAAACCAGATATCAAATTCTGTTAAAGCATCCTCACTAAAAACCCTTTTAAGAGAGAGAGACAGAGAGAGAGAGAGAGAGAGAGAGAGAGAGAGAGAGAGAGAGAGAGAGAGAGAGATGTTATCTTTTAAGGGTTTTTTTTCTGGAGAGAGAGATTGAAAAAAGAAAAACAAGGAGAACGAACCAAAGAAGGCAGGAAAACAGATAAAAGGAAGGAAGGAGGGGAAAGGAAGAAAAAACAACAAGGAAGAAATAGGGAGGGAGGGGGAGAGAGAGAGAGAGAAAGACAGATAGAGCGAAAGACAGACAGACAGACACAGACACAGACAGACAGGCAGACAGTGAAAATTCTTTTGTTGCTGTGGAGAGAGAGAGAGAGAGACAGAGTGATAGAGAGAGACAGACAGAGAGAGACAGAGGCAGACAGAGGCAGAGACAGAGACACAAGAGAGAGAGACAAAGAGAGACGCACACAGACAAACAAGAGAGAACACACACACAGACAGAGACAGACAGACAGACAGACAGACAGTGAAAACTCTTTTGTTGTGGAGAGAGAGAGAGAGAGAGAGAGAGAGAGAGAGAGGGAGAGACAGACAGACAGACAGACAGACTGACAGACAGACAGACACACACACACACACACACACACACAAGTCCGAATGAGACTATAAACCAAGGCCCCGTGTGTGAATGCACGCAGAACATCTCGCGCACACATTAAATCCTGTTCCGCTTTTCGTAAGAGTAGGCCATTGTGCGCCGGTGGGAACAGATAACAGAATTTACAAAACCGCATACACACGGGGACTGGATGTAAAAAAGCAATTAAGTGCTTTTTCCATTATCCTCGATATAAAAGAATAAAATAAAATAAAATAAAGAGAGGGACACACACACACATATAGATAGACAGACAGTGAAAATTCTTTTGTTGCCGTGGAGAGAGAGAGAGAGAGAGAGAGAGAGAGAGAGAGAGAGAGAGAGAGGAGCGAGAGAGAGAGAGAGAGAGAGAGTAAGTGAAAGACAGACAGACAGAAATACAGACACACAGACACACACAAGCACACACACACAGAAGAAAAAAAACCTTTTTAGTCACCATAAGTTCTTTCACAAGCCCCCCTCCCTCTCCCTACCTCCCCCCTCCTCCTCCCCCCCCCCCCCCCCCCCACACACACACACAAAGCTAAAACTAAAGTAGCTAAAACTTGGGAAAGAGGGAAATGACAGGAAGAAAAGAGAGAGAGAGAGACAGAGAGACAGAGAGAGAGAGAGAGGAGAGAGAGAAGAAAGAGAGAGAGAGAAGAAGGAGAGGAAGAGAGAGAGAGAGAAGAGAGAGAGAGGAAAGAGAGAAAAGAGAGAAGAGAGAGAGAGAAGAGAGAGAGAGAGAAGAGAGAGAGAGAGAGAAAGAGAGAGAGAGAGAAGAGAGAGAAAGAGAGAGAGAGGAGAAGAAAGAAAGAGAGAAGAGAGAAGAGAAAGAGAAAAGAGAGAGAGAGAGAGAGAAGAGAGAGAGAGAGAGAAGAGAGAGAGGAAAGAGAGAGAGAGAGAGAAGAGAGAGAAGAGAGAGAGAGAAAGAGAGAGGACGATGTTAATATGAGAGAGGAGAGAGAGAAGAGAGAGAAGAGAGAGAGAGAGAGAGAGAAAGAGAGAAGAGAGAGAAAGAGAGAGAGAGAAGAAGAGAGAGAGAAGAGAGAGAGAGAAGAGAGAAGACGAGCAGAGAACAGAAGAGAGAGAGAGAGGGGGAGGAGAGAGAGACAAGACAGAGCACAGAAAAGACAGAGAGAGAGAGAGAGACGACAGAGAGGAGAGAAGAAAAAAAGGCCTATGACTGAAGAGTGAGAGGAGGGGAGAAGATGAGAGCAGGGGAGCAGAGAGAAGAGAGACACAGACGCAGAGAGAGGGCGAGACCAAAGAGAAGAACAGAGACAGACAACGCACAGACCGCTGAAAGAGAGACCACAGACAGAGGAGAGGGAAAAAGAAGCCAGAGAGACAGAAGCCGAACAGACAGGGAGGAGACAGAAAGAAAAGCGCTACTGACTTGAACTGGATGTTGTCCATGACTGGCACTTTGGGGGCGACCCACAAGATGCTGACTGAGGTCTCCAGCGTGTTGTTGTCGTGGGTGACGCCACATCGCTTCAGCACGTGCTGCTGGTTTTTGCGGGCCCCCACACCCCGCGAGACACCCCATTGCTGCTGTACACCTTCATCAGGTACCCTTTGAAGGGAGTCCCATCCCGGCTACGTATGGTCACTGTCAAGGGAACAAAGGATAGCCTAGGGGTTAAGACGAAGGCGCTCGCAATCTGACCATACACCCTGGTACGAATCCCCGTTCAAGGGGGATATTTTTTTCCCCTGGAGTTAACATCAGTGGTGACTCCACTCTCCCCCCAAAATGTTCTTTAAGGATGAGGCTAGAAAGTGAGGTCCCGTGTGCGAACGTACGTAGAATGTCTCGTGCGCATGTTAAATCCTGTTCCGGTTTTCGTAAGAGTCGGCTATTATGTGTCGGTGGGAACGGAGGACATGATTGACAAAACCGCATACACGCGGGGATTGGATGTTAAAAAAAAGGACATGAGTGCTTATTCATTATCCTCGATATAAAAATTAAAAAATTTAAAAATAAAAAAATAAAAATGTGTTTAAAAATATATATATATAAGGTCGTAGGGGAGCAAGGCGTCAGAGACCTCACTTCTCCAGGGGCCAGCATATTGAGGGCGGCGCCCATCTCCTCTTCCTCGCTGCTTTACCTTCCCTGACCCTAAAGAGGGCAGGTACCCATTACAGTTGGGTGAACTGGGGGAACTGTACTGAAGCCAAGGCGCGCAAACGGTCACCCATCCAAGTGGTAACCACGCTCGATGCTGCTTAACCTTGGCTGGGGGAAAGCGAGTGCTCTGACCACTGAGCTATCCCGTCCCCATTGTCATTGTAAATAGTAAAAAAGGAAGGGTGTGTACACACGCGTGCGTACACACGTTTAACATACACACATGTGCGCGCGCATACACAGACATACACACACAGACACACATACACATACGCATGGGAAGAGTAGCCATTGTGTGCTGGCGGGAACAGATGATAAAATTTACAAAAATGCATACACACGGGAACTGGCTGTAAAAAAACACAAGAGTGCCTATTTATGATCCTCGAAAGAATAAAATGTATTAAAAAAAAAGTAATAAACATCTTTTTAAAAACCCACCACACTGCAACATAACATCATAATTATATGTTTATCTATCTATCTAAATTTCTCTCTCTCTCTCTCTCTCTCTCTCTCTCTCTCTCTATATATATATATATATATATATATATATATATATATATATTATATATATATATATCGAAGAAGAAGAAGAAAGACATGAAAAGACCAACGCCAGCCCCCCTCCCCCACCCCCCAACCAAAAACAACAATAAGGCGCACAAACGGTCACCCATCCACTTGGCAACCACGCTCAATGCTGCTTAAACATTAGCTTAGGGAAAAGCGAGCCCTCTGACCACTGAGCTATCCCGTCCCCTCTCTCCCTCTGAATAAACAATCTTGACAATGTTAAAACGTTGAGATTTTAAAAAGCCACGCTGAAATCCACAGAGAATTGGATACAAAAAAATAATGATCATAATGTATGAATTTATATAGCGCTGAATCTTGAATAGGAACAGAAAAATTGAGCAACGCTATCTTCGCCAAAATTCACAGACACACTTTCTCTCTCTTGCCATCCTCTAACCTAGGAAGGAAGGTGGCAGGATGGTTAAGACGTTCGCCTGCCAACAAGTAAACCGTGAGGTTCTGGGTTCGATTCCCAGCCTCGCCCTTTCTTCCCAGTTTGACCACAAAAAAACAACTGAATGTCGAAGTCCTTCGGATGAGACTATAAACCGAGGCTCCGTGTTCGAACGCATGCAGAACATTTGCGCACAGGTTAAATCCTGTTCCGCTTTTCGAAAGAGTAGGCCATTGTGTGCAGTGGGAACAGATGACAAAATTTACAAAACCGCATACACAGCGGGGATTGGATGTAAAAAAAAAAGCACATGAGTGCTTATTCCATTATCCTCGATTTAAAAAAAACAAGTCATCTGAGCGCTTTCGATTTGTTGCTTTTACAAGATTCAGCGCTATATAAATTCCATACATGATTATTATCATCATCATGAACCTACCGTTGATCATCTCGCCAGGTGAATAGGTGTCGGCATCCGCCTTCGGGTCCATTTTGCTCAGCACGATCTCATAGGGAGGGATGTTGTGGGCAGGCAGGTGGTTGCCGTGAAGGGGGCGGTCTGTCCAGCAGTCTTTGCCCGGGGCGCCTGTAGGATACCCGCTAACGCAGACCCGCACGGCAGCCAAGGCCACTAGTACTACTGCTGCTGCTACTACTGTTGATGCTGAGAGTGCTTGCAGAGTCATCTTTGGGCGTCGTTTTCTGTTGGTTTTAATAATAATAATAATGATGTATGTAATTTATATAGCGCTGAATCTTGTAAAGCAACAAATCAAAGCGCTTTTGAATATAAAAGGTGTATTTTTTGTTGATAAGCATGGATCGAGCTGTATAACAGTGAGGATGAAGGTCATCAGTGTAGTAGCGACAAGCCAGTAAGAAAGAGAGAGAGGGAGAGAGAGGGGGGGAGATGGAGAGAGAGAGAGGGAGAGAGAGAGGGGGAGAGAGGAGAGAGAGGGGGGTAGAGAGAGAGAGGAGAGAGAGAGAGGAGAGAGGGAGAGAGAGAGGGGGAGAGAGAGAGAGAGGAGGAGAGAGAGAGGGAGGAGATAGGGGAGAGAGAGAGGAGAGAGAGAGAGGGGGGGGGAAGAGAGAGAGAGGGGGAGAGGAGAGAGAGGAGAGAGAGAGAGTGGAGAGAGAGAGGGGGAGAGAGAGGGAGAGAGAGAGGGGGGTGAGAGAGAGGGGGGGGGAGAGAGGGGGGAGAGAGTGAGGGAGAGAGAGAGAGAGAGAAAAAGTGGAGAGAGAATGGAGAGAGAGGAGAAATAGGAGAGAGAGAGGGGGCAGAGAGAGGAGAGAGGAGGAAGAGAAAGAGAGGAGAGAGAGTGAGAGAGGAGAGAGAGGGGGGAGGAGAGAGAGAGGGAGGAGAGAGAGAGAGGAGAGAGAGAGGGGGGAGAGAGAAATAGAGGAGAGAGGAAGGAGAGAGGAGAGAGAGAGAGAGAGGAGAGAGAGAGAGAGAGAGAGAGAGAGAGAGAGAGAGAGAGAGAGGAGAACCCTGAACTCTGAACTCTGAACAGTTTTAATATGTACATTGGCCTTAGGCCACAATACACGGAGTTTGGGGGAAAGAGGAAAACCAATATACTGGTATGCAAACTGTGATCAAATATGGAAACCAACAACCGATCCTTTGAGGCTCATATCTCAAACAAGGTTAGCATTTAATACACATTCATGTCATACTGCATCAATATTTTAGATAGTAGACATAACAATCGGTATGAATCAAAACGCAACATTACGTTTCAGGATCTGTATCATACATGTAAATAAGAAGCTTTAACACACCCATCATTCACTGATATTTTGACACAGTAATTTCTTCCTTCTATTAATAGAATGAAAAATATATCTGGATAAGTAATGACTACGTTCTCTATTTGATGTTATAAGTAAAACTGACAATGGTATATTAATATTGTGAGAGAGAGGAGAGAGAGAGAGAGAGAGAGAGAGAGAGAGAGGAGAGAGAGAGGGGGAGAGAAGAGAGAGAGGAGAGAGAGAGAGAGAGAGAGAGAGAGAGAGAGAGAGAGAGAGAGGGGGAATGAAGAGAGAGAGGAGAGAGACAGAGGAGAGAGACGAGGAGAGAGAGAGAGAGAGAGAGAGAGAGAGTGAGAGAGAGAGAAAGAGGAGAGAGAGGAGAGAGAGGGGGGGGTAGAGAGAGGAGAGAGAGAGCGAGAGAGAGAGAGAGGGAGAGAGAGAAGAGAGAGGAGAGAGAGTGTGTGGAGAGAGAGGGAGAGAGAGGGGGTAGAGGAGAAGGGAGAGAGAGAGAGATAGAGAGGGAGAGAGAGAGAGAGAGAGAGAGAGAGAGAGAGAGAGAGAGAGAGAGAGAGAGAGACGAGAGAGAGAGAAGAGAGAGAGAGAGAGAGAGAGAGAACAGGCAAACTTCAAACCGAAAAATCTGAGGTAATTATACATGCTTATAATTCAACACTGCAAAATCAAACACATAAAATAGATAGCAGCAGCAGCAGCAGTAACAACAATAACAACAGCAACAGAAGCAGTCGAAGCAGCAGTAGTCGTAGCAGCAACAACAACAACAGTAACAGCAGCAGCAGTAGCAACAACAATAACAACAACAGCAGCAGCAGCAGCATCAGTAGTAGCAACAACAAGAACAGCAATAACAACAGCAGCAGAGGTCGTAGCAGCAGCAAGCAGCAGCAGTAGCCGCACTAACAACAACAACAACAACAACAGCAACCACAACAGCAGCAAAGGTCGTAGCAGCAACAACAACAACAACAGTAACAGTAGCAGCAGCAACTAACAACAACAACAACAACAATATAATTAAAGCACACACACACACAAACCCCTACGGATGAGACTGTAAACCGAGACCCCGTATGCGAACGCATGCAGAACATCTTGCGCACACGTTAAATCCTGTTCCGCTTTTCGAAAGAGTAGGCCATTGTGTGCCGGTGGGAACAGATGACAAAATTTACAAAACCTCATACACACGGGGACTGGATGTAAAAATAACACATGAGTGCTTATTCCATTATCCTCGGGGGGGGGGGGGGAAACCAAAAAGATGGATCGGTGGTCTAGAGGTAACGCGCCTGTCTAGAAAGCGAAAAGTCCGGGTCTGAAGTGTGCGGCGGTTCGTACCCCGTTTGGACCCGAAACTTTTCCCCCATCCATTAGACCATGAGTGGTGGTCTGGGAGCTAGTCTTTCGGATGAGACGATAAACCGAGGTCCCGTGTGTTACACGTAATTATTTAGCGCACGTAAAAGAACCCACGGCAACAAGAGAGTTGTCCCTGGCAAAATTCTTAGAAAAAAGCCACTCTGATAGGGAAACAAATACAGTTGCAGACAGGAAAAAGAAACAAAAAATGGGTGGCGCTGCTCTTGTGGCGATGCGCTCTTCCTGGGGAGAGCAGCCCGAATTTCACGGAAAGAAATCTGCCGTGACTTAAAGTGGTATGAAATGAAATCTGAGCGCTTTGATTTGTTGCTTTACAAGATTCAGCGCTATATAAATTCCATACATTATTATTATTATTATTATTATTAAAAACCAAAACAACTCACGACTTCTAAAATTAATATATAAAAAAAAAC
Source organism: Rapana venosa (assembly GCA_028751875.1). Classification (NCBI taxonomy): domain Eukaryota; kingdom Metazoa; phylum Mollusca; class Gastropoda; order Neogastropoda; family Muricidae; genus Rapana; species Rapana venosa. The sequence continues at coordinate 40,522,781 of CM054163.1, forward strand.
TAAGACCACCACCACCACTACCAGCAGCAGCAACAACAACAACAGCAACAGCAACAACAGGAAAAAAAACAAAATCGGTGAGAAAGAGAGAGAGACGGAGATACAGAGACACAGAGACAGACAGACAGAGACAGAGACAGACAGAGAAAGAAAAAAATCGAGAAGACTTACACCAAAAAACAGCACTAGCCAAAACTTTTGAAGTCTTCACAAACCACTCACATCAGAAGACAACTCTTCTCCCTCTGGAAACAATTGTCTCCCCTTCTGCCTCTCACGACCTTCGAACTGAGATTGAGATCATCGAGATTTGACCCTTTGGGTTTGAGGGGTTGAAAAATTGGGAAGGGGAAGGGAGAGGGTGGGGTGAGGGAGGGGGAGGGGGAAGGGGATATGGAGGTGGAGGTTAGGGTTGTGGTGATACTGACTGTTACAGATATATTTGTATGTGTGTGGGTGGGTGGTGGGGAAGGGGGTGTTGTAGGTGTGTGTGTTGGGGGAGGGGGAAGGGGGGTTGTAGGTGTGTGGGGGGTGGTGGTGGTGGAGGGGGGGTGTCGGGGGGGGGGGGGTGTATGTGTTGTTTGTGTGTGTATGAGATAGATAGATAGATAGATAGATAGATAGATAGATAGATAGATAGATAGATAGATAGATAGATAGATAGATAGATAGAAAGATAGATGATAGATGGATGGATGGATGGATGAATGGATGGATGGATGATAGATAGATGG
>CM054163.1:40538514-40553514 GCA_028751875.1 Rapana venosa
GTGGTGTTGTGTGGTATAGTGTATTGTAGTGTAGTGTGGTGTGGTGTGGTGTGGTGTTGTGTAGTGTGGTGTGGTGTAGTGTAGTGTGGTGTAGTGTAGTGTAGTGTAGTGTGGTGTGATGTAGTGTGGTGTTGTGTAGTGTGGTGTGGTGTAGTGTAATGGGGTGTGGTGTAGTGTGGTGTGGTTTAGTGTGGTGTGGTGTAGTGTGGTGTGGTGTAGTGTGGTGTAGTGTAGTGTGGTGTGGTGTGTGGTGTAGTGTAGTGTAGTGTAGTGTAGTGTAGTGTAGTGTAGTGTGGTGTGTGTAGTGTAGTGTAGTGTAGTGTGGTGTGTTGTAGTGTGGTGTGGTGGTGTGTGTAGTGTAGTGTAGTGTAGTGTAGTGTAGTGTGGTTGTGGTGTGGTGTAGTGTGGTGTGGTGTAGTGTAGTGTAGTGTAGTGTGGTGTGGTGTGGTGTGGTGTAGTTAGTGTAGTGTAGTGTAGTGTGGTGTGGTGTGGTGTGGTGTTGTGTGGTGTAGTGTATTGTAGTGTAGTGTGGTGTGGTGTGGTGTGGTGTAGTGTAGTGTGATGTGAAGGGGTGCTGTGTGGTGTGGTGTAGTGTAGTGTAGTGTAGTGTAGTGTGGTGTGGTGTGGTGTGGTGTTGTGTGGTGTTGTGTGGTGTAGTGTAGTGTAGTGTGATGTGGTGGGGTTGTGGTGAGGTGTGGTGTAGTGTAGTGTGGTGTGGTGTGGTGGGGTTGTGGTGTTGTGTTGTGTGGTGTAGTGTAGTGTGTAGTGTAGTTTAGTGTGGTATAGTGTATCGTAGTGTGGTGTGGTGTAGTGTAGTGTAGTGTGGTGTGGTGTAGTGTGGTGTAGTGTAGTGTAGTGTGGTGTGGTGTAGTGTGGTGTAGTGCAGTGTAGTGTAGTATATATCTATCTATCTATCTATCTATCTGTCCCGTAGTCTGACGACCGTGGGGGCACCCTCAAAGACTCAGCAACCAGTTCCCTCCATTCTTCTCTCTGTTCTGCCTTTCTCAGGGTTTTGTTGAGTTCTAGGCCTGTCCATTCACTGATGTTATCCTCCCAGCTCTTCCTTGGTCTGCTCTTCTTCTTCCTCCTTGGACAGTGCCTTGCAAAACTGTCTTTGTAATTCCTTGGGATCTTGTGACATGCCCATACCACTTAAGTTTACGCTTTTTCACGATCGTTAGAAGGTTCTCATAGGGTCCAATGGTTTGCTGGATTCTGTTATGCACGCTTTCGTTGCTTATGTGGTCTTTGTAGGAGATGCCAAGGAGTCTCCGAAAGCATCTCATCTCCACTGCCTGTACTCTTCTCTCCAATCTGCAGTCAGGGTCCATGATTCACAGGCTACACCAACGGCATTAGCACTGATATCAGGGTTAATGACCAGAAGCTGGAAACAGTTCAAAGCTTCAAGTACCTGGGAGCCATTGTATCCGACCAGGGATCCAAGCCAGAAGTAGTATGCAGGACTGCACAGACAATAACAGCTTTGTCAAAACTAAACACCATCTGGAGAGATAAGAATATCTCACTTATCTCCAAGATCAGACTAATGCGCTCCCTTGTCATATCCATATTTCTGTATGCCTGTGAATCATGGTAGTATATATATAATATATAAATATATATATGTGTGTGTGTGTGTGTGTTTATACTTAGATAAATACACACACACATATGTATATATCTTGCGCACACGTTAAATCCTGTGATGCTTTTCGAAAGAGTAGGCCATTGTGTGCCGGTGGGAACAGATGACAGAATTGACAAAACCGCATACACAGGGAGACTGGATGTAAAAAAAAGCACATGAGTGCTTATTGCATTTTCCTCGATATAAAAAGAATTTTAAAAAAATTTAAGTTGCATTATTCTTGATATAAAAGAATAAATAAATAAATAAATAAGTAAATGAATCTCCCCTCTCTGCCTCTTCCTCTCTTTCTCTATTACCCTTCTCTCTATATATAATAAAAATCACGACAGCGCAGCCAGACTAATTATATGAACGGCAGTTTCATCTTCCTCATTATGACACCACCACCACCACCATTTACTTATTTTATTTATTTCTTCATTCTTTCAATAGTGGATAATGGAATAAGCACTCATGTGCTTTTTGTTACATCCAGTCCCCGTGTGTAAGCAGTTTTGTAAATTCTGTCATCTGTTCCCTCTGGCGGACATGGCCTACTCTTACGAAAAGTGGAACATGATTTAACGTGTGCGCAAGATAATCTGCGCGTGTTCGCACACGGGACCTCGGTTTATAGTCTTATCCGAAGGACTTTTGGGGAGAGTGGAGTCTGCACTGATGTTAACTCCAGGGGAAAAATCTTCTTGAACGGGATTCGAACCTGGGCCGTCGGATTGCGAGATTGTTCTAACCACTAGGCTATCCCGTCCCCCATCATCACTACCACCACCACCAACAACAACAACAAATAACAGCAACAATAGCTATAGCAGTAGCAGTACCTGCATTTGCAGTTACAATAAACAGCAGCTTAAATAGTAATTTTTTAAAAATACAGAAAAACAAGGAAATGGAAATCGTTTGCTACCATTGTAGAAACAAAAAGACTGGTGACAATATAATGAAGACGAAAACAACTATGATAACAACAACAACAACAAAAGCAACAACAATAACGACATCATCATCATTAACAACAACAATAGCAACAACATCATCATCATCATCAACAACTGACAACAATAACATCATCATCATCATCATCATCATCACAACAACAACAGCAGCAGCAGAAGCAGCAGCAGCAGCAGCAGCACAACAACAGAAGAACAAGCAGCCATCCAAGCACGCAGGCATCAACAACAACAGCAACAACAACAACAACACAACCATCATCATCATCATCAATAACAACAACATGATGATGATGATGATATGATGATATATATATGATAAGAATAAAAAAGAAAAAATAAACAACAACAATCAATAACAATACAATATGAAAATGATAATAATAATGATAATAATTTATGGAATCTATACAGCGCTGATTCTTTTTAAGTAAATAAATCGCATCAGTATCAGCAACAACAACAACAAAAACAACAACTAACAACCACAACAACAATCTTCTGAAAAATGAAAAAGACAGCACTTCACCCTTGACATACACAAGAAACAGAAAAAGTCATGGTAAAACAAACAGACTGTAAACAAACAAAACCAACCAACTAATCCAACAAAAATAAGCAAGCCCGTCCCCCCACTCCCATCCCCACCCCCACCCTCTTCCCCTACCCTACCCTACCCTACCCCACCCAAACTACCAACCCCTAAACAAAAATTGAACAGAATAATAGCTTTTGTGCTCTGAACAAAGGGACACGATTCATATTGTTCTCTCTTTTTCTTCTTGTTTTTAATTCCCCTTTTGAAATCGTGGTTTCAATACTCACTCGTCAGAAGTGTCTGGAGTTTTGAAAGGCTTAGGGCTGTGTGTGTGTGTGTGTGTGTGTGTGTGTGTGGTGTGTGTGTGTGTGTGTGTGTGTGTGTGTGGTGTGTGTGTGTGTGTGTGTGTGCTGTTTGTTCTCATGTGTGTGTGTGTGTGTGTGTTCTCTTGTGTGTGTGTGTGTTTGTGTGTGTTTGTGTGTGTGTTTGTGTGTGTGTGTTCTCTTGTGTGTGTGTGTGTGTGTGTGTGTGTGTGTGTGTGTGTGTGTTGTGTTGTGTTGTGTTTGTGTGTATGTGTGTGTGTTTTCTCTTTTGTGTGTGTGTGTGTGTTTTCTCTTGTGTGTGTGTGTGTGTGGGTAGGGGGGGGGGGGGGTTCTGGGTTTTTTTTACAATCTTCAGGGTCAACCTAGAGTGCAGTCCTGCCAGTGCTTTAAATCCCTTCATGTCTAAAGATGTCAGGGATAGCTCGGTGGTTAGAGTGAGGCATTCGGGATCTGCTAACCCCAGGTTCGAATCTCGTTCAAGAGGATTAATTTTTTCTTCTGGAGTTAACATCAGTGCCGACTCCACTCTCCCCAAAAATCCTTCGGATGAGACTATAAACCGAGGCCCCGTGTGCGAACGCACGCAGAACATCTTGCGCACATGTTAAAACCTGTTCTGCTTTTCCGAAGAGTAGGCCATTGTGTGTCGGTGAGAACGGATGGCAACATTGACAAAACTGCATACACACGGGGAATGGATGTTTTAAAAAAAAGCACACGAGTGCTTATTCCACTATTCTCGAAATAAAATAATGAATAAATAAATAAATAGATAAATAAATTCTAGAAAATAAAAAATAAAATAGATACAAAAGCAGAAGATTTTTTGTTTCCACTTTCCTCAACTAGAACTTTGAGGTTCGCTAATGGTAAGACGGGATAGCTCAGTGGTCGGAGCACTCGCTTTCCCCCAGCCAAGTTAAGCAGCGTCGAGCGTGGTTACCAGTTGGATGGGTGACCGTTTGCGCGCCTTGGCTTCAGTACAGTTCCCCCAGCTGTAAATTGGTACCTGCCCTCTTTAGGGTCAGGGAAGGTAAAGCAGCGATGGAGAGGAGATGGGCGCCACCGCCCTCGATATGCTGGCCCCTAGAGAAGCTGAGGTCTCTGACGCCTCGCTCCCCTACGACCTTAATATAGGTTATGGGACACCTTTACCTTGACCTTTTAATGGTAAAATTGTGGCTTATGGACATGACGTAATGTTGTCTGGATGAAAAGTGAATTTGTTTGTTTTGAACAGTATATGTGTGCCAATTAAAAAGATTTTATAAAAAAAAAAGATTGTGGCGAATGCCATCGTGGGTTTTTTTCTTTCTTTCTACACCATGTAGGTAGCTGCATTCCGACTTCGGGGATGTTGTCTAAACACGACACGTTTGTATAAAGGTAAAGGTAAAGGTATCCCATAACCTATAAGGTCGTAGGGGAGCGAGGCGTCAGAGACCTCACTTTTCTAGGGCCAGCATATTGAGGGCGGCGCCCATCTCCTCTCACTCGCTGCTTTACCTTCCCTGACCCTAAAGAGATAGGTACCCATTTACAGCTGCGTGAGCTGGGGAACTGTACTGAAGCCAAGGTGCGCAAACGGTTACCCATCCAAAGGGTAACACGCTCGAGCACTTACTTGCTGGGCAAGCATTAATGGGCGGGCCATCTCCACTTCCTGTATTGCTTTTAACTTCCCTACCAGAATGGCCACTCTTCTAAGCGGGACGTATTAAAGGTGCGCAATGTTCCGCGTGCATGACATGGGGTATTCTGTAGTGGCAGGTGGAGTGTCAGTCGTGTATGCTGGTGTTGTGGTGGTGGATGCGTCTCCGGCGTGGTACCTTGTATGGCGGTGTGTGTGTTTTAAGTGGGCGAATGTTCGGTGATGGCATGGTGGTGTGGGTGGTGGTTGGTGAGTTGGTGGTGGTGGTGGTGTGTGGTGTGGTGTGGATGGTGGTGGTGGTGGGGGTGGTGGTGGTGGTGGTGGTGGTGGTGGTGGTAGGTGGTGGTGGTGTGGTGGTGGTGGTGTGTGGTGGTGGTGGTGGTGGTGGTGTGGGTTGTGGTGGTGGTGGTGGTGGTGTGGTGGTTGTGGTGGTGGTGGTGGATGGGTGGTGGTGGTGGTGGTGGGTGGTGGTGGTGGGGTGGTGGTGGTGGTGGTGGTGAGGTGTGGTGTTGTGGTGGTGGTGGTGGTGGTGGTGGTGGTGGTGGGTGGTGTGGTGGTGTGGGGTGGTGGTGTGGTGGATGGTGGTGGTGGTGGTGTGGGTGGTGGTGGTGGATGGTGGTGGTGGGAGTGGTGTGGTGGGTGGTGTGGTGGTGGGTGAGTGTGTGGGGTGATGGTGGTGGTGGAGGTGTGGTGGTGGTGGGGTGGTGGTGGTGGGTGAGTGTGGTGGTGGTGGGTGGTGGTGGGTGAGGTGGTGGTGATGGTGGTGGATGGTGGTGGTGGAGGGTGGTGAGGTGGTGGTGGTGGTGGTGGTGGTGGTGGTGGTGGAGGAGGTGGCAGGCAACTCACGCAGTCTGGCTCTGCGACTGAGCTAATCCTGTCGCTAGTAGCGGAGATTTGCAGGCGATGTCTTGCGTATGCTAGCTCAAAACAGGCACCACTAAACACCACCTAGCAGCAGTGCAGGGCCCCTTAGGTTGGTGGCCCAACCGCAGCCTAAATTTAATGGGCTCCTTGTGAACTTCCAACCCTGAAGAAGCAACATAGAGAATCTGGCTATGGTTCTTAGAAGGGGTGGAAGAGGAGAAGAAGAAGAAATCTGTCTATGGGAACCTACTACTGTCACACCACCTATGCTCGACAAACAGAAAAAAGACAGACAAAGAATAAAGGTAAAGGTGTCCCATAACCTATAAGGTCGTAGGGGAGCGAGGCATCAGAGACCTCACCTCTCTAGGGACTGCATATTGAGGGTAGCCCATCTCCTCTCCCTCGCTGCTTTACCTTCCCTGACCCTAAAGACATAGGTACCCATTTACAGCTGGGTGAGCTGGGGAACTATACTGAAGCCAAGGCGCGCAAACGGTCACCCATCCAAGTGGTAACCACGCTCGACGCTGCTTAACTTGGCTGGGGGAAAAGCGAGTGCTCTGACCGCTGAGCTATGCTGTCCCCTAGGGGATTAAGACTCCCAAAAATATCACTTCTAAATCATGCCACCACACTTCACAGAATTCGCAAATTCACTTCAGAACAATGCCACCACACCACAGAATTCACACATTCACTTCTAAACCATGCCACCACACTTCACATAATTCACACAATCACTTCAGAACCATGAAGTGACACCTCACAGAATTCGCAAAATCACTTCTAAACCATGCCACCACACTTCACATAATTCACACATTCACTTCTAAACCATGCCACCACACTTCACATAATTCACACATTCACTTCTAAACCATGCCACCACACTTCACAGAATTCACACATTCACTTCAGAATCATGCCACCACACTTCGCAGAATTTGCAAATTCCCTTTAAAACCATGCCACACTTAGCAGAATTCGCAAATTTGCTTTAAAACCATGCAGTGACACTAAGCAGAATTCGCGAATTCGCTTTAAAACCATGCAGTGACACTAAGCAGAATTCGCGAATTCGCTTTAAAACCATCCCACACTTTGCAGAATTTGCAAATTAGCTTTAAAACCATGCCACACTTCGCAGAATTTGCAAATTCACTTCAAAATCATGCCACCACACTTCACATAATTGACTCATTCATTTCAGAACCATGCCATCACACTTCACAAAATTTGCAAACTCGCTTCTAAATCAAGTCGCCACACTCCACAGAATTCGCAAATTCGCTTTAAAACCATGCTACGCTTCACAGATTCGCACATTCACTTCAAAACAATGCCACCACACCACAGAATTCCCACATTCACTTCAGAACCATGCCACCACACTTCACAGAAATCGCAAATTTGCTTTAAAACCATGCAGTGACACTAAGCAGAATTTGCAAATTCACTTCAGAAACATGCTACAACACTTCACAGATTCACACATTCACTTCAGAACCATGCCACCACACTTTACAGGCTTATCACAGCGATCACCAAAGCAACACTGACACAACGCCATCTTCAGGTTGTTTGTAGACGTTTAATGCCACACCCATAAGTGATAATTATGGGAATAAAACAAATATCACTGATGTCCTATCTTTTTTTTAATAAGTTTTGTTTCCTCCATAATCGAAGATGAGATATCTAATGATGTCAGCTTTACAATATTGTTTTTCTTTCTGCTTCTAAAACCACATTGAACAGAATGTCACTGTATTTTAACCCTCTAATATATTTCAGTATGTGTATAAACTATCTCTTACCTATTTCCCCCCAAAAAAGGAAACAAAAATTTATAAGTTTCATGAATACAGTACAGTTTTCTAAACTTTCTTTTTGTGTTTAATTACTGTTTCTGTTTTAGTTTACTTTTCAATAATTATTTACTTATATCCACATTATATGTTGTTGTCATCTAGATTTGAAAATATGAAATTAATCTTAAGTATTTTTCTTCAGACAAAAATATTTGTAATCGTGGGTGTTGTTTTTTTATTAACATAATTATACAAACATGTCTATGAATTCTCTTATAACCGCATGACCATTTGAGCATTTTTACAAAGCAAGCATACATGATCTAAACTGAATAACAGAGCATTTTTTCTCCCCATCCAAATAACACAACACATTGTTTGTATTTGCAAAGAGGTGACACATAACTAGCAAAAGAAAATGAACTCACAAAAAAATATGAAGAAAGAATGGTGATTCCAGGGTATAATTTCTGAATGAATAGAATAAAAGAAGCATTTCCACAAAGAAATGTTTATAACCTAATAAGATAGATCATAATTAAAAGAATATCATCCCTTAACAGAATATTTTTGGACCGCTTATTGATCACTACAGCATCGTTATTTTCTGTGTATTGTCAACTTGAATACAGTAGTGCCTCACGTCTGTTCATGTGACTTTCGTTGGTTACTAGGGTTCCAGATTAATCAGTTTAAGCATGTTACCTGTATAACTATATGTTCATGCTGGCAATTCTCCAGGTTTGGAGATTCTGTTCTTGTTTATAAATATCGTGAGCTGGTTTTACCCATTTGTGCATTTTGTATTTAGATGATAATACACTCCGTTATTGATGATTACCCTTTTTCGTGACATACTGGATGATACATGCAAATGGTTATCACTTTCTGGTGTATTCATTATTAAATCCATAACAAAACCATTATAATCTCCTGATGTCTAGTACAATCTTCCGATGTCCAGCATTACTGCTATTCCATAACAAATACTTTGATATCTCTTTGTATGTTTTTTGACATTGTACCACATCATACAAATAATGATGTATTTGGTATACTCTGTATTATCCAGCAGCAGTTACTGTTTCTCGGTTTAACACATTTTGCCATCATAATACACACATTTTCAGGAATATTTGATACCTGTATACCTCGTAAACAAATACAACATACTTTTCTTGTAAAATATATATTAAAAACATACTTTGGCAGGCAAGTTTGTGCGGTATAAGCCATTCGAGTTTGTTGGCTTTCAAACGCATACATCTTTAGCAATAAAACCCAGTTCATGAACAATGTTTATCTGCCCCTGAAATCTGGTATATTGATACTGTTTCTTTGGCACATGATTTTAGTTTTTATTTTCCATATCTGTAGAGTATTTTTCACAGGCAAGAAGATAATATATCAATTTGACGCTTGCGAGACAAAGAATACCAAGATGGGTGGGGTTGTTTTTTTTGTTTTTCCTTTACTTTAATGCTGTAGATTTCATGGCCATTGGTTGTCGATGTCTGAGCTATTGTGGCATCGTCCTCCAGACGTCTCCTTCCTAACCCTGTTGTCTGAACATACTCGCTGAAACCAAGAAAGAAAATGTATGGTTAATACATGTGGGTAAGTGCTTGTGCATAAAAAGGGTGTATGTGGGTAAGTGCTTATGCATAAAAAAAAGGGTGTGGGGGTAAGTGCTTATGCATAAATAAGGTTATATTGTATGGATTTGTGTGTGTGTTGTGTGTGGGTAAGTGTTTATGCATAAAAAGGTGTATGTTGTGTGGGTAAGTGCTTATGCATAAAAAGGGGTGTTGGTGTGTGGGGGTAAGTGCTTGTGCATTAAAAGGTGTGTTGGTAAAGTGGTTTATGCATAAAAGGGTATGGTAAGTGCTTATTGCATAAAAAGGGTGTATGTGGTTAAATGCTTGTGTACTATGCAAAAAGGTGTATGGTTAATGTATGTGGGTAAGTGCTTGTGCATAAAAGAGTGTATGTGGGTAAGTGCTTATGCATAAAAAGGGTGTGTGTGTGGGTAAGTGCTTATGCATTAAAAGGGTGTATGGTTAATGCATGTGGGTAAGTTCTTATGCATAAAAAGGGTGTATATGGGTAAGTGCTTATGCATAAAAAGGGTGTATGATTAATGCATGTGGGTAAGTGCTTGTGCATAAAAGGGTGTATGAGTAATGCGTGTGGGTAAGTACTTATGTATTAAAAAAGGGTGTATGAGCAATGCATGTGGGTAAATGCTTATGCATAAAAGGGTGAATGGTTAATACAAGTGGGTAAGTGCTTGTGCATAAAAAGGGTGTATGAGTGATGTATGTGGGTAAGTTCTTATGCATAAAAAGGTGTATGTGGGTAAGTGCTTATGCATAAAAAGAGTGTATGTGGGTAAATGCTTATGCATAAAAAGGTGTATGTGGGTAAGTGCTTATGCATAAAAAGGGTGTATGATTGATCCATGTGGGTAAGTGCTTATGCATAACAAGGGTGTATGAGTAATGCATGTGGGTAAGTGCTTATGCATAACAAGGGTGTATGGTTAATACATGTGGGTAAGTACTTATGCATAACAAGGGTGTATGGTAATACATGTGGGTAAGTGCTTATGCATAAAAAGGGTGTATGGTTAATACATGTGGGTAAGTGCTTATGCATAAAAAGGGTGTATGAGTAATGCATGTGGGTAAGTGCTTATGCATAACAAGGGTGTACGATTAATGCATGTGGGTAAGTGCTTATGAATATAAAAAAGGGTGTATGAGTAATATATGTACGTGCTTATGCGTGGTAAGGCTTGGCATTTAGGGTAAATGATAACACATGAAAAGCAAGACTTTGGTTTACATTTTTGTTCAAAAGCACGGAATTTGGGTATCTATTTTTGTCTTAAAAGACACAGGATTTGGGTTTATATTTTGTCTCAAATGACACGGGATTTTGTTTATAGTTTTTGTCTACAAAGACAAAGGGTTTGGGTTTATATTTTTTTGTCTAAAAAGACACAGGATTTGGGTTTATATTTTGTCTCAAATGACACGGGATTTTGTTTATAGTTTTTGTCTAAAAAGACACAGGATTTGGGTTTATAATTTTTTGTCTAAACAACACAGGATTTGGATTTATTCTTTTGTACAAAAGACACAGGATTTTAGCTTATATTTTTGTCTAAAAAGACACAGTATTTGGTTTATATTTTTGTCTAAAAAACACAGGATTTGGATTTATTCTTTTGTACAAAAGACACAGCATTTGAGGTTTTTTTTGTCTAAAAAGACACAGTATTTGGGTTTATACTTTTGTCCAAAAGACACAGGACTTTGGTTTATATTGTTGTCCAGTGCACACAGGTTTGGATTATGTTCTCATGCAAAAGACATATAACTGGTTTATATTTTTGTCTAAAACGCACAGGATTTTATCTTATATTTTTGTATAAAAGACACAGGATTTGGGTTTATATTTTTGTATAAAAGACGCAGTATTTGGTTGATATTTTTGTCTAAAAAGACACAGGATTTGGGTTGACATATTTGTCTAAAAAGACACAGGATTTGGGTTTATATTTTTGTCTAAAAAGACACAGGATTTGGGTTAATATTTTGGTCTAAAAAGACACAGGACTTTGGTTGATATTTTTGTCTAAAAAGACACAGGATTTGAGTTTATATTTTTGTCCAAAGCACACAGGATTTGGGTTTATATTGTTGTCTAAATAGACACAAGGAATTTTGATTGATATTTTTGTCTAAAAAACACAGGATTTGGGTTTATATTTTTTCAATCTAAAAACACAAGATTTGGGTTTATACTTTTGTCCAAAAGTCACAGGATGTTGTTTATATTTTTGTCTAAAAAGACACGGGATTTGGGTTTATATTTTTGTCTAAAAACACAGGACTGTGGTTTATATTTTTATCCAAAGCACATAGGATTTAGGTTTATATTTTTGTCTAAAAAGACACAGGACTTGGGTTTATATTTTTGTCACAAAGACACGGGATTTGGGTTTATATTTTTTTATATCTAAAAACAAAGGATTTGGGTTTATATATTTGTACAAAAGACACAGGACTAATATTTTGTCTAAAAAGACACAGGATTTGGGTTTATATTTTTGCACAAAAGACACAGGACTTTGGTTTATATTTTTGTCTAAAAAGACACAGGATTTGGGTACATATTTTTGTCTAAAAAAAACAAATGATTTGAGTTTTTATTTTTGTCTAAAATGACACAGTATTTGGGTTTATATTTTTGTCTAAAAAGACACCGGATTTGGGTTTATATTTTTGTCCAAAAGACACAGGACTTTGGTTTATATTTTTGTCCAATGCACACAGGACTTTGGATTATGTTCTCATGCAAAAGACATATGACTGGTTTATATTTTTGTCTAAAACGCACAGGATTTTATCTTATATTTTTGTCTAAAAGACACAGGATTTGGGTTTATATTTTTGACTAAAAAACACAGGATTTGGGTTTATTCTTTTGTACAAAAGACGCAGGATTTGGGTTTATATTTTTGTCTAAAAAGACACAGGAGTTGAGTTTATATTTTTGTCTAAAAAGACACAGGATTTGGTTTATATGTTTGTCTAAAAAGACGCAGTATTTGGTTTATATTTTGTCTAAAAAGACACAGGATTTGGGCTTATATTTTTGTCTAAAAAGACACAGCACTTGGGTTTATATTTTTGTCTAAAAAAACCACAGGACTTGGGTTTATATTTTTGTCTAAAAAACACAGGACTTTGGCTTATATTCTCATCCAAAACACACAGGATTTTGGTTTATATTTTGTCCAATGCACACAGGACTTTGGATTATGTTCTCATGCAAAAGACATATGACTGGTTTATATTTTTGTCTAAAAAGACACAGGCTTTGGTTTATACTTTTGTCTAAATAGACATAGGGTTTTGGCTTATAATTTTGTCCAAAACACACAAGATTTTAGCTGATATTTTTTTGTCCAAAAGGCACAGTACTTTGGTATACATTTTTCTCTAAAAAATACACAGGACTTCGGATTATGTTCTCATCTAAAACACACAGGAGTTTGGTTGTTGTTTTCTTAAAGACACAAGATTTGGTTTATATTTTTGTCTGAAAAGACTCGGGATTTTGTTTATATTTGTTTATGTTTGGTTTATATTCTCATCCAAAACACACAAGACGTTGGTTTATACTTATGTCTAAAAACCAAACAGGTCTTTGGTTTATATTTTTGTCCAAAATACACAGGATTTTGGATTATATATATTCTCATCCCAAAGACTTTTCAAGGAGTGAACTCTGAACCAAGGTAACTCCAGGGTGAAAATCCCCTCAAACAAACACCTCAACAGAAATGTAGAACCTGTGCCCTCAATGCCAGTCAGATCACAAATTTGAGGGTCTAACCATCAGGCTATCTGGAGTTAACATCAGTGCAGACTCCACTCTCCCCAAAAGTCCTTCAGATGAGATTATAAACCGAGGCCCCGTGTGCAAACGCACACAGGGCATCCTGCGCACACGTTAAAACTTGTTCCGCTTTTTGAAAGACTAGGCCATTGTGTGCCGGTAGGAACGGATGACAACATTTACAAAACTGCATACACACGGGGACTGGATGTAAACAAAATCACATGAGTGCCTATTCCATTATCCTCGAAATAAAAGAATAAAAAAATAAACCAAGTTATGTTGGACAAAAACTACATTAAAAACCCGCAAGAATTAAACTGTATTTATTTATTATTTATTTATTTATTTATTCTTTTATATCGAGGATAATGGAATAAGCACTCATGTGCTTTTTACATCCAGTCCCCGTGTGTGCGGTTTGTAAATTTTGTCATCTGTTTCCACCGGCACACAATGGCCTACTCTTACGAAAAGCGAAACAGGATTTAACGTGTGTGCAAGATGTTCTGCATGCGTTCAAACACGGGGCCTCGGTTTATAGTCTCATCCGAAGGACTTTGACATTCAGTTCGATTTTTTTGTCAAACTGGAAAGAAAGGGCGAGGCTGGGAATCGAACTCAGAACCTCACGGTTTACTTGTTGGCAGGCGAACGTCTTAACCATCCTGCCACCTTCCTTCTGCATAACATAACAAGAAGTGTGGCAGGACGGTTAAGACTTTTGCCTGTCTGACAAATAAACCCTAAGGTTCTGGGGTCGAATCCCAGCCTTGCCCTACTTTATGCACCCCCCCCCCCCCAAATCGAACCGAATGTCAAAGTCCTTCGGCTGATATTTATCAACTAAAGCCCTGTGTGTACATACACGCACGCAGAACATCTTACGCACATGTAACAGCCGCAGCATATATAAGCGCTTTGATTTGTTTTTACAAGATATAGCGCTATATAAATTCCATTCAGTAGTAGTAGTAGTAGTAGTGGTAGTGGTAGTGGTGGTAGTAGTAGTAGTAGTAGTAGTAGTAGTAGTAGTAGTAGTAGTGGTAGTAGTAGAAGTAGCAGCAGCAGTAGTAGTAGCAATAGTAGTAGTAGTAGTAGTAGTGGTAGTGGTAGTAGTAGTAGTAGCAGCAGCAGCAGCAGCAGCAGCAGCAGCAGCAGTAGTAGTAGTAGTAGTAGTAGTAGTAGTAGTAGTAGTAGTAGTACATGCTCAAAACTCGTTCCACCTTTCGTTAGAGTAAGCCATTGTGTGCCGGGTGAAAGTCAAGTCAAGTCAAGTCAAGTCAAAACCACTTTAATCATCCCATGAAAAGGCAATTACTTTTTTTTTTTAATATTTTATTTCGAGGATAATGAAATAAACACTCGTGTGCTTTTTTTTCTTCCATCTAGTCCCCGGGTGTATGCAGTTTTGTTAATGTTGTCATCCGGCACACAATGGCTATTTCGTGCCAGTAAGAATAGATTTTGGAGCGAATTTGTGTTGTGAGTATTTTTCACACGCCCACATCCGCAACTTGTGGTTTTGTTACATTTTATGTGTACCCCTTGGGGTGTTTTTTTCTTGAAATAAAATCTTGAATCTTGATAACAATTTTTTTTAAGAAAAGCACGTACGTGTTCTCAGGCCCTGATGTCTAAACATCAATCCCGAAGCTGGAATGCGGTTACCAAAATGATGGAGAGGGACACAGTCGCATACGCAAAAATCTCACCATTGCTGAACCTCGGAGAAGCTCAAGCCAAAGAACAGGGTGAAAAAACAACAACAACAACACCTGCGTACAA
>CM054163.1:40561014-40566014 GCA_028751875.1 Rapana venosa
ATACAATGCATTACAATACAACACAACACAACACAACACAACACAACACAACGCAACACAACACAACACAACGCAACACAACACAACACAATACAACACAATACAACACAAAAACAATACAACACAATGCAATACAATACAATCTACACCAAATTAATGTCACTAAGATAATGTGTCAACACAGTATAAAAGTAGGGGGGGGGGGAAGGGGGTGATGTTAATATTAACATGCACATCGCATCTCACCTTATACACCACATCAAGCCCCCCCCCCCTCCTCCCTCCTTCCAAGACATAATAATAATAATAATAATAATAATAATAATAATAATAATGTATGGAATTTATATAGCGCTGAATCTTGTAAAGCAACAAATCAAAGCGCTCAGATTTTATTTCATACCACTTTAAGTCACGGCAGATTTCTCTCCGTGAAATTCGGGCTGCTCTCCCCGGGGAGAGCGGGAGAACGCGTCGCCACAAGCGCAGCGCCACCCTTTCACCCTTTTTTTTTTTTTTTTTTTTTTTCCTGCAGCTGTATTTGTTTCCCTATCAGAGTGGCTTTTTTCTAAGAATTTTGCCAGGGACAATTCTCTTGTTGCCGTGGGGTTTTTTTTACGTGCGCTAAATAATTACGTGTAACACACGGGACCTCGGTTTATCGTCTCATCCGAAAGACTAGCGCCCAGACCACCACTCATGGTCTAATGGATGGGGGAAAAATTTCCGGTGCAAACGGGGTACGAACCGCCGCACACTTCAGACCCGGACTTTTCGCTTTCAAGACAGGCGCGTTACCTCTAGACCACCGATCCATCTAGACAAGACATGCTACTTCCGCGTTTATTGCTTCTACTCTGTCGGTTAGGCAGCTATATACCATATTCGGAGCTGGCGCATAACGGAGGTGTGCGTGGAGGTGCTTTGTTACTCATTGTTAGGACACTTTTCTGTGACGCACAGCATAGCACAACATTACACTACATTTTTTCCTTTTATTTCGAGGATAATGGAATAAGCACTCAGGTGTGTGTGTGTGGGGGGGGGGGGGGGGGGTGTTTCACCTCCAGTCCCCGTGTGTATGCAGTTTTGTATATTGGCATCCGTTCCCTACCAAGCACACAATGGCGGCCTACACTTCCGAATAGCGGAACGGGTTTTTAACGTGTGCGCAAGATGTTCTGCGTGCGTTCGCACACGGGATCTCTGTTTATAGTCTCATCCGATGGACTTTTTGGGGAGAGTGGAGTCGGCACTGACGTTAACTCCAGGGGGAAAAATCCTCTTGAACGGGAATCGAACCCGGGTCAGCAGATCACGAGCGCATCACTCTAACCACCAGAGTATCCCGTGCTGTGTTGTGTTGTGCTGTGTGTTGTACTATGCTGTGCTGTGCTGTACTGTACTGTACTGTGTTGTTTGTGATTTGCTGTGATGTACAGTGCTATACTAAGCTGTGCTGTGTTGTGTTGTGCTGTACTGTACTGTGTTGTTAGTGATTTGCTGTGATGTACAGTGCTATACTATGCTGTGCTGTGCTGTGTTGTACTGTACTGTGATGTACTGTATTGTGCTGTACTGTGGTGTACTGTGATGTACTGTGATGTACTGTACTGTGATGTACTGCATTGTGCTGTACTGTGGTGTACTGTGATGTACTGTGCTGTACTGTACTGTGCTGTGCTGTTCTGCGCTGTGCTGTACTATGCTGTACTGTACTGTGCTGTGCTGTACTGTACTGAACTGTGCTGTACTGTACTGTGCTGTGCTGTACTGTGCTGTACTGTGCTGTGCTGTACTGTGCTGTACTGAACTGTGCTGTGCTGTGCTGTACTGTAATGGACTGTGCTGTACTGTGCTGTGATGTACTGTACTGTGCTGTGCTGTGCTGCGCTGTACTGTACTGTAATGGACTGTACTGTGCTGTGCTGTGCTGTACTGTGCTGCACTGTACTGCAATGTGCTGTGCTGTACTGTGCTGTGATATACTGTGCTGTACTGTGCTGTACTGTGCTATGCTGTGTTGTGTTGTGCTGCACTGTGCTGTGCTGTACTGTGCTGTGCTGTACGGTACTGTGCTGTACCGTACTGTACTGTGCTGTACTGTGCTGTGCTGTGTTGTGTTGTGCTGCACTGTACTGTGCTGTACTGTGCTGTGCTGTACTGTGCTGTGCTGTGCTGTACTGTACTGTAATGGACTGTGCTGTGCTGTACTGTACTGTGCTGTGCTGTGCTGCGCTGTGCTGTGCTGTGCTGTGCTGTGCTGTACTGTGCTGTACTGTGCTGTACTGTGCTGTGCTGTGTTGTACTGTGTTGTGCTGTGCTGTACTGTACTGTGCTGTACTGTGCTGTACTGTGTTGTACTGTGCTGTGATGTACCGTGCTGTACTGTACTGTGCTGTACTGTGCTGTGCTGGGCTGTTCTGTATTGTGCTGTACTGTGCTGTGCTGTGTTGTACTGTGCTGTGTTGTACTGGACTGTGCTGTACTGTGCTGTACTGTGCTGTACTGTACTGTACTGTACTGTGCTGTACTGTGCTGTACTGTGCTGTACTGTACTGTACTGTGCTGTACTGCGCTGTGCTGTGCTGTACTGTACTATGCTGTCATTTACTGTGCTGTACTGGACTGTGCTGTACTGTGCTGTGCTGTGCTGTGCTGTGCTGTACTGTGCTGTGCTGTACTGTGCTGTGCTGTACTGTGCTCCACTTTGCTGTACTGTGCTGCACTTTGCTGTACTGTGCTGCACTTTGCTGTACTGAACTGTTCTGTGCTGTGCTGCACTCTACTTTGCTGTACTGTACTGTGCTGTGCTGTACTGTACTGTGCTGTACTGTACTGTGCTGTGATGTACTGTGCTGTGCTGTGCTGTACTGTGCTGCGCTTTGCTGTACTGTACTGTGCTGTACCGTGTTGCACTGTACTGTGCTGTGCTGTGCTATACTGTGCTACGCTGTACTGTGCTGTACTTTGCTGTGCTGTACTGTCATGTACTGTACTGTGCTGTGCTGTGCTGTACTGTGCTGTGATGTGCTGTACTGTGCTGTGCTGTGCTGTACTGTGCTGTGCTGTACTGACCTTTACTGTGCTGCGTTTTGCTGGACTGTGCTGTACTGTACTGTGCTGTGCTGTGTCGTGCTGTACTGTGCTGTGATGTGCTGTGCTGTTCCGTGCTGTGCTGTGCTGTACTGTGCTGTGCTGTGCTGTACTGTGCTGTGTTGTGCTGTACTGTGTTGTGCTGTACTGTGCTGTACTGTGCTGTACTGTACTGTGCTGTACTGTGCTGTACTGTACTGTACTGTGCTGTACTGTACTGTGCTGTACTTTGCTGTGCTGTGCTGTACTGTGCTGTACCGTGCTGTACTGTGCTGTGCTGTTCTGTACTGTGCTGTACTGTACTGAACTGTACTGAACTGTGCTGTTCTGTTCTGTACTGTACTGTGCAGTGCTGTGCTGTACTGTACTATACTGTACTGAACTGTGCTCTACTGTACTATACTGTGCTGTGCTGTACTGTGTTTTGCTGGACTGTGCTGTGCTGTACTGTACTATACTGTGCTGTGCTGTACTGTACTGTGCTGTGCTGTGCTGTACTGTACTGTGCTGTACTGTACTGTACTGTGCTGTGCTGTACTGTGCTGTACTGTACTGTACTGTGCTGTGCTGGGCTGTTCTGTATTGTGCTGTACTGTGCTGTGCTGTGTTGTACTGTGCTGTGTTGTACTGGACTGTGCTGTACTGTACTGTACTGTACTGTGCGGTGCTGTACTGTACTGTGCTGTTCTGCGCTGTGCTGTGCTGTACTGTACTATGCTGTCATTTACTGTGCTGTACTGTGCTGTGCTGTGCTGTGCTGTGCTGTACTGTGCTGTGCTGTGCTGTACTGTGCTGTGCTGTACTGTGCTGTACTGTGCTGTGCTGTACTGTGCTGCACTTTGCTGTACTGTGCTGCACTTTGCTGTACTGTGCTGCACTTTGCTGTACTGAACTGTTCTGTGCTGTGCTGCACTCTACTGTGCTGTACTGTACTGTGCTGTGCTGTGCTGTGCTGTACTGTGCTGTGATGTACTGTGCTGTACTGTGCTGCGCTTTGCTGTACTGTGCTGTACTGTGCTGTACTGTGCTGCACTGTACTGTGCTGTGCTGTACTGTGCTGTACTGTGCTGCGCTGTACTGTGCTGTACTTTGCTGTGCTGTACTGTCATGTACTGTACTGTGCTGTGCTGTACTGTGCTGTGCTGTGCTGTGCTGTACTGTGCTGTGCTGTACTGTGCTGTGCTGTACTGACCTGTACTGTGCTGCGTTTTGCTGGACTGTGCTGTACTGTACTGTGCTGTGCTGTGTCGTGCTGTACTGTGCTGTGATGTGCTGTGCTGTTCCGTGCTGTGCTGTGCTGTACTGTGCTGTGCTGTGCTGTACTGTGCTGTGTTGTGCTGTACTGTGTTGTGCTGTACTGTGCTGTACTGTGCTGTACTGTACTGTACTGTGCTGTGCTGTGCTGTACTGTACTGTACTGTGCTGTACTGTACTGTGCTGTACTTTGCTGTGCTGTGCTGTACTGTGCTGTACTATGCTGTACTGTGCTGTGCTGTTCTGTACTGTGCTGTACTGTACTGTACTGTACTGTACTGTGCTGTTCTGTACTGTACTGTGCAGTGCTGTGCTGTGCTGTACTGTACTATACTGTACTGAACTGTGCTGTACTGTACTATACTGTGCTGTACTGTGTTTTGCTGGACTGTGCTGTGCTGTGCTGTACTGTACTGTGTTGTGCTGTGCTGTACTGTACTATACTGTGCTGTGCTGTACTGTGTTTTGCTGGACTGTGCTGTGCTGTACTGTACTGTACTATACTGTGCTGTGCTGTACTGTACTGTGCTGTGCTGTACTGTACTGTACTGTGCTGTGCTGTACTATACTGTGCTGTGCTGTGCTGTACTGTACTGTGCTGTGCTGTACTGTACTGTGCTGTGCTGTACTGTACTGTGCTGTACTGTACT
>CM054163.1:40573514-40591014 GCA_028751875.1 Rapana venosa
TCAACTTCTCCAGAGGCCAGCATATTGAGGGCGGCGCCCATCTCCTCTCCCTCGCTGCTTTACCTTCCCTGACCCTAAAGAGGGCAGGTACCCATTTACAGCTGGGTGAACTGGGGGGACTGTACTGAAACCAAAGCGTGGAAAACGCTCACCCATCCACTTGGTAACCACGCTCTTAAAACTTTATCTTGGAGGGGGGGGAGGGAGGGGGAATAAATCAATCCATAACCTATGTGGACGTAGGGGAGCGAGGCGTCAGAGACCTTTTCCAGGGGCCAATATATTGAGGGCGGCACCACTGAGCTACCTGACCACTGAGCTACATCACCACTGAGCTACATCACCACTGAGCTACATCACCACTGAGCTACCTGCCCACTGAGCTACATCACCACTGAGCTACATCACCACTGAGCTACCTGACCACTGAGCTACCTGACCACTGAGCTACATCACCACTGAGCTACATGACCACTGAGCTACATCACCACTGAGCTACCTGACCACTGAGCTACATCACCACTGAGCTACACCACCACTGAGCTACACCACCACTGAGCTACATCACCACTGAGCTACCCGACCACTGAGCTACCTGACCACTGAGCTACATCACCACTGAGCTACATCACCACTGAGCTACATCACCACTGAGCTACCTGACCACTGAGCTACACCACCACTGAGCTACACCACCACTGAGCTACCTGACCACTGAGCTACCTGACCACTGAGCTACCTGACCACCGAGCTACCTGACCACTGAGCTACATCACCACTGAGCTACACCACCACTGAGCTACATCACCACTGAGCTACACCACCACTGAGCTACACCACCACTGAGCTACCTCATCTGCCCTCCCATCCCACCCCCCACCCCCACCCCCGCCAATTCGCGAACGACACCAAAAAAAAACAACCCAAAAACAAATTTAGACAGAAACTGGACTTACACGAACTGCATTTTCCCATGCGTAAAGTTCTGGGGCGCCGTCCACTGGATGGTCACCGACTGCTTGTTGGAGCTTTCTCTGTGGCCGATGCCTTTGGCACAGTACTCGGTGGCTTGGGCATTGGTCCCGGGTGCCGGAGAGTACACTCCCTTGGTGGCCATGGAGGCGTCTTGCACGTCAGCCGTGATGAAGAAGCCTTTGAAAAACTGCCCTCGGTTGGCTCTCAGAGTCACTGCAGAAAATAATGATCATAATGATGATGATGATGATAACAGTAATAATAATAATAATAGTAGTAGTAGTAGTAGTAGTAGTAGTAGTAGTAGTAGTAGTAGTAGTAGTAGTAGTAATAATAATAATAATAATCATGAGGAGGACGAGGAGGAGGAGAAGGAGGAGAAGGAGGAGAGGAGAGAAGAAGAAGAAGAAGAAGAAGAAGAAGAAGAAAGAAGAAGAAGAAGAGAAGAAGAAGAAGAAGAAGAAGAAGAAGAAGGAGAAGAAGAAGAAGAAGAAATGGAACTTATATAGCGCTATTATCTTGCAAAGACAAATCAAAGTGCTTGCATTCAACCTAATCTTACACAGCCATGATGCAACCAATGATAAATAATCAATCGTTTAAAGAAACACACATTACAAACATGGTATATGTATGTTAGTCCGTCGTTTTCGACGATGACCTCCAAAACAGCAGAGGAGGCAGCTGCTGTTTCGGAAATTGGGCAGAAATTTGATTTTAGTGGAGATGCCTTGCCCACAGTACATCCCCACTCTCTCGGCCAAGTGGGCATAAGGACAGTCAGCGTTGGAGATGTTCTCCAAAGGCCAACCAGCCCCCAGGGCTGCAGCACATTAATTAAGGACTGTGTGAGTCAAGCCTCCTAGTCAGAGAGTCATAGTCGATCACTAAAGACTAAGCTGTAAAGTGGAATTCCATGAGTTGAAAAGCCACTGGTCATACAGCCTCTCACTTTGCTGTTGCCCCCAGCGTCAATGGTTTAATCAAGAACTGTGGTAAAGCCCAGGCGCTGATGCAAACAAACATGGTAGGCTGCAGACAAAATCTATGAAATAAAATTTCAATAGTCATAGGCCATTGTGTGACGGTGGGAACGGATGACAAAATTTTAAAAATCACATACACACGGGGACTGAATGTAAAAAAGCACATAAGTGCTTATTTCATTATCCTCGATATTTAAAAAGACCCAACAACCTTGTAGGCTATGTGCGCACGTGTGTGTGTGTGTGTGTGTGTGTGTGTGTGTGTGTGTGTGTGTGTGTGTGTTGTGTGTGTGTGTGTGTGTTGTGTGTACGTATGTACGTGCGTGCGTGTGTGTGTATGTGTGGACGGGCGTGTATGTGTGTGTTGTGTGCGTGTTGTGTGCGTGTTTGTGTGTGTGTGTGTGCGTGTTCGTGTGTGTGTACGTACGTGTGTGTGTGTGTGTGTCCGTGCGTGCGTGTGTGTGGTGTGTGTGTACGTACGTGCGTGCGTGTGTGTGGTGTGCGTGTGTGTTGTGTGTGTGTGTGTGTGTGTGTATACGTACGTGCGTGCGTGTGTGTGTGTGTGTGTGTGTGTGTGTGTGTGTGCGTGCGTGCGTGCGTGCGTGCGTGTGTGTGTGTGTGTGTATGTGTGTACGTACGTGTGTGTGTACGTGCGTGCGTGTGTGTGTGTGCGTGTGTGTTGTGTGTGTGTGTGTGTGTGGTGTGTGTGTATACGTACGTGCGTGCGCGTGTGTGTGTGTGTGTGTGTGTGTGTGCGTGCGTGCGTGTGAGTGTGTATGTGTGTACGTACGTGTGTGTGTACGTGCGTGCGTGTGTGTGTGTGTGTGTGCATGTGCGTGTGTGTGTACGTACGTGCGTGTGTGTGTGTGAGTGTGTGTATGTACGTACGTGCGTGTGTGTGTGAATGTGTGTACGTGCGTGCGTGTGTGTGTATGTGTGTGTGCATGTGCGTGTGTGTGTGTGTACGTACGTGCGTGTGTGTGTGTCTGCGTGTGTGTACGTACGTGTAAGTGTGTGTAGTGTGTGCATGTGGTGTGTGTGTGTGTGTGTGCGTGCGTGTGTGCGTGCGTGTGTATGTGTTTGTGTTTGCAAACAAAAGCACATCAGAAATAAATCAGGGACCAAAAAACATGGATAAACCAGTAAGAGAAACAAACATTTACAAACACATAAGCAAACCAGACGCCATTGACAAACAGATCAGAGGGGAAAAAACACATTTTAAAACAGATCAGGGAGCAAGAGAAAAGTCAGAAAGATACCAGGTAACTTAACTAATGGTTTTTGTACCATCTTCCATTCCTGACTCGCCATCCAAACCCTTGTCTACTCTTCCACTGCACACATCTCTACCATCACCCTCAGCCTCTTCCTCTGATAGTCCTAGTCCATCACCACTGTCTTCTTCAACCTCTTTGCCTCCCTCAAACCTTCTCCACATGTGTCTTCTCAACGCCCAATCTGTCTGTCCTGATGGCAAAGCCGACTTAATTTCTGACTTCATTTCTGAACACAACATAGATTTAACCTTTATTACAGAAACTTGGCTAAAACCACTTGGTCACGAACCAAAGATAAAACAACTGACGCCACCGGGCTACAAACCTTTCTTTCCCCCGACTCTCCCGGGGAGGTGGCATTGCCATCGTCTACAAAGACCTCTGCATCCAACTCTTTCTGTCTGTCACTCCCTTCCGTTTTCACCTAAATCTTTCGAAGTCTGTGAACTCAACCTCACCTTACTGGCCACTCTGTTACTTCTGGTTCCCTTTTACCGTCCACCTCCCAACCGTAGAAACAATTTGAGGTCTTCAGTTTTCCACCAAGAGTTTCAATCACTCCCTTGACCATTTCACCTCTCTCCCAAGAAACTTATCATTCTTGTGACTTCAACTTCCATTTTGACAACCAGTCCTCTCCTGATGTTACGCCTTTTCTTTCTTGTCTAACACTCTCTTTCCCAACTGGTAAACGAACCAACACACAGATCTGGTCACATTTTAGACTGGCTTTATCACCGATGTCTCACAATGTCTAATCACATCTCAGTCTGTACTGTCACTGACGAACTGCTCCCCGGGATCATTCTACCATTCTTTCTCCCTAAACTTTTGCAAAACCTACAGAAAGAAGAAGTGCATTACCGTCGCAACCTAAAAGGCCATAGATATTCAAACTTTTCTTTCCCAAGCTGCTAACGTCTACACAAATCCCTGACCATACTGACCCTTCTAAACACTACAATACCGTCCTCACCCAAACCCCTTGAGAGCATGCACCTCCTACGACCATCTCCCTGCCTGATAGGCCCTGTGCCCATGGTAACACCCATGACATCCTGGTCCCCAAAACGCAAACGCCGGCAACTAAAGGGCAATGGCGTAAAACAAAAACTGAAATAAACCCAAACAGCTTCTTCGTAACCAAATCACAAAGTAAAAACCTTAACCATTCTGCAAAAACAAAGTATTAACCTTCTCAAGTTCTTAATGCCACATCTTGAAATCTCTCTTTTCCCTCACATCCACCCTGCTTGGAATCTGCGAAGGCTAGCCCTCTGCCTTCTATCTACAACCATTTAACTTCCTTCTATATTTTCTGCATTCTTTCTGACAAAAATCCGCAACATTCGCTCTAGCTTGATAGACTCCTTCCGCCTGTAATTTGTGATCCTCAATTTTCTGGCACTCCTCTCCTGTCCTTTCATCTAGCAAGCGGAAAGAAATCGAGACAATTCTGAAAGGAATGACCATAAAATCATGCGATCTCGAACCCCTTTACCTGCTTCTCTTTTCGCACAGTGCCTGCCACAGCTTATACCTACTATCACAAAGATAGTAAACACTCTTGTTTCGGAAATGTTCCTTCAGCTCTCAAACGCTTTAGTCACACCATACTCAAAAAGCATGACCTTGCCCCTAACTCTGAAGAATTACAGACCTGTTTCCAACCTTCCTCTTATCTCTAAATCCTTGAAAAGAGTTCTGAAACACTCAACAACCACCTTCTCTCCAACAGTCTTCTTCCTGTGTTTCAGTCTGCCTTATCGCGCCAACCACAGCACTGAAACCACCCTAGTTCACACTTTAAACATGCTTCTACTTGCTTCTGACTCGGGAAAATCCCCCTCCTCACTCAAACTCGACTTATCTGCAGCCTTTGACACAATTGACCACTCAAATTTCTCTCCTCCTTCAGGAAAACGTTGGTGTTACTGGTACGGCCCTCACCTGGTTTAGCTCATACCTGACTGACCGACTCCAGACAGTCATAGTAAATAAGATTCAGTCAGTACCCCCTGCCAGACTGGAAGGGTGAGTCCCGCAGGGATCAGTTTTGGCCCTGTTCTTTTCACTCTCTACACCGCTCCACTGTCACATATAATTAACGTCCATCAGATCAACCATCACTTTTATGCAGATGACTCTCAGATTCTAAGCAGTGACACACCTGAAAATCTTTCCTTCTCTCTTGGGTAAATATGGCCAACCTGCTTTCCCAAAATATCCAAACTGGATGTTTGGAACAAGTTACAACTAAACCTGATAAAAATGAAGCCATGCTTTTAGGACCAAAACAAACTCTCTTCCATTACAAAAAAGCTTCAATAGAATTCGGCAATGCATCATCCCTCTATCCACTGCTGTAAAGTATCTAGGGGTCATTATTGACAACACACTCTCTATGCAAAAATTTTATCACCCAGACCTGCCATCGTGCTTTTATCAATTACGGCGTATTAGTGCAATTCGAAAGTAAACCTGTCCACAGATGCAACATCAAAACTCGTGGCATCTCTCATTCTTTCACGTCTGGACTATTGCAATTCTCTTTTGGCTGGTCTGGGCCCCCATCACTATCCACTCCCTTCAACCCTAAATTTAAAACTCTGCAGCTCGACTAGTCCTCAAGAAAGAAAAAATCAGCACATTACCCCTCTCTTTTCGATCTCTCCACTGGCTGCCTGTGCCACAAAGAATTAAACTATAAGATCCCGTTACCCTCGTTTTTCAAATGTCTCCACAAAACAGCACCCTCTTACCTCTGTGAATGTCTCCACCTGTACACCCCTTCTCGTTCCCTTCGCTCTGCTGCAGGGTTCCTTGTGCTTACAAATACCTAGATTCAACCAGTCCACTGTTGGCCGTCGCTCTTTCCTTGTTTCTGGTCCATCGATTTGGAATGGCCTCCCTATCCTCTTCGCCAAAGACCTTCTTGTGACACTTTTAAATCTGGCCTCAAGACATATTTGTTTTCAAACCCAAGAATTTCCTCTCCTGTTTCATTCAAGCATCCCCGGCTTTTCAACAGCCAAAGATTCCATCACCTTGCCAAAGTGTATAACCTGTGCATTTGGACTTGTTAGAACTATTACTTGCTATTGGTTGCCATGACTGGTAAGAAGAGTTGAGTGCAACGCTTTGATTTGTCTGGGGCAAGATACCCCGCTATATAAGTTCCATTTATTATTATTATTATTATTAAGGTAAAGGTGTCCCATAACCTATGTGGTCATAGGAGAGTGAGGCTTCAGAGACCTCACTTCTCTAGGAGGCCAGCATATTGAGGGCGGTGCCCATCTCCTCTCCCTCGCTGCTTTACCTTCCCTGACCCTAGAGAGGGCAAGGTACCCATTTACAGCTGGGTGAACTGGAGGACTGAACTGAAGCCAAGGCGCGCAAACGGTCACCCATCCAACTGGTAACCACGCTCGATGCTGCTTAACTTGGCTCGGGGAAAGCGAGCGCTCCAACCACTGAGCTATCCCGTCCCCATCAGGGAAATAAAGGTCATTAAAAACTAAAGACTGGGGAACCAAATCACATTCAGAAACAGATCAGGCATTAATAAGTTAGCCAGCAAACAGCTCAGGGGGAAAAAAGGACATTCAGAAACCAATAAGAGATCCAAAGGACATTTAAAAACTGATAAAAGAACCAAAGGACATTTAAAAACTGATAAGAGATCCAAAGGACATTCAATAAGAAAACAAAAGGACTTTCAGAAACCAATAAGAGATCCAAAGGATATATAAAAACTGATAAGAGATCCAAAGGACATTTAAAAACCGATAAGAGCTCCAAAGGACATTTAAAAACTGATAAGAGATCCAAAGGACATTTAAAAACTGATAAGAATTCCAAAGGACATTTAGAAACCGATAAGAGAACCAAAGGACAATCACGAGACAGATCAAGGAACAGAAGGTCTCTGACGCCTCGCTCCCCTTACGACCTTTATAGGAACAGCGCTAGCCACAATTTCTGGTGTACACCTGTGAGCAGGCCTTATTTTCACTGGTGACTTTTTGCTTTCTTTAAAGCAGTTGCTCAGCATTGAATAAGACGTTAATCTATTGTGAAGTGTGTGTTACAATTTTAAACAGTTTGCTTAATATTGTGTATGACTAATTAGCTACATATCTGTAGTGATCTGCAATTTTTTTTCCTCCTGAAATCTGTATTAGCTTCTGTATACTGCCTAATATTTTTAAAAAACAGAAAACCCAAATTTTACACAAAAAACCATCAAACACAATGTCCCCTCCCCCTAAAAAAAAAGTCTAATAAACACTTTGGGGTGAACAGCGTAAAATCGAAGCAAAACAACCCCAAAAAACCCACACACACACACACACACACCACACACACACACACACACACAAAACACCACACCCCCAAAACACCACCCCAACAAAAACAACCCCACTACCCACCCCGGAGTGTGGTCTTGGGCCCATACATGAAGTTTGGGTTTTTCTTGACGTTTTTCCCCCCTTTTAAAGTTAGGGGCCCCCCAACAGCGCTGGGGAGAATTGGCAAACTGGCTTTCTGGGGCCCTTTTTGCAAGGGGCGCAGAAACCAGGGCCACAAAAAGGGCCCCTTTCCCCCCACATGTTTAAACCCCCAAAAGGAAGACGAACCCCATTTTTGGGAAGCCGTTATACGCCACAAAACCGCCAAAAAACCAAACCTTCAACCCAAAAACGAAACTCTTTTGGGGTTGTTTTTTGGTGGGGAAACAAAAATTTTAACAAAAACCCGGCTCTATTTTTTCCCCCCGCGAAGGGCTGGGCAGTACTTGTTTTTGGGAGTTGAGGCCCGGGTTTTAACGAGTTGAGTTCAAGGGTTAAGTATCCCGGGGGGACTGAGTTTTCTCTCTCTTGCTCTCTTTGGGTCTCGGCCCCCATTTCCCCCTCACCCACCCAAGCACTGACCCGAGGAGAGTTTTGGGGAGCGAGCGGGGGAAAAGGGGGGAAAAAGGGGGGGGTAGGTCCTTAGGGGTTTCTTTGTTTTTCCCAGATTTTTTGTTTGGTTAGTTTTTTCGTTTGTACCTTTTGTTTGGTGGTGGTGTTGGGGGGCCTTTCGTAGAAAATTTGGGGTCTACTTTTTATGATCAAGGGGTTTAGGTTTTTTTGGGGGGGTTTTTTTTTTTGTTTTTTCTGTGGAAAAAAGTTTGTTGTATTAAAAAGGGGGTTTGGGGGGGGTGGGTTTGGTGGGGGTGGGGGGATTTATTTTTGTTTTTTTCTGCAGATCCTTTTTGCTGTAAGGGGTGAGTTTTTAACGTTTTTTTTACATTAGTGATTAAATTGACAAAAGGTTGGGGTATTGCAGGCCCTTCCCTGGGGTGAAGCGGGGTGCGTTGCCTGTGTTTTTGTGTAAGGGGTGTTTAGCAAGTTTGTGTGTTATGTGTATAAGGTATTATGTGTGTGTGTATTTAAAGTGTATATTCATTGGGTGTGATGAGGTTCGTATGGATGTCGGGTGTTTTGTGGCGCAAGGTAAATGTATACCCTCAAAAAGCTAGGAATGTGGGAAGTGTGTGGGGGTTTTGTGTGTTGTGTGGTGTGTGTGTTTGTGGGTTGTGTGTGTGTGGGGTTTTTGTGTTGGTGTGTGTTTAGGGAGTGGGGATGGGAGATTTGTCCCTTTGTGTGTATGTGTGTGTGTGTGTTAATCTTTGCAAATCCACTTTTCCCATACTAAAGCTATGGGTCCCTAATTGTGATAAGTCCAAAAACGTTTATGTAAAGCTGTACTGGGATGAAATGGAAAAGCATACGTATGCAATAAATACTAAACTATGATAATGATGCTATCTTCTTAGTACTTAAAATGCATGTTACCATCCCATTCTTTTCATTGTTACAACTTTCCTCCTCTTATCAGATTTATTATGTTGTCGTCTGTGTTAATTCGCCTTGTAGTATTAGATTGTGTAGCCATAATCGTTGGATGATGATGATGATGATGATGATGATGATGATGATGATGATGATGATGATGATGATTGTTGTTGTTGTTGTTGTTATCATTGCTGGGGTTATTATTATTATACACACCCACATAACCACACACACACACTGGTTTCTCTTCAAATAACGAGGTCTTTCATCACACACACAACCACACCCACACACACACACACACATACCACACACACAACCACCCTCTACCCCACACCCACCCCCACCCCTCACCCACACACACAACTACACACCCACAACCACACACACACACACACACAACAACACCACAAACACCCCCACCACCCCCACCCACACCCAAACCCACCCCCACCCACCCCCACCCACCACCCCCACCCCACCCCCCCACCACCACCACCCCCAGCCCCCCCCCCCCCCCCCACACACACACACACAGAGCCAAGAAGCCTAACCCACTCGGCCACCCCTTACCTCTAGCCCTCAGAGGTGGCTCTGTACCTAATAAACAAACCCGGTGCTAAAGATGCTATGAAGAACAGCGAAAATAATTCATGAAGAAGGGGGGGTTGGGGTGGGGTGGGGTTGAGGGTTGGAAAGGTGGGGTGGGGGTGGGGGTGAGGAACAAAACGGGACAAAAGAGAAACAGACACAGAAAAAAAAATGTATGGGGGGGTGGGGGAGAGGAGAGAGAAGAGGGGGACAGAGACAGAGAGAGAGAGACAGACAAGCAGACAGACAGAGAGAGACAAAAAGAGAGAGAGATAGACACAGAGAGCGAGAGAGAGAACAGAGACAGAGAGAGAGACAGGCAGACAGAAACAGACGGAAGAGAGGCAGAGACAGACAGATAGACAGACAGGCAGAGACAGAGAGAGACAGACAGACAGAGACAGAGAGAAACAGAGAGAGACAGACAGATAGACAGATAGACAGAGACATTCAGATAGACAGACACAGAGAGTGACACACACAGACAGAGAGATAGAGACAGAGACACAGAGAGAGACAGACAGATAGACACAGAGTGTAAGAGACAGACAGACAGACAGACAGAAAGAGACAGACAGACAGACAGACAGACATACAGAGACAGACAGACAAATAGACAGACAGAGATACAGAGACACAGAGACAGACAGACACAGAGACAGACAGACACAGAGACAGACAGACACAGAGACAGACAACACAGACACAGAGACAGACAGAG
The DNA here is from genome assembly GCA_028751875.1 of Rapana venosa. NCBI lineage: Eukaryota > Metazoa > Mollusca > Gastropoda > Neogastropoda > Muricidae > Rapana > Rapana venosa. Next base: position 40,583,911 of record CM054163.1, read on the forward strand.
GACTGGAACACACCCCTCCCCCCCCCCCCAACAAAAAAAAGAGATAGATAAGGAAGAAAATGGAGGGTCAGAGGGGAGGGGGGTAGGTGGGAAGAGGAAGGAAAGGGGCAGGGTGGGGTAGGAGGGGTGTGAGTGGGGGAGGGAAGGGGTAAAGGGAAAAGTGGAAGGGGGTGGGGGGGGGGGGGGGGCAGGGAGAAGGGAGAGTACATTACCATAGGGATGACGGTCCATGTCAACATCCCGTGACAGCTTGTCCACGAAGTCTCCGAGTCTGAGAGAGAGAGTCTCTTGTTCCTGTAATTTATTTTGTGTCACGCTGCTGCGTTGCATGTCCCTTCCTTCCTTCCTTCCTTCCGCCCCCCCCCCCCCCCCTCTCTCTCTTCACCCCTCCCCCCCTACCCTCTCCCTCCTCTTCCCCTGCCTCTCAATCCTTCTTTCCTCCTTCCCCCATCTCACCCCACCCCAACCCACCTCCTCCTCCACCACCGCCATCCCTAATGTCCCCTCCCCCACCCCCCCCCCCCACCCCCCCAATCTCTTATGTCCCAGAGAAATTTTTACTGACTTCTAGAACTTTCTAGCTGTCTTTTGTGCTTTTGTCAGCGCCCCCGTTTTTGGGTTTCGTTTTTGTTGTTGTTGTTGCTTGTAACGGTATTGTTATAATGCTACAAAGCAAAGAAAGAAAGACAGAAAGATGAAGTAAGAAATAAAACAGAGAAGTACAGAAAGAGGGGATATTTTCGATTTGTTTGTTTTATACAAGATTCGGCGCTATATAAATTCCATATGTTATTATTATTATTCTTATATTTTCCCCTGGAGTTAACCTCAGCGCAGACTCCACTCTCCCCAAAAGTCTTTCGGATGAGACTATAAACCGAGGCCCCGTGTGCAAACCCACGCAGAACATCTTGCCCACTCGTTAAATCCTGTTCCGCTTTTTGTAAGAGTTGGCTATTGTATGCCGGTGGGAATAGATGACAGAATTTACAAAACCGCGTACACACGGGGACTGGATGTAGAAAAAGAGCTTAAGTGCTTATTCCATTATCCTCAATATAAAAGAATTTAAAAGAATTTTTAAGCAGAGAAGGGCAGAAAGAAAGATCAAGTAAGAAATAAAACAGAGAAGGATAGACAGAAAGAAAGATAAAGTAAGAAATAAAATAAAGGAGGACAGACAGATAAAAAGATGACGCATGAAACAAAGAAAAGGACAGAGAACAGATAAAGCAAGTAACAAAACAATGAAGGACAGACAGATAAAGCAAGTAACAAAACAAGGGACAGACAGATAAAGCAAGTAACAAAACAAAGGACAGACAGATAAAGCAAGTAACAAAACAAAGGACAGACAGATAAAGCAAGTAACAAAACAAGGGACAGACAGATAAAGCAAGTAAAAAACAAGGACAGACAATAAAGCAAGTAACAAAACAAAGGACAGACAGATAAAGCAAGTAACAAAACAAGGGACAGACAGATAAAGCAAGTAAAAAAACAAGGGACAGACAGATAAAGCAAGTAACAAAACAATGAAGGACAGACAGATAAAGCAAGTAACAAAACAAAGAAGGACAGACAGATAAAGCAAGTAACAAAACAAGGGACAGACAGATAAAGCAAGTAACAAAACAATGAAGGACAGACAGATAAAGCAAGTAACAAAACAAAGAAGGACAGACAATAAAGCAAGTAACAAAACAAGGGACAGACAGATAAAGCAAGTAACAAAACAATGAAGGACAGACAGATAAAGCAAGTAACAAAACAATGAATGACAGACAGATAAAGCAAGTAACAAAACAATGAAGGACAGACAGATAAAGCAAGTAACAAAACAAAGAAGGACAGACAGATAAAGCAAGTAACAAAACAAGGACAGACAGATAAAGCAAGTAACAAAACAAGGGACAGACAGATAAAGCAAGTAACAAAACAATGAAGGACAGACAGATAAAGCAAGTAACAAAACAAAGAAGGACAGACAGATAAAGCAAGTAACAAAACAAAGGACAGACAGATAAAGCAAGTAACAAAACAAAGAAGGACAGACAGATAAAGCAAGTAACAAAACAAGGGAAGACAGATAAAGCAAGTAACAAAACAAGGGACAGACAGAAAAAGCAAGTAACAAAACAATGAAGGACAGACAGATAAAGCAAGTAACAAAACAAAGGACAGACAGATAAAGCAAGTAACAAAACAAAGAAGGACAGACAGATAAAGCAAGTAACAAAACAAAGGACAGACAGAAAAAGCAAGTAACAAAACAAAGAAGGACAGACAGATAAAGCAAGTAACAAAACAAAGAAGGACAGACAGATAAAGCAAGTAACAAAACAAAGAAGGACAGACAGATAAAGCAACTAACAAAACAAAGAAGGACAGACAGACAGAGAAGGGAGACACAAAGACAAACAGACAGACAGAAAGATAAGGCAAGATACAAAACAAACCCAAGGACAGACAGACAAAGAGATAGAGGAAGAAACAAAACAAAGAAGGACAGCAAAACAAAAACAGAAGGCAAGATACTGACTCTCTCTCTTTTTTTCTCTCGCTCTCTCTCTCAAAACCGGGATGGATTCAAAGTCAAAGTCAAAAACACTTTAATCATCCCATGAAGGGCAATTACAATACTGACAGGCACATTGATACTTATAATTATCTCAAAATACACAAGAAAAATGCGTTTTAAATTGTTATGAACATTCCAAGATAGCTTTAAAAAATATATATTATCACCTACACACAAACCCAGGCGCAGGCACACACACGCATGGCATATGCACGCACACACACATACACGCACATACCCACACATGCCAATGTAGGAATACAATATTGTACAAAGATTCTGTCCAGATAAAACATGTAAAACGTCATTCAGCCTTGAACAGTAAAAAAGTAAAGGTAAAGGTGTCCCATAACCTATGTGGTCATAGAGGGGGCGAGGCATCAGCCCTCAGCTTCTCCAGGGGCCAGCATATTGAGGGCGTGACGACCATCTCCTCTCCCTCGCTGCTTTACCTTCCCTGACCCTAAAGAAGGCAGGTACCCATTTACAGCTGGGTGAACAGGGGGGTGGTACTGAAGCCAAGATGCCCAAACTGTCACCCATTTACTTGGTAACCTTGCTCGATGCTGCTTAACCTTAGCTTGGGGAAAGCGGGTGCTCTGACCACTGAGCTGTCCTGTCCTTTAGCCCTGTATAATTTTCAGCAGGTGTCATTTTTTTCATTCCTTAGTTAAGAGTTCCCAGGTGAGATTTTTGTATATGTCACCGTTTTTGTCCATCATTAAGGTAGCCGCATTTTGACTTCAAGAATATGTCTAAACACAACAGAGTGTCTATGCATATATATATATATATAATATATATATATATATATATATATATATATATATATATATATATATACATATGTTGAAAGTAGTATGTCTACAACACTAATCCCACATGTCCACTCTGTGCCAACGCATGCAGAACATCTTGCGCACACGTTAAATCCTGTTCCGCTTTTCGAAAGAGTAGGCCATTGTGTGCCGGTGGGAACAGATGACAAAATTTACAAAACTGCATACACACGGGGACTAGATGTCAAAAAGCACATGAGTGCTTATTCCATTATCCTCGATATAAAAAAAATGTCCATCTGAGCGCTTTGATTTTTTGCTTTACAAGATTAAGCGCTATATAAATTCCATACATTATTATTATTATTAGTATTAGTATTATTATTAGTAGTAGTATTAGTATTATTATTGTACGCCCATCACTCTTTTGTACTATGGCCTAAGGCCGATGTACAGTAAAAGTCTGAATTCTGACACCTGTTTCTTCTGTATAATTAAATGTCTGCAGGTGTATCTGTATTCCCCATAAGTGTAACTTTTTACACAGAGTATTGCCAGGGCAACTCTCTTGCATGTGCTTTGATTTGTTTTTGCAAGATATAGCCTATATATATGTCAAAGTCTTTTGATGAGACTATAAACCAGGCCGTGTGCCAAGGCATGCAGAACATCTTGGGCACAGGTTAAATCCTGTTCCGCTTTTCAAAAGAGTAGGCCATTGTGTGCCGGTGGGAACAGATGACAAAATTTACAAAACCGCATACACACGGGGACTGGATGTAAAAGAAAAAGCACATGAGTGCTTATTCCATTATCCTCGATTTTTTAAAAATTCCATTCATTATTATTATTGAAGTCTCTCTCTCTCTCCCTCTCTCCCTCTCTCTCCTTCTCTCTCTCTCTCTTTCCAGCTGCTTCTTAAAATGCTTGGTGCATGTCAGCCAATGAACATCACTTGTCACTTTATTAATATTCATAAGTGGTATTTTAAATATCCTGTCTTGAATATGATTGTCAGAGCTATTCTGGCTGCTATAGGGTTCTTCATCAGGGAACTCTGTGTGTGTGTGTGTGTGTGTTGTGTGTGTGTGTGTATAGTAGTAGTAGTAGTAGTCGTAGTAGTAGTCGTAGTAGTAGTAGTAGTAGTAGCGGCAGTAGTAGTAGTAGTAGTAGTAGTAGTAGCAGCAGTAGTAGTAGTAGTAGCAGTAGTAGTAAGTAGTAGTAGCAGTAGTAGTAGTAGTAGTAGTAGAAGTGGTAGTAGTGGTAGTAGTAGTAGTAGTAGTAGTAGTGGTAGTAGTATAGTAGTAGTGGCAGTAGTAGTAGTAGTAGTGGTAGTAGTAGTATAGTAGTAGAAGTAGTAGTAGTATAGTGGTAGTAGTAGGTAGTGTAGTAGTAGTAGTAGTAGTAGCAGCAGCAGCAGCCAGTAGTAGTAGTAGTAGTAGTAGTAGCAGTAGTAGTAGTAGTAGTAGTAGTAGTAGTAGTAGTAGTAGTGGTAGTAGTAGTAGTAGCAGCAGCAGCAGTAGTAGTAGTAGTAGTAGTAGTAGTAGTAGTAGTGGTAGTAGTAGTAGTAGTAGTGGTAGTAGTGGTAGTATTAGTAGTAGTGTAGTAGTAGTAGTAGTAGTGGTAGTAGTAGTAGTTAGCAGCAGCAGTAGTAGTAGTAGTAGTAGTAGTAGTAGTAGTAGTAGCAGCAGTAGTAGTAGTAGTAGTGGTAGTAGTAGTAGTAGTAGAAGTAGTAGCAGTAGTAGTAGTAGTAGTAGTAGTATTTGTTGTTGTTGTAGTAGTAGTAGTAGAAGTAGTAGAAGTAGTAGAGGTAGTAGTGGTAGTAGTAGTGGTAGTAGTAGTAGTAGTAGTGGTAGTAGTGGTAGTAGTAGTAGTAGTAGTGGTAGTAGTGGTAGTAGTAGTAGTAGTAGTAGTAGTAGTAGTAGTAGAAGTAGTAGTAGTAGTAGTAGTAGTAGTAGTAGTAGTAGTAGTAGTAGCAGTAGTAGTAGTCGTAGTAGTAGTAGTAGTAGCAGCAGTAGTAGTAGTAGCAGCAGTAGTAGTAGTAGTAGTAGTAGTAGTAGTAGTAGTAGTAGTAGCAGTAGTAGTAGTAGTAGTAGTAGTAGTAGTAGTAGTAGTTGTTGTTGTTGTTGTTGTTGTTGTTGTTGTTGTTGTTGTAGTAGTAGTAGTAGTAGTAGTAGTAGTAGTAGTAGTAGTAGTATAGTAGTAGTAGTGTAGTAGTAGTAGTAGTAGTAGTAGTAGTAGTCGTTGTCTTTAGCTGTATCCTCTTTCCACTTTAAGTGATACTAGACTATCAAAAGGAATAATTGGAAAGTGTATGTGTGTGTGTTTATTTTATTTTATTTTTTTATTTATACTATGTGCTTGTTTACAATCAGTCCCTGTGCGTATGCGGTTTTGTAAATTCTGCCATCTCTTCCCACCGGCACAAAATGGCCTACTCTTGTATGCACAAGATGTTCTGCTGGGTTCCCAAACGAGCCTCGGTTTATAGTCTCATCCGAAGGACTTTTGGGGAGAGTGGAGTGTGTGTGTGTGTGTGTGTGTATGTGTGTGTGTGAGATGAAATTTCATAAAAAAAGGATTAGGTTTTTAAAAAACCAAAAATAGAGTAACATGTGCATTGTCACATGATCATGTCCGAAACACTTTTATGTCCAATGAACATAGACCATCAAGATCACATGACTTTCAGATAACGAAACTTTAGGCACAGCAGCAAGTTTTATTTCATGATATCACTGTCCCTTCATTACTTTACCGTCTGACTGTCGCTGCTACCTTTTTCTTATAAATAATACTACTTAACATGGAGAGGAGATACTTGAATGGTCAGAGCACTCACTTTTCCCAAGCTAAGGTTAAGCAGCGTTGAGCATGGTTACTAAGTGGATGGGTGACCGTTTGCACGCCTTGGCTTCATTACAATTCCCCCAGTTGTATAAATAGGCACCTGCCCTCTTTAGGGTCAGGGAAGGTAAAGCAGCGAGGGAGAGGAGATGGGCGCCGCCCTCAATATGCTGGCCCCTGGAGAAGCTGAGGTTTCTGACATCTCGCTTTTCAACAACTCCAAGGCTTATTGGAACAGTTTACCTTTTAATGCAATGTGACAGAAAGGAAAGGAAAGCAAAAAAGATAATAAATGAACATTTACCCCCTAAGAAAGTGTGACTATAATAATAATAATAATAATAATAATAATAATAATAATAAATGGAACTTATATAGCGCTGAATCTTGTAAAGCAACAAATCAAAGCGCTCAGATGCCCTTTTTTATATCGAGGATAATGGAACAAGCACTCATGTGCCCTTTTACATCCAGTCCCCGTGTGCATGCGGTTTTTTAAATTTTGTCATCTGTTTCCACCAGCACACAATGGCCTACTCTTTCGAAAAGCAGAACAGGATTTAACGTGTTCGCAAGATGTTCTGCATGTCTTCGCACACGGGGCCTTGGTTTATAGTCTCATCCGAAGGACTTTGACATTCAGTTCGATTTTTTTGTCAAACTTGGAAGAAAGGGCGAGACTGGGAATCGAACCCAGAACCTCACGGTTTAATTGTTGGCAGGCAAACGTCTTAACCATCCTGCCACCTTCCTTCCACTATGAGTGGAGAGAAGAAAGATATTTTTCAGAGAAGGGAGGGGGGTGGAGGAGGTTAAGGTAAGAGTGGGGAGGGGAGGGTGCAGGGAGTAGAAAGGAGGGTAGGTGTGTGTTGTTGTTGCTGTTGTTGTTGTTGTTGT
>CM054163.1:40596014-40601014 GCA_028751875.1 Rapana venosa
AATGAATAGATAAATAGATAAATAAATAAATAAATACCTTGCAAAGTGTGCATAACCTCCTTGGGAAAAGTCACCCCTGACACAGAAACCTGAAAAGCAGTCAATTAACACAGGAAATCTTTTTTTAAAAATCTTTTTGTGCATCAATCTGGGACACCATTAATCATATTCAAGGGAGACCCCCCAAAAACAACCAATATTTTTTTCACCACTTACAAAAAAACAACAGCAAGGTTTTAAGACCTCATTACAAGACAGGCTATTATCTTCTCTGTTGTTGTTGTTGTTGGGTGCTGGGTTGTTTAACACCCTGTGGGGGGGGGGGGGGGGGGTCACCCAAAACAACATGCACACTGTATGTTTGCTTGTGTCTTTCCCTGTCTGTTTCCATGTGTCCAAATGTCAGCTTTGTTAACCTACCTGACTGCATAAGGGCCGAATGTGTTTTTTTATTCGTTATTAAAGTTCCCCCATTATTTAGTAAGGCAAAGGTGTCCCATAACCTATGTGGTCGTAGGAGAGCGGGGCGTCAGAGACCTCAGCTTTTCAAGGATCCAGCATATTGAGGGCTGCGCCCATCTCCTTTCCCTCGCTGCTTTCTCTTCCCTGTACCTAAAAAGGCAGGTATCCATTTACAGCTGGGTGAACTGAGGGACTGAACTGAAGCCAAGGCACGCAAAAGGGTCACCCATCCAAGTGGTAACCATGCTCGATGCTGCTTAAGGTTGACTGGGGGAAAGCGAGTGCTCCGACCACTGAGTCTATCCCGACCCTATTACTTAGTACCATTTTAAAGTTTGTTTTTCTCTAATGCAAAAAACTAATGTAGTAAGTTCAAAAAAATCTTCTATGTATGAATACTATACTCATGTGCATTTATAAGTTAAAAATGGTGGAGACAAGGGTTAGAAATGATATTTGGGTGTTCAATGCATATTTGTATTGTGTTTATATGCCAAACTCCAATAAAAAATGTTTTAAAAATAAAAACAACAACAACATGCACACTGACTCACTCATCCCACCTAGGAATCCCTGTGAGATTGAAAGTACTCATTGGATGAGAAGTTTCCATGGTGGATACAGGCGACCTCAAGGTATCATTTCACAACATATTAACCCCATAATTTACAAATGTAGGCCTTGGGGACAGGATAGCTCAGTGGTCAAAGCACTCGCTTTCCCCCAGCCAAGGTTAAGCAGCATCAAGCGTGGTTACCACTTGGATGGGTGACCCTTTGCACACCTTGGCTTCAGTACAGTTCTCCCAGTTCACCCAGCTGTAAATGGGTACCTGCCCTCTTTAGGGTCAGGGAAGGTAAAGCAGCGAGGGAGAGGAGATGGGCGCCGCCCTCAATATGCTGGCCCTAGAGAAGTGAGGTCTCTGACGCTTCACTCCCCTATGACCACACAGGTTATGGGGACACCTTTACCTTGATCTTTTTAAACCTTGGCACTGAGCTTGTATCAATAACTGACCCAGAATTTCAACAACAGTGGATCTGTGGTCTAGAGGTGACCACCTGCCTAGAAAGCCAAAAGTCCTGGTTGGAAGTGAGTGGTGGTTCGACACCATTCTGGGCCAGAAATATTTTTCCCCAATCCACTATTAGACTGTGAGTCATGGTCTTGGTCCTAGTCTTTCGGGATGAGACAGATAAATCGAGGATCCCTGCGGTTCACATAATTATTTACCACACATAAGCACAAGGGTAAAATTATGTTAGAAAAAAAATACTCTGGTAGGGAAACACATACAGTTGCAGACAGGAAAAGAAAAAAATGATGGGTGGCACTGGTCTTGTGGCAACGCTTTCTCCTACTCCCTCCCCCACCCACCCTGGAGGGAGCAACCCCTGCAGAGAAATCTTCCCTGGCTTCAGCTGGTATACAATGCAATACAATTTCGGCTTGGGGCCAAGTTCTATCTTTTAACGCTGTTTGCACGCCATACATTCCGATAACAAAGGACAACCAAGCATTGTTGCTGTGTTTTGTCAGGGAAACAGCAGACCATGTCTGTGTGTAGACTGTTAACCTGTAAAAATGGGAGGAACTTATTACGTCCTGAGGCTCATGACATAAAAAAAAACATGACGTATGTTTGTAAGGGTTGTAAGGTTTTAGAAAGCAGAAAACAGTAAGTGAATGGCTGGAATAAACATGTTGGTATTCATTATGTATTTCATGGGGAAGATAGAAAAATGAAAAAAAAATTGTAGCAGTGATAAGACTCCTCTCTCTCTCTCTCTCTCTCTCTCTCTCTGGATAGCCTGGTGGTTAGGGTGATGCCCTCGTGATCTGGGACCCGGGTTTGATTCCCGTTCAAGAGGATTTTTCCTCTGGAGTTAACATCAGTGCAGACTCCACTCTCCCCAAAAATCCTTCGGATGAGACTATAATCGGAGGTCCCATGTGCGAACGCACGCGGAACATCTTGCGCACACGTTAAAACCCATTCCGCTTTTCCGAAAAGTAGGCTTTTGTGTGCCGGTGGGAACGGATGACAACAATTTCCAAAACTGCATACACAGGAGCCTGGATGTAAAAAAAGCACATGAGTGCTTATTCCATTATCCTCGAAGTAAAAGAATAAATAAATAAATAAATAAGATAAATCTGTGTGTGTGTGTGTGTGTGTGTGTGTGTGTGTGTGTGTGTGTTGTGTGTGTGTGTGTGAAGGGAGAAGGGGATGGAATAGGAAGGACCCATGAAACGAAAAAAGGGCAGAATATTATACATGCAAATTTGAAAGCTTAATTGTTCGTTTTTAAAAGCCTTGACAGACTCACAGAACAATGAGATACCAGTGTCAGAATCTCTCTCTCTCTCTCTCTCTCCTCTCTCTCTCTCTCTCTCTCTCTCTCGCTCGCTCGCTCGCTCGCTCGCTCGCTCTCGTTCTCTCTTCTACTGAGTTATGTATAAGATGTCTATGCCCTTTTCTCTTCCTTCTTCCTCTCTTTCTGGTTCTGCAGTATAACTCCACCCCCACCCCCCAAAATAAAAAAGAGAGAGGGAGTCGTTGGGTCTTGTTATTTCTTGATTTTGCAAAAGCTGATGATCTTAAGATTTCCACTAGTCTTTTCAAAGCTTGTGTATCATATAAAAATATGGAGAAAATTATTTAAACCTTAAACCATTATTTTTTTTTTTTTATATAACTGTCAGCAAACTGTCGTCAGAAATAAGTGTACCATCCCTGTTTAATTTTAGTGTTCCTCAAGGTTCTGTGCTTGGCCCTCTTTTATTTCTACTTACCTTCTGTTTTTATATCAGTGAGTCATATGAACTTCTTTGTGACGATGTCATCACCAGTCAATTAAATCCGAATCGGACATATTTCAATCATTGCAACAGACAAGTGGCAAGATGACAGAAAGTTGTAAATTAAATCAAGTATCTTTAGTTACAACCAAAATTTATTTCCAGATGGTACATTGAATAAGCAATGCATTTGCTTTTTTTCTTCAAGCCATCTATCTAGGAACGAAAAACAACTTGATCGATATTATCTAACTATATTATTACCATAACAAATAATAATAAAACTAACTCCAAAAGAAAAATAGAAACAGAAAAAAAGAAAGAAATCACACACACACACACACCTGTGTGTGTGTGTGTGTGTGTGTGTGTGTGTGTGTGTGTGTGTGTGTGTGTGTGTGTGTGTGAGTGAGTGTGTGTGAGTGAGTGAGTGAGTGTGTGTGTGTGTGTGTGTGTGTGTGTGTGTGTGTGTGTGTGTGTGTGTGTGTGTGTGTGTGTGTTGTGTGTGTGTGAGTGAGTGAGTGAGTGTGTGTGTGTGTGTGTGGTGTGTGTGTGTGTGTGTGTGTGTGGTGTGTGTGTGTGTGTGTGTGTGTGTGTGTGTGTGTGTGTTTGAGTGAGTGAGTGAGTGTGTGTGTGTGTGTGTGTGTGTGTGTGTGTGTGTGTGTGTGTGTGTGTGTGTGTGTGTGTGTGTGTGTGTGTGTGTGATATCTTCAGTTTAACGTCTATTCACATATTTTAGTGATTTTAGACGGAGTGTGTGAGTGTGTGTGAGTGTGTGTGTGAGTGTGTGTGTGTGTGTGTGTGTGTGTGTGTGTGTGTGGTGTGTGTGTGTGTGTGTGTGTGTGTGTGGTGAGTGAGTGAGTGAGTGTGTGTGTGTGTGTGTGTGTGTGTGTGTGTGTGTGTGTGTGTTTGAGTGAGTGAGTGAGTGAGTGTGTGTGTGTGTGTGTGTGTGTGTGTGTGTGTGTGTGTGTGTGTGTGTGTGTGTGTGTGTGTGTGTGTGTGTGTGTGTGTGTGTGTGTGTGATATCTTCAGTTTAACGTCTATTCACATATTTTAGTGATTTTAGACGGAGTGTGTGAGTGTGTGTGAGTGTGTGTGTGAGTGTGTGTGTGTGTGTGTGTGTGTGTGCGTGGGTTCGTGTGTGTGTGTGTGTGTGTGTGTGTGTGTGTGTGTGTGTGTGTGTGTGATATTTTCAGTTTAATGTCTATTCACATTTAGTGATTTTAGACGGAGTGTGTGTGTGTGTGTGTGTGTGTGTGTGTGTGTGTGTGTGTGTGTGTGTGTGTGTGTGTGTGTGTGTGTGTGTGTTGTTGTTCTTCAATTTAACGTCTATTCACATTAAGTGGTATTAGACACAATGTGTGTGTGTGAGTGATATCTTCAGTTTAATGTCTATTCACATTTAGTGATTTTAGACGGAGTGTGTGTGTGTGTGTGTGTGTGTGTGTGTGTGTGTGTGTGTGTGTGTGTGTGTGTGTGTGTGTGTGTGTGTGTGTGTGTGTGTGTGTATGTGTGTGGCTGTTTGCGTGCGTGCGTGGGTGCGTGCGCGGTGTGTGTGTGTGTGTGTGTGTGTGTGTGTGTGTGTGTGTGTGTGTGTGTGTGTGTGTGTGTGTGGCTGTTTGCGTGCGTGCGTGGGTGCGTGTGTGTGTGTGTGTGTGTGTGTGTGTGTGTGTGTGTGTGTGTGTGTGTGTGTGTGTGTGTGTGTGTGTGTGTGTGGCTGTTTGCGTGCGTGCGTG
>CM054163.1:40603514-40611014 GCA_028751875.1 Rapana venosa
ATTGTATTCTGAAAAATGACAGTGGCTTTGTCCTCACCCTACATTTAAAGGTAAAGGTGACCCATAACCTATGTGGTCGTTGGGGAGCAAGGCATCAGAGACCTCAGCTTCTCCAGGGGCCAGCATATTGAGGGCGGCACCCATCTCCTCTCCCTGGCTGCTTTACCTTCCCTGACCCTAAAGAGGGCAGGTACCCATTTACAGCTGGGTGAACTGGGGGAACTGTACTGAAGCCAAGGCGCACAAACGGTCACCCATCCAAGTGGTAACCACGCTCGATGCTGCTTAACCTTGGCTGAGGGAAAGCGAGTGCTCTGACCACTGAGCTATCCCGTCCCCTCATCACCATACAGAGACAATCAAAACTAAAAGTTAATGTCCCTGAAAAAAAAAAAGAATTATGTAAGAATTAACATCTAGCCCACAATGGGGTCCCGGAGTGACTCCCCTTGAAACAAGGGGCATAAATCCTTCCCAACATCAACAGGCTGATCCCCCCCCCCCCCCCCCCCCCCAAAAAAAAAAAACAACAACAAAAAAACAGGAACACAAATACACAACTATTTTTGGGAACAAGGCCACACATCCCGTTCATAAATAAAAACCGTTCTTTTGTCTGATTATCACAATCACCCCCCCCCCCCCCCTCAAAAAAAAACCCCAAAAAAACCCAACAAAAAACCAAATCGTTTTAGACGTCATAGCCCAAAGTCTGTTATAGGGGAGAGGGAGGGGGGGATGGGGGGGGGAGGGCTGCTTGGGGGAAGGGGGGAGGGGGAGGGGTAAAAGGAGGTAAAGGAGTCCCATAACCTATAAGTTCATAGGGGAGCGAGGCGTCAGAGACCTCACTTCTCTAGGGCCAGCATATTGAGGGCGGCGCCCATCTCCTCTCCCTTGCTGCTTTACCTTCCCTGACCCTAAAGAGGGCAGGTACCCATTGACAGCTGGGTGAACTGGGGGAACTGTACTGAAGCCAAGGCGCGCAAACGGTCACCCATCCAAGTGGTAACCATGCTCGACGCTGCTTAACTTGGCTGGAGGAAAGCGAGTGCTCCGACCACTGAGCTATCCCGTCCAAGGAAGCTAAACCCCCTATTTCATGTTCTTGTTAGTTGCTTGGTCAGCATAATTGTTCCTGCTCACAGTCTTACCAGTATGTGCCTGTGTCCTCCCCCCCCCCCCCCCCCCACCCCCTTCCACAGGATGGTTAAGACGTTCGCCTGCCAACAAGTAAACTATGAGGTTCTGGGTTCGATTCCCAGCCTCACCCTTTCTTCCCAGTTTGACCCAAATAAAATCGAACTGAATGTCAAAGTCCTTCGGATTAGACTATAAACCGAGGCCCCGTGTTCGAACGCAGGCAAAACATCTTGCCCACACGTTAAAATCCTGTTTCGCTTTTGGAAAGAGTAGGCTATTGTGTGCCGGTGGAAACATGACAGAATTGACAAAACCGCATACACACGGGGACTAGATGTAAAAAAAAGAACCACATGAGTACTTATTCTATTATCCTCGATATAAAAGAATAAATATATAAATCTCCTCCCATTACACTTTTTTTCCCGTTCCTATGCTAATGCTTGCTTCCAGGCTCACCAATGGTGAGATTTATGCGTATGGGACTCCCCCCCCCCCCCCCCCCCCCATCTTTTCTTTTTTCTAAAATCCCCACCATTTAGGTATCCGCATTCCGACTTCGGGGATGGTGTCCTATAATAATAATAATAATAATAATAATAATAATAATAATAATGTATGGAATTTATATAGGGACCAAAAACAAACTCTCTTCCATTACAACAGCTTCAATAGAATTCGGCAATGCATCAGTCCCTCTATCCACTGCTGTAAAGTATCTAGGGGTCATTATTGACAACACACTCTCTATGCAAAAATTCATCACCCAGACCTGCCAGTCGTGCTTCTATCAATTACGGCGTATTAGTGCAATTCGAAAGTACATGTCCACAGATGCAACATCAAAACTCGTGGCATCTCTCATTCTTCACGTCTGACTATTGCAATTCTCTTTTGCTGGTCTGCCAGCATCATCTATCCACTCCCTTCAACGTATTCAAAACTCTGCAGCTCGACTAGTCCTCAGAAAGAAAAAATCTGAGCACATTACCCCTCTCTTGCGATCTCTCCACTGGCTGCCTGTGCCACAAAGAATAAACTATAAGATCAGTACCCTCTGTTACAAATGTCTCCACAAAACAGCACCCTCCTACCTCTGTGAATGTCTCCACCTGTACACCCCTTCTCGTTCCCTTCTCTCTGCTGCAGATTCCTTGTGCTTACAAACACCTAGATTCAACCAGTCCACTGTTGGCCGTCGCTCTTTCTCTGTTTCTGGTCCATCGATTTGGAATGGCCTCCCTATCTCTCTTCGCCAAAGACCTTCTTGTGACACTTTTAAATCTGGCCTCAAGACATATTTGTTTCAAACCTAAGAATTTCCTCTCCTGTTTCATTTCATAGCTATCCCTGCTTTTCAACAGCCAAAGATTCCATCACCTTGCCAAAGTGTATAACCTGTGCATTTGGACTTGTTAGAACTATTACTTGCTATTGGTTGCATGACTGTGTAAGAATGAGTTGAGTGCAAGCGCTTTGATTTGTCTGTGCAAGATACAGCGCTATATAAGTTCCATTTATTATTATTATTATTATTATATAGCGATGAATCTTGTAAAGTAAAAACAAATCAAAGCTCTTGCATTCAAATCATTCACACGCATGCAACCATCCATAAATATCAAGACAAACAAATATCAAATTTATATACACAACACACTTAGGTGGGGGTGGTGGAGGTGAAGGCAGCTATTGTGACTATAAGCGACACCTATGGATTTTTTCTGTCATCCGTTCCTACCAGAACACAATGACCTACTCTTTCAGGGAGGCGGGGGGGAGGAACGGGTTTTTAACGTGTGCGCAAGATGTTCTGTATGCGTTCGCACACGGGACCTCCTCGGTTTATTGTCTGATTGGAAGGACTTTTGAGATTCGGGTTCAACTTCTTTTTTGTGTTTTTTGGTCAAACTGGGAAGAAAGGGCGAGGCTGGGAATCAAACCCAGAACCGCACAGTTTACTTGCTGGCAGGCGAACGTCTTAACCATCCTGCTACCTTCCTTCTTAGGCTGCACAGAGCAGCAGGGTACTCTGGCCTAGTGGATCCATCTTCTTCTGCAAAGCAAGAAATTGTGAAGGGGTGGGGTAGGGTGGGGAGGGCGATCTCAGTTTGAACCCAAACTTTTTCTTTCCCTAACCACTAGACCTTTGAGTGCGCAATGTTTGTGTTCCTTTTTAAACTTATCTATTTTATTTATCGTTTTTTAAAAGTGTAATATAGTAAAATTAAAGGTAAAGGTGTCCCATAACCTATAAGGTCGTAGGAGAGCGAGGCGTCAGAGACCTCAACTTCTTCTCTAGGGGCCAGCATATTGAGGGCGGCGCCCATCTCCTCTCCCTCGCTGCTTTACCTTCCCTGACCCTAAAGAGGGCAGGTACCCATTTACAGCTGGGTGAACTGGGGGACTGTACTGAAGCCAAGGCGCGCGAACCGGTCACCCATCCAAGTGGTAACCACGCTGGATACTTGCTTAACCTTAGCTGGGGGACAGCGAGTGCTCTGACCTTTGAGGTATCCCCGTCTCCTGTATCATTACGATACAAAACCATTAATCACACCCACCCCTTCCCCTTTCTTTGATCTATGTGGACAGAATGGAAATGAGATCACTTATCCTTTTTACCACTCTAAAAAGAAATAAAAGAAAAAAGAATGGCATCTCAGATGCTTGTACACATGATGGAGATGAAGAGGGAGAGGAGGGAAGGGAAGCAGAGTTGTAAGGGAGGGGGTGGGGGTGATGAGGGGTAGGTGGTGGTGGTGGGTGAGAGGGAGGGAGGGAGGGAGGGAGGGAAGTATTAGAAGGAGAGGAGAGAATGATAGTTAGTTCTCTCTGTGTGTACAGACGCACACATAGAGGCACTGTCTCACACACTTACACAGACACACACATGGAAAAAAAAACGCACACCAAAAAAACACACACACACCAAAATGGACACAACAAAATACACACACAAACTCACACACAAATACACACACACACACACATACACACACACACACACATACACACACACACACACACACACACACACACACACACACACACACACACACACACACACACACACACACACACTCCCTATACCACATCTTCTTTCGCACCCATAATTTATTTATGTGGTATAGGGCGAGTGTATGTGGTGTGTGTGTGTGTGTGTGTGTGTGTGTGTGTGTGTGTGTGTGTGTGTGTGTGTGTGTGTGGTGTGTGTGTGAGTGGGGGGGGCGGACGCAGGGAGGGGGAGGGGTTGTAATAGAGAGCATGTAAACATTGTTTATTTGGATATGAAGTGAGTATAATATTATGAAATGAGACAGACAGAAACAAAAACAGCCTTACTTTGCAAACACACAGAAACGACATGTAGCTATGGGGGTGTTTAGTGCTACACCTGTTTCTGACCCTGTGGCTGTCTGAATATGTGTGTGTGTGTGCGTGCGTGCGTGCGTGCGTTGTTGTTGTTGTTGACTTCAATTTACGTCTGTTCACTTTTAGTGATATTAGACGGGGAAAAAAAAAAGAACCCCCCCAAAAAAAAACCAAAAAAACCGGGTGAGGTGGATGTGTTATTAAAAAATAAAATAATAAAAAATAAAAATAATTTTTAAAAAAAAAACTCGAAAAGAAACTTGGCAATGCAACAAGAATCATTAACAAGCAAACAAACAAACAAAAAGTCATTAACGTTAATGTAACTATAACAAATGCCCTATGGGACTGTGACAAAGACCTTTCACAATTTCAAATGCTAGTTTTAGATTGCTGAATATGCTGGTGAGGGAGTTTTCAGAAAAATGGGGCATGAAAGGTTTTACACTCTGGCAGTCAAAAAGTATATGAGTATTAGTGATATTCTCACCACACAGGCATTTACCATTTTTGCTGAATTTGGTTATCAATGCATTTAGTTTCATTCTATAGAATAAAGTATTAATTCTCCTTGACGTAAAAACACTTGTACTAACTTCTGAATGGTTCACCACTGTTAAATTATCGGTATTGATTGCAGTTCTAGTTAAAAGTTTCTCATTTTGCTGATTACTGTCGGTGACCTTTTTCCATGATTTTTGTTCTAGTAAGCTATACCCTTCTTGTAAGGATAAAGGCACATGCAATTCTATTGCATCCCGTCCATGTTTTGCACCCTTTTTGGCAGCTCTATCCGCCCACTCATTTGGAAAGAAACCAGTGTGTGAAGGCACCCAACAAAAATTCACACTTATGCCCTTTAAGGTTAAGAGATGTATGACATGCTTAATCTCTAATATGATTTTCGAAGTTTTCTTGAAACTTGGGGATTTTAAAGCATACAATACCGATTTAGAATCAACGCAAACAAGAATTTGAAATATACACAACGGCAAATCAAGAATATAAGTAAGACCCATTAGTATTGCTGCGTGCGTGCGTACGTGCGTGTGTGTATGTGTGTGTGTGTGTGTGTGTGTGTGTGTGTGTGTGTGTGTGTGTGTGTGTGTGTGTGTGTGTGTGTGTGTGTGTGTGTGTGTGTGTGAGTTCTTCAGTTTAACGTCCTTTCAGGGAAAAGTGATATTTGTGTTCCCCTCCCTACCTATCCCTCCCCCTCTACCCCCCCCCCCCCCTCACCACCTGTGTTCCCCCCTCCTCCCCTCACTACCTGTACCCACCCCCCTCCCCACTTCTCTTCCCTAGCTAACCCCCCCCCCCCCCCCCCCCCCCCCACCGCCCATCTTATCCCCCTCTTCCTTATATATATATATTTTTTTTTTAATATTAATTCATTCTTTTATTTCAAGGATAATTCTATGGTTAAGCGCGTTATTTTCATGTGTTTCATTTTATTCTTTTATTATTTTTTTTGGAGGCTAATGGAATAAGCGATCGGGTACTTTTTTTTTACATCTAGTCCCCGTATGTATGCAGTTTTGTAAAAAAAAAATTGTCATCCATTCCCACTGGCACACAATGGCCTACTCTTCCGAAAAGTGGAACAGTTTTTCACGTGTGTGTGTGTGTGTGTGTGTGTGTGTGTGTGTGTGTGTGTGTGTGTGTGTGTGTGTGTGTGTTGTGTGTGTGTGCAAGATGTTCTGCATGCGTTCGCACACGGGATGTCGGTTTATAGTCTCATGGGAAGGACTTAGGAACCAGATTTGAATCTTGGTCAGCCCCTCTATAACCACCAGAATATCCAAACCTCATAATTATGTGTGTGAGTGTCCCTACCCATCCTTCCTCTTCTACCTATCCCACTCCTCCCCTCACTACCTGCCCCCTCCCCCCCCCCCCCCCCACTGTCCCCCTCCTCCACCCCCCCACCCCCCCTGTCCCCCTCCTCCCCCCTCTCCCTCTCCTCCCTCACCCCTCTTCCTAACTTCTTTCTTTCCACCACCACCACCCTCATCCTATCCCCTTCTTCCCTCCCACCTTTTTTTCCCCTTCCTATTCCCCCCTCCCCCCCCCTCCCCTCACCCCTAAACCCCTTTCCATTTCTTAACCTCCTTCCCTCTTCTTATCCCCCTACCTGTACCCCCCTCCTCCTCCCCTATTCTCCTGCCTCCCCTCCTCCATCTTCCTTTCCCCACTGTTCCCCCTCCTCTCACTGTTCCCCCTCCTTCCCCTTTCCTATCCCCTCCTCTATCTTCCTTCCCCTCGGTGAGGGGGTTAGGTTAAGGAGGATGGGTGAGGGGGTATAGGAGGAGGGAGAGGTGGGAGAGGTATGGGTAGGAGGGGGGATAGGTGGAGGGAGGGGGATCATCATCATCATCAGTCCCGTGACCTTGGCGGTCGTGGAGGAGACACTAAAGACGATGCCGTGGTAAGCCTCCTCCATCTATATCCATCTCGGTCCTACCACATTATTGACCATCCGACCGAGATGGATGGAGGGGGATAGGTGTGGGGAAGTAGGAAGAGGGGATAGGTAGTGAGGGGGGGTGGGTGATAGGTAGCGAGGGGAAAAGAGGGATGGGGATAGGGTGGAGGTTGGGGGGATGAAAGGGGTGTGAGTTAGGGGGTAGGTAGGAAGGTCTAAGTTAAAGAGAGGTAGGTGTTCAGGTTGTGCTTGATATCCTTGTAAGTCCTTCAGATGAGACTATAAACCGAGGCCCCGTGTGCGAACGCATGCAGA
The DNA here is from genome assembly GCA_028751875.1 of Rapana venosa. Lineage (NCBI taxonomy): Eukaryota > Metazoa > Mollusca > Gastropoda > Neogastropoda > Muricidae > Rapana > Rapana venosa. The sequence continues at coordinate 40,610,767 of CM054163.1, forward strand.
ACATCTTGCGCACACGGGTTAAATCCTATTCCGCTTTTCGTAAGAGTAGGCCATTGTGTGCCGGTGGGAACAGATGACAAAATTTACAAAGCTGCATGCACACAGGGACTGGATGTTTAAAAAAAAAAAGCACATGAATGCTTGTTCCATTATCCTAGATATAAAAAAAACCCCCCCCCCCACCCCCCCCCCCCCCCCCCCCCCCCCCCCCCCCCCCCCACCAAAATCCTGAGCGCTTTGAATTTTGT
>CM054163.1:40613514-40628514 GCA_028751875.1 Rapana venosa
CTTGACCCTGGCAATGACGTATTTACAATGCTGACGTCAGCACCATATGATGTACTCTTAGGGATAAGGGAAAGAGCTGTAAAGGAGAGGGGGGGGGGGGGGAGGTGCGAGAAAGAGAAAGGAGGGAGTGAAGAAGGTAAAAACGTGAGAGGAAAACACATTTAGTTCGTGTGTGTGTGTGTGTGTGTGTGTGTGAGACAATGACAATGGCAATGGCAATGACAAATTCTTTTATTTCGAGGATAATGAATAAGCACACATGTGCTTTTTTACATCCAGTCCCCGCCCGTAGGGATACATCTTAATAATGATAACCCAATACTTATAGAGTCTCACAATAGAAACAAGGGGAAATAACCCTTTTCAAAACAGCCCCCCCCCCAACACCCCCCCCCCCCCCCCCCTAAAGCAAGCAAATAAAAGAACAGAAGAAGAAAAAAAAGAGAGAAAAAACAGACAAACAACAACAACAAGAACAACAACAGAGCCAAGAAAAAATAGAGAGAGAGAGGGGGGGGGGGGGGGGAGAGAGAGAGAGAGAGAGGAGAGAGAGGAGAGAGAGAGAGAGAGAGGAGAGAGAGAGAGAGAGAGATCATCTTCAATGTATCAGTGGTCTAGAGGTAACGCACCTGCCTTGAAAGCGAACAGTCCTATTCAAAGTCTGTGATGATTCAAATCCTGATTGTGACGGAAACTTTCCTCATCCACTTAACGTGAGTGGTGGTCGGGGCTAGTTAAATGAGTCGATAGAATGAGGTAATGAGTAGAGAGAGATTCCATCTCAAAGTATCAGTGGTCTAGAGAAGCGTTCCTGCCTTGAAAGCGAACGGATCGGTTCAACAGTCTGGATGATTCAACGATTGTAAACGGAAACTTCCTCATCCATTAATGATGGTGTCTGTACTATCTTTCATGCGAATACTGAGTACCATGTGCTAGACATGCTTGCCACGTCAAAAACTAAGCAAAAGCGTTGTCCTGCAATTCGTAGACGATGGAGTCTACAGTGCAGCAGTTACAGAATAAAAGGAATATATAATTATAGTGCTCAACAAACACTGCGAAATTATACAGTGCTTTCTTGCAAAAAACAAATCAAAGCGCTTCATTCACCAGCTTTCACACTGCAGCGTTACAATTATAGATGTTTTACAACATTCAATTACACACACACACAGGTGTGCACCAACAGTAATAGTTTTTTTAGAAATCAAATGTAATACACAACACAGACGCGCGCGGAAACCCACGAACATCAAATCACTACAGCTGAATTTAAAAAGCAGTCAAAGTCAGGTGTTGCATAGAGAGGGTGTTTCCAGATGCAGGACCAGAAATGAATGAAAAGAGGGACGCAACTAGGTTTGAATGAAATGTGATCTTAGGTGAATTTAAACAGGGTCATAAGTCAGAGCTTTGGGGGAGACGAGGGAGGTCATTCCAGACGTGAGACATCACAGAGATTAAGTGAAAAGTGGACGGTGACTTCTAGTATCTTTAAGCACAGGGACTGCGCAAGCGGAGGGAGAGGAGTGTACATGTGAAATTCACGAGGTATTCAATAGGCTCTTTAAAGTTTCACTTCTTTGTGAGTACAGACGATAGCTTGTGTTAGAGTGACTGTATTCCCCGAAATCTTGACGGATCGATACTTTCAAGAGATTTTACTTCGTGGCGTAAATCAGGCGACGCAGAACATCTGCCACCAAAATCCTTCAGACTCGAGACTATAGAATCCGTGGTCCCGTGTGCGAACGCAGCAGAACATTTGCATACACATAGACTGGTAAAAACCGATTCGCTTTCGTGAAGGTAGTCCATTATGGCCTGGAACGATGACAACATTTATAAAATATAATCTATATGATCTGATGAAAAAAGCAGTGAGTTTATATCCATTATCTCGAATATATAAATTATATATATATATATATTATATATATATATATATATAGTAAGATAATGAGAGAGAGGAGAGGAGAGAGAGAGAGAGAGAGAGAGAGAGAGAGAGAGAGAGAGAGAGAGAGAGAGAGAGAGAGAGAGTATATATATTTATAACACACACACACACACACACACACACACACACACACAGAGGCAGCCAGTGAAGAGATCACAAAAGAGGAGATGATGTGTTCAGATTTTTTCTTGGGACTAGTTGAAGTGCATGGGACGGGATGACTCAGTGGTCGGAGCACTCGCTTTCCCCCAGCCAAGTTAAGCAGCGTCGAGCGTGGTTACCAGTTGGATGGGTGACCGTTTGCGCGCCTTGGCTTCAGTACAGTTTCCCCAGCTGTAAGGTTAGGGTCAGGGAAGGTAAAGCAGCGAGGGAGAGGAGATGGGCGCCGCCCTCAATATGCTGGCCCTAGAGAAGTGAGGTCTCTGACGCCTCGCTCCCCTACGACCTTATAGGTTATGGGACTCCTTTACCTTTACCTTTAGTTGAAGTGCAGTGTTTTGTTCGCTTTGACGGTAGTGGACGGATGATGCTGGTAGACCAGCAAAGAGAGAATGATTTGAAAGATTCAACAGAGAGGACTTGCTGGCCCAAGGTAGATCGACTTGAAGATACATGGAACATCACATGAGTAGTAGTAGAAGTAGTAGTAGTAGTAGTAGTAGTAGTAGGAGGAGGAGGAGGAGGAGGAGGAGGAGGGGGAGAAGGAGGAGAAGGAGGAGGAGGGGGAGGAGGAGGAGAAGTAGTAGTAGTAGTAGTAGAAGTAGTAGTAGTAGTAGGAGGAGGAGGAGGAGGAGGGGGAGAAGGAGGAGAAGGAGGAGGAGGAGGAGGGGGAGGAGGAGGAGGAGGAGAAGTAGTAGTAGTAGTAGTAGTAGGAGGAGGAGGAGGAGGAGAAGATGTAGCAGTAGTAGTAGTAGTAGTAGCAGCAGCAGTAGCAGGAGGAGTAGCAGCAGTAACAGAAGCATCAGTAGTAGTATCAGCCAGCAGCAGCAGCAGCAGCAGCAGCAGCAGCAGCAGTAGTAGTAGTAGGAGGAGGAGGAGGAGGAGAAGGAGGAGAAGGAGGAGGAGAATTAGTTGTAGTAGGAGGAGGAGGAGGAGTAGCAGCAGTAACAGCAGAAGTAGTAGCACTAGTAGTAGAAGTAGCAGCAGCAGCAGCAGCAGTAGTAGTATCCCTTGTCGTCGTCGTCGTCGTCGTCGTCGTGGAAGTAGTCGTAGTAGTAGTAGCAGTAGAAGTAGAAGTAGCAGCAACAGGAGTAGTAATAATTTATTACTAAATTTATTCACAAGCTACAATAACCAAAAACACAAGTTCAATCATCAAAATATTTTGAATGACGTTGCGTTTGTGGATAAAACCAAAAACCGGAAACGTGATAGTGCATCCGGTCCGCTGTTTTCATTAGTTTCAAAATGGCGACGGATAAATATTTCATGGTTGTTTGAAAACAAGTACAAGTTTAAAATTCGATAGGAGAGTAAGTTCTGTATCGCCAGTAGTCGTAAACTAGGCTTAAAATTTTAGTTACACGCAAGCGTGAACTTGTGAAGTTATTGACGTGATTAAGTTGATTGTTTTTTTAGTGATTATCGTTGTCGTCTGCTTTGATTTGAATCTGTACCCAGACTGTCCGCCTAAAGTACGCTACAGTGTCGCAGAAGAGAAAGTCACTGTCACGATATAGACTGCCTTTTAGAGTACTGAAACCGTCTGAAAGAAAACTTATGTTGAGGAAAAAAATCACAACAATGAGTTATAAAAGAAAATTAATTTGAATTTTAAGCTAACGGGATGGTACTAAATCTACAGTCAACTGTATAGTGTATGTATACAGAACGTTCAGAGCGCTGAAGACACAGTTTCTGTGTGAGTTCTGAAAGCATCACATACTTTAAAGGTAGGATCAGAAAGTAGTGAATTTTTCATCTTGTTGGGTTTTTTCTTTATTTTCTGTTGAAATATTATGTCTTTTGGATTGATTGTATTATTTGTGGTCCCAGCAGAGCTATCTGATTTAGCTTGTGTACTAATACTATCAACCAACTATTAGTATTACAAATTTTCTTGTCTCTCGCATTCCAGGTAAGCATAGTTTTTTATAAGCCTCTACCCACCACCAATAAACATGCTTACCACTTTCTAACCCGTTTATGAGTATGCACACACAGTAAGACATACACACACGCATGCACACACACATGCATGCACACATACAAACTCCAAACACACACACACACACACAACACACACACATATATATATATATATATATATATGTGTGTATATATATATATATATATATAGTCTTGTCATAAATCTGTCATTTATAAATAAAATACACCCAACAGCTGTTACCCTATATTTCATTTTAGGGCATTGACTTAAGTATTGTACAAAAAGAAAAGTACACCTTCCTTGTTTTCTGTGTCCAACCAAATTTATCTTAATTTTTTGTACACTGTCCTCAGCAGGGTCAACCTGCCTGGCGGAGCCCATCTCTCTCCAGGGGGTAGAGTGCATGCTTGGCATGTAAACCTGACTGGAGTTGGAATATATATATATATATCATAATCATCATCATCATAAATACATATATATATACACACACACACACACACACACGCGCGCGCGCGTAATAATCTCACCATTATAGAGATATTTTGTATACATGTATATATCTGTACTGTGGGGATGCCAGGGACTCTCAGTATAAATAACATCCCCACCTTTTGGAAATTTTGTGCTATAAATTTCCACTTTTTGTAGCAAATCTTCCAAAAAATATTCTGTTTTCATTATGATTATATGATAATTATTTTGCCTGTGTTCTTTTGTTCTGGCAACCAGGTAGTGATACTTACAAGTTAAATACTGTTAAGAATGTTCATTCTGCAGTGTTATTTGCCTATATGGCACTTTTTCATACATGTATGTATATTTTTGTACTTTAAAATGTTTGGTATCTTTTTTTAACATGTTTTTTTATTTTTATCTGGGGTGACGAATTAAGCAGAATGGTTGGCATCCTCAGCACAGCCTGGTTTATTAGCACTAACACTTTTTACCCGGGTTATGGATTACTCTGAACCACGCAATTATCTCCCGGGGATTGGGTACAGATTTATGACACAGATTTATTCACACTGCAGCCGTTACTTTCACTTTTGCCCTCCTATTCTGCACTATTCTCACTTGGTTGTTTTAGCATGTTGGCTTTAGCCGCTGCATTGGCCGTACATTGTTCACAGCGGGGAAAAATATGCATAGGAACTGTGTGTGTACTTTTTGGTGTCTTTTTTGTTGTTGCTGCGCATGTCATATGCTAGTAGTATGGCTTTGGTACATCAGACTTTCACTGCTGTAGAAGCAACAGAACTGTTGTTAAATGAATTAAACGACGTTGCCGATGAAGACAGTGTTTTCAGTAGCGATGGTGAGAACTTTGAGCCTCACGATACTAACTGTGTGCCACTTGAGGAGAGAGGTCCACTAGCTGCAAGGGGTGGGGGTGTGATAGGGGAGGGGTGTGGCCTTGATACTGTGAGTACCCCTATGGTAAACACCGACTGTTTACATGAAAATGAGCCACAAGCTGCAGGGTGAAGTGCCAACATTGTGTATGTACATGTATGTGTAAAGTACTAGTGCAGAAAAGTGCAGGAACTTACCCGGTCAAGGGAAGAAGTGTTATTTGTCTATTACTATATCTATATTCCATGAACGTCATTGTGACAGTGTCGGTGTACTGTTCAGTGGTTTGTTTAGATTAGATCATTTTAATTACATTGGATGCTATGCTGGAATAAAAACTTGTGCAGTGCCTATGTTTGTCTCTGTTTATTTGTGAATCTTGCAAGAATTGTTTTGTTATTGTGTTGTATTTGTTGCGTACATTGTGTAAGAATCATAAGGGTAGCAGTCTGGTCACCTCTTAAAATTAGAGCAATTATGTAATTTCGCACCATGATTAAACCGTTTACTTTTGTGCAGTATATCGACACTATTTTATGCAGTTGACAATTTAATGCACACACACAGTAGGCAGTCATTCACCCACACAGTGCCAGAGTTTCATAAGAAATGGGTTTTAAACAAAAAAGACATGGTGATTTTACTCTGATGACCCAGTGCACACTGCACTCAGCTGCTGTAGGGCTGGTCCACAGAGACTGCAGTGCAGCTGCACTCTTGGGGTACAAATTGTTAAGGAATGAAATGACTTAGGTCTTTTAAAATTTTATTCTAAGGATAATGGAATAAGCACTTATGTGCTTTTTTCATCCAGTCCCCGTGTGTATACAGTTCTGTAAATTTTGTCATCCGTTCCCACTGGCACACAATGGCCTACTCTTCTGAAAAGCGGAACAGATTTCAACATGTGAACAAGATGTTCTGCGACCATTCGCACACAGGACTTCGGTTTATAGCCTCATCTGAAGGACCTTTAGGGGCAGTCGAGTCGGCACTGATGTTGACAACTCCAGAGGAAAAATCGTCTCGAACAAGATTCAAACCTGGGTCAGCAGATCACGAGCGCAATGTGCATCACTCTAACCACCAGACTATCCAGTATTGTGTCGTGTATTGTTGGGTTGTTGTTGTTTTTTTCTTCCTAGCAGCCAAGCAGGATGACGGAACCGAAGGTGGAAGCGGAAGACAGCAACTACCGGCACTATACGCCGCAACACCCGCTCCCGGAAGAGATTCGGAAGATGACACGAGATGACACGGTGTGTCAGTACTGCGGGGTCAGCTACCTCATCCACACCGAGATTAAAAAACTGGAGGACAAGCTGAAGGTCAGGATTGGCGATGTGTGTGAGTGTGTGTGTGTGTGTGTGTCCGTGCGTGCGCTTTGTTTTAATGTCTGTCCGCTGAAAAGGGATTTTAGACAGTTGTGAATGTGTGTGTGCATGTGTGTGTGTGTGTGTGTGTGTGTGCGTGTGCGCTTTGTTTTAATGTCTGTCCACTAAAAAGGGATTTTAGACAGATGTGGTGTGTGTGTGAGTGTGCGAGTGTCCGTGTGCGCTTTGTTTTAATGTCTATCCACTGAAAAGGGATTGTAGACAGGTGTGTGTGCGCGCGCGCTTTGTTTTAATGTCTATCCACTAAAAAGTAATTTTAGACAGATGTGAATGTGTGTGTGAGTGTGCGTGTGTGCGTGCGCTTTGTTTTAATGTCTATTCGCTAAAAAGTGATTTTAGACAGTTGTGAATGTGTGTGTGTGTGTGCGTGTGTGTGTGTGTGTGTGTGTGTGTGTGTGCGTGCTTTGTTTTAATGTCTATCCACTAAAAAGGGATTTTAGACAGATCATGTGAATGGGGATGTGTGTGTGTGTGTGTGTGTGTGTGTGTGCGCTTTGTTTTAATGTCTATCCACTGAAAAAGGATTTTAGACAGATGTGAATGTGGGTGTGTGCGTCTTCATTTTAACATCTGTCCACTAACAAGTGATTTTAGACAGATTATGTGAATGGGGGTGTGTGTGCGCACGCTTTGTTTTAATGTCTATCCACTAAAAAGTGGGGACGGGATAGCTCAGTGGTCGGAGCACTCGCTTTCCCCCAGCCAAGTTAAGCAGCGTCGAGCGTGGTTACCAGTTGGATGGGTGACCGTTTGCGCGCCTTGGCTTCAGTACAGTTCCCCCAGTTCACCCAGCTGTAAATGGGTACCTGCCCTCTTTAGGGTCAGGGAAGGTAAAGCAGCGAGGGAGAGGAGATGGGCGCCGCCCTCAATATGCTGGCCCTAGAGAAGTGAGGTCTCTGACGCCTCACTCCCCTACGACCTTATAGGTTATGGGACTCCTTTACCTTTACCTTTACCTTACTAAAAAGTGATTTTAAACAGATCATGTGAATGAGGATGTGTGTGTGCTTGTGTATGTGTGTGTGTGCATGTGTGTGTGTGTGTGTGTATGTCTTCATTTTAACATCTGTCCACTAAAAAGGGATTTAGACAGATGTGGATGGGGATGTGTGCATGTGTAACAGAGTGGAGATATGTTATCTGCCACAACTCTGTACACCTTCTGGGCTACGACAGCACAGTATGAACAGGGAGAATATGGCCTCTGAGAAAGAGACTGCATTAATTCTACATTTTACCACAAAGGCAAAGTGTATGCAATGGATGGTTTTTCAACAACCACCCAACCAATCAGAGCGCCGCACAATTTGCCGGTGTGTCCCAAAATAGTAACACATGTCGCTCTGAGCGAATGGGAAGATAAGTGAATTACCGCCCCATCACACATGTGTACATGTGCGTGTGTGTGGGGGTGTGTGTGTGTGGGGGGGGGGTGCGTGTGTGCATGCGTGTGTGTGTGTGTGTTGTATACATATATGTGTGTCTATACACATAACCACTCCTGAACAAGTCATCCCTTACCTGCTCGTGGCGAGGCCTGCTTTTGCAGACAAGGGCAATGGCGAAGGGCAAGTGTTCAGCACCCTTTAAAAATAACTGTTCACTCCACTGCCTTGTGGATTAGAGGTTTTACTCAAAGGCTACGTCTCATTGCGGATACCAATGAGTTGGTGTCAGGAAAGGCATCCGGCCATGAAAATCCTCGCTCCAGAAAAAAAAAAAAGATGAGTCAAATTCAAAAGAATGTGCAAAGTTGATGATCTGAAGTCTGTAGCTAGTACCAATAGACTGCGCTGGTTTGGGCACGTTGAACGGAAAGCAGACCACCACATCATAAAAAGAGCAATGAACTTCATAGTGAACGGAAAGAGACCAAAGGAAAGATCTAGCAAAACCTGGGCTGCCTGTATTGCAGATGATCTTAGAGAAAGGGGCATAAATAAGGAGGAAGCTCAAAACTGAGAGAGATGGAGAAGGCTCATCAATGTCAAACCTCCCCTGGGAGAAACATGACAAAAAAGGAAGAAGAAGAAGAAGAAGAAGTGTGTCTATACGTATACGTGTGTGCGTGTGTCCTGCCCTCTGTGTGTTTCTATACATGTCTGTGTGCATGCATGCATGTTTACCTGTGTGTGTGTTGTATACATATATATATATATGTGTGTGTGTGTGTGTGTGTGTGTGTGTGTGTGTGTGTGTGTGTGTGTGTGTAGGCCACAGAGAAGGAACTGGAGTACTACAAGGGTCGGGAGGACAGAGAGGACAAGCTGAAGATGGAGAAGGAGGAGCTTCTTACCTCCAACAAAGAACTCCAGGAGACGCTGGCCTCCAAAGAAAATGTGTAAGTCTCATTCAGCCAGTCCACCACTGGCCGCCGCTCTTTCTCTATTTCGGGTCCATCGACCTGGAATGACCTCCCTCTCTCTTCTTCTTCTTCTTCTTCTTCTTCTTCTTCCTTTTTTGTCATGTTTCTCCCAGGGGAGGTTTGACATTGATGAGCCTTCTCCATCTCTCTCTGTTTTGAGCTTCCTCCTTATTTATGCCCCTTTCTCTAAGGTCATCTGCAATACAGGCAGCCCAGGTCTTGCTAGGTCTTCCCATTTTTTTTTTCTTTTTCCTGTCTGCAGCTGTATTTGTTTCCCTGTCAGAGTGGCTTTTTTCTACAGAATTTTGCCAGGGACAGCTCTCTTGTTGCTGTGGGTTCTTTCACGTGCGCTAAATAATCATGTGTAACACACAGGACCTCGGTTTATCATCTCATCCGAAAGACTAGCACCCAGACCACCACTCATGGTCAAATGGATGGGGGGGGGGAAGGTTTCGGGTCCAAACAAGATTCAAACCTTCGCACACTTCCAACCCAGATTTCTCGCTTTCTAGACAGGCGTGTTACCTCTAGACCTCCGATCTGGGGACGGATGTGTGTGTGGATGAAAAATAATGTTTCCTCTGTCCACAGGCTGTCGATGCTGAAACAGGAGCTACGCTTGGCTTCGGAAGCGACAAAATCTTTGGAAGCACAACTTAAGTCCACTGCGGAAACCGCGGAAAAATACAAGTAAGTAATTGAATTGTTGGTCATGAATCCGTGTTCTCTTGTCTGGAGAATCCCACACTTCTTTCTTCTTCCTTTTTTGTCATGTTTTTCCCAGGGGAGGTTTGACATTGGTGAGCCTTCTCCATCTCTCTCTGTTTTGAGCTTCCTCCTTATTTATGCCCCTTTCTCTAAGATCATCTGCAATATTACAGGCAGCCCAGGTTTTGCTAGGTTTTCCCTTTGGTCTCTTTCCATCCACTATGAAGTTCATTGCTCTTTTTATGATGTGGTGGTCTGCTTTCCGTTGAACGTGCCCAAACCAGCGCAGTCTATTGCTACTAGCTACAGACTTGAGATCATCAACTTTGCGCATTCTCCATAGTTCTTTATTCGTGATCCTGTCTTCCCATTTGATCTTTGTCATGTAGCGTAGCATTCGTTTTTCACAGCTCTTCATCAAACTTCCCACAGACTTTGTCAAAGTGTATCTTTTCTTTTTTTAAAAATTCTTTTATTCTTTTATATCCAGGATAATGGAATAAGCACTCATGTGCTTTTTTACATCCAGTCACCGTGTGTATGCGGAACAGGATTTAACGTGTGCGCAAGATGTTGTGCGTGCATTTGAACACGGGGCCTCAGTTTATAGTCTCATCTGAAGGACTTTTGGGGAGAGTGGAGTCTGCACTGATGTTAACTCCAGGGGAAAATATCCCCTTGAACGGAAATCGAACCCGGGTTGTCAGATTGCGAGCGCAATGTTCTAACCACTAGGCTATCCTGTCCCCCTGTGTTTGTGTATGTGTGTGTAAGTTTGTGTGTATAAGTGTGGTGTGTGTACATTGTGTGTGTGTGTGCATGCATGTATGCATTTGTGTATGTGCATGTGATGATGATGTGCCTGCATGTGTGTGTGCGTGCATAATAGCGACAGTATACTGGTTGATTGTTGGTGATGTTGTTTCATTGTTGATGTTGTTGCTGTAGTTCATTATTCCTTCTTTTACTGCCATCCTGTTGAACCATACTAGGTTTAAGGAGGGGGGGAATTTGTTGTTTATTTGTGTGTGTTCCTCGGCTAGAGCTCTAAGGTTTACCAAGTGTAGGAAAAAAGGTAAAGGTTTCCCATAACCTATAAGGTTGTAGGGGAGCGAGGCGTCAGAGACCTCACTTCTCCAGGGGCCAGCATATTGAGGGCGGCGCCCATCTCCTCTCCCTTGCTGCTTTACCTTCCCTGACCCTAAAGAGGGCAGGTACCCATTCACAGCTGGGTGAACTGGGAGGGACTGTACTGAAGCCAAAGCGCGCAAACGGTCCTCCATCCAACTGGTAACCACGCTTGATGCTTACAAGTGAGATTTTTCAAAAATGGGATGATTTGCCCACCATTAAGGTAGTCACATTGCTACTGTAGGGATTCTCTTCTTCTACTTTGAACGCTCCCACAGCAAAACTATGGTTGTCCTTCATAAGAGCAAGTAGCCATTGGGCTGCCTTTAAGTCCCTGACAAGTCAGGCCCAGCGCATCCAACTTCGACATGAGAGAGAACTGCTATCTTTTAACACTATTCCGAAATTATGGGAGAGAGCCCCTCTTACGCAGTACACGTGCACTGTACACATTTGTATGTTACCGTAACCCAGTATAGTGGGTGATACGAGGAAGGATTAGTAGATGGTTGGTTACCCTATAGCGGGTTACCAGTAGGGAAAAAGGCAAAGTCTGTCTGGATAAAAAGAGGCAGGAGAATGGACCAAGAAGGCAGAAAACAGACAAGAAGGAGGTTGACAGGAAGAAAAAGGAAAAGGACGTGACAGGAAGAAAAAAGGAACAAGGCAGAAAACAGACAAGAAGGAGGTGACAGGAAGAAAAAGGACAAGGCAGAAACAGACAAGAAGGGGAGGTGACAGGAAGAAAGGAACAAGGCAGAAAACAGACAAGAAGGAGGAGGTGACAGGAAGAAAAGGAACAAGGCAGAAAACAGACAAGAAGGAGGAGGTGACAGGAAGAAAAGGAACAAGGCAGAAAACAGACAAGAAGGAGGAGGTGACAGGAAGAAAAGGAACAAGGCAGAAACAGAGGGATAGAAGAGAAGAGAGGGAATTCCTAGCACCAAAATTCCAGAAGGTGGGGATGCTGTTTTATACTGACAGCCCCCGGCATCCCTACAGTGTGTGTGTGTGGGGGGGGGGGGGGGGGGGGGAGGAAAGGTAGGAAGGATTAAAAACCACTATGGTTTCTTGTTTTGTGTTTGTTTACCATCAATCTGGAATGACCTCCCTCTCTCCCTTCGCCAAAAGCCTACTTACGACACTTTTAAATCCAGCCTCAAGACAAACCTATTTCAAACCTAAGACTTTCCCCTCATAGTTTCATCTCATAAACTATCAGTCCTTGCCTTTCAGTGGCCAAAATTCCCATCACCCTGCTGAAGCATATAACCTGTGTGTGTGTGCATGCGTGCGTTTGTGTGTATTTGAATTTGTGAAACTGTTAATCCTTGTTGGTTGCATGTGTAGGAGTGGAATGCATGCAAGCGCTTTGATTTGGTTGTTTTTTTTACAAAATATAGCGCTATATAAATTCCATTTATTATTATTATTATAATATGTGTGTGTGTGTGTGCATTTGGACTTGTTAGAACTATTACTTGCTATTGGTTGCACGACTGTGTAAGAATGAGTTGAGTGCAAGCGCTTTGATTTGTCTGTGCAAGATACAGCGCTATATAAATTCCATTTTTTTTAATTATTATTATTATTATTATTATTGTTGTTGTTGTTGTTTACAGACAACAGTACTCGGCAGTCTTGCAGAAATTCTCCGCGCTGTCGTCGGTGGTTCGCGGGCAACGTCAGACGCTTCAGGAGCTGCGGCAGTGGACACAGACGTTCAGAGACGACGCTGCCAGAGAACTGAGGGAAGCGCACTCCAGCATCCAGGATATGACCGGCCAAGTTCAAACAGGTGATGGTGATACAGAACACTTCTGTTCCTTTTTAACTCACTCGGGACGGCCAATTCTCTCCCTTGCTTTCCCCCACAGACGGCCCATTTGTAATGGTTAGTTAAAAAAATCATAAAAAATACAAAACACATAGTAAGAAAATGAAATTTTCTGAACTTATGTATAACATACTGGGTTAGTATATATATAAAACTTGAAGCTCTCACTTTAGTAAAACATTGGTCATGGAGACCTAATCTGATCCCTTCTATTTTGCTTCTGACACATATGCAAAAATGCTGGGTATGTCGGCTACTCTCTACAACTGCAAACAAAGAGCTCGGAACACACGGAATCACCTGACAACGCACTGCATTTGACGTTGGACAGGCTCACAAAGCTATGTTTAGCTGCACGAGTCATAGTATCATGCGGCCGCCACGTGAAAAATCTGCAAACAGCAAATCCGCTATAGCGGCGAGTCGTCCAAAACCGTGGCTTTACACCGATCCGCTATAGCGGACAGCCGTCCTCTGAGAGTTAAGTTTTTGGTCTGGTGGGTTGGTTGATCAAGTCAAGTCAAGTCACATTTTTTTGATTTCCAGATGGTACATTGAATAAGCAATGCATTTGCTTTTTTTTTTTTTCATCAAGCCATCTATCTAAGAACTAATTTCTTAACGATAATACTGATTGGTTGGTTAGATGGTTGGTTAGTTGGTTAATTTGTTAGGTGGTTGGCTGGTTGGTTGGTTGATTTGTTAGGTGGTTGGTTGGCTGATTGGTTGGTTAGTTGGTTCATTTGTTAGTTGGTTGGTTGGTTACTTGGTTGATTGGTTGGTTGGTTGGCTAGTTGGTTAATTTGTTAGTTGGTTGGCTGGTTGGTTGGTTGGTTAGTTAGATGGGTGGTTGGCTGATTGGTTGGTTACTTGATTGGTTGGGTGATTGGCTGGCTGGTTGGTTGATTTGTTAGGGGGTTGGTTGTGGTTGGTTGGTTAGTTGGCTGATTGGTTGGTTAGATGGTTGGTTGGTTGGCTAGTTGAACAACATGTATGCATGCACATGCAAACTCTGACACAGAAATGAATGCGTTACACGTTGTTGTTTAAGATTTTAAGGCCTTAACGAAGAACAACAACAATACACACACAACACGCACGCACAAACACACACACTCTCTCTCTCTCTCTCTGTCTCTCTCTGTCTCTCTCTCTCTCTCTCTCTCTCCCTTCCTCCCTCCCTCTCTCCTCTCTCCCTCCCTCTCCCCCTCCCTCTCTCCCCCCACTCCCTCCCTCTCTCTCCCTCTCCCACTGTCTCTCCCCCTCTCTCCCCCCTCTCTCTCCCCCTCTCTCTCTCTCTCCCTCCCTCTCTCTCCCTCCCTCTCCCTCTCTCTCCCTCTCTTTCTCTCTCTCTGTAGGACACAGAAACGAACGCGCCCCCCTACCTGGCTGTTTCAGATTTTGACGCCTTGCGGTCCAAACTGCAGTGTGTAGAGATGGAGCACATGGTCGCCGCCCAATCCAACAGGACGCTCACGAGCAAACTTCGCTCGCAGGAGGAGAAAACCAGAAACCTGGAGCGCTGCGAGCAGCAGATGGAATCACTGGAGAGCCAGAACCAAAACCTGCAGGCGAAGCTTAAAGGTGACACAACCACCCTCCCCTACCACCCACCCACCCACTTCCCCCACCCACCCACTTCCCCCCCCCCCTCCCAAAAAAAAAAGAAGAAGAAAAAACCCAAACCCAAATTTGCAATAATATGGTGATGAACGTTTCTTTAATTTGTTTTGTTTTTTAAGTTCGGTTGGTTTTTTTGTTTGGTTTTTTGTTGTTGAGTCTCTCAATAGAGTTTCTGAGGTTCACTAATGGCTATACTATTTTTTTGCTGTATGCAACCATTCTTCCCCCTCCCCCCCCTCACATAAACGCATGCACGCACACACACATACATGGACACACACGCATGCGCACACATACATACGTGCACACACACATACATACACTCATACACACATACACACATACACACACACACACTCATACACACTCACACACACACTCACACCACACAAAATTGACAAAACCACATACACTTGGGGACTGGATGTTAAAAAGCACACAAGTGCTTATTCCATTATCGTTCATATAAAAGAATTTTTTTTTAAAAACGCACACACACACACATGCACTCAC
>CM054163.1:40633514-40643514 GCA_028751875.1 Rapana venosa
AGAGTTTGTCCTGGCAAAATTCTTAGAAAAAAGCCACTCTGATAGGGAAACAAATACAGCTGCAGAAAAAAAAAAAAAAAAAGGGTTGAAAGGGTGGCGCAGCGCTAAGTAGACGCGTTCTCCCGCTCTCCCCGGGGAGAGCAGCCCGAATTTCACGGAGAGAGATCTGCCGTGACTTAAAGTGGTATGAAATAAAATCTGAGCGCTTTGATTTGTTGCTTTACAAGATTCAGCGCTATATAAATTCCATACATTATTATTATTATTAACATAGGGATAGTGTTAAACAGATATCTGGGGAGAGACGGCTTGATGGTTTATTCATTGTATTTTTAATCTATTTTATTTATTCCTTTTATTTTGAGAATAATAGAATAACCACGCATGTGGTTTTTTGGTTTTTTTTATAAAAATCCAGTCCCCATGTGTATGCAGTTTTGTAAATAGTGTCATCTGTTCCCACCGGCACACCATAGCCTACTCTTCCGAAAAGTGGAACTGTCAGTGACAATGACAAATTCTTTTATTTCGAGGATAATGAATGTGCACCCATGTGCTTTTTTACATCCAGTCCCCGCCCTTATTTTTATTTTATTTATTTATTTATTCTTTTATATCGAGGATAATGGAATAAGCACTCGTGTGCTTTTTTTACATCCAGTCCCCGTGTGTATGCCGTTTTGTAAATTTTGTCATCCGTTTCCACCGGCACACAATGGCCTACTCTTCCAAAAAGCGGAACAGGATTTAACATGTGCGCAAGATGTTCTGCATGCGTTCGAACACAAGGCCTCGGTTTATAGTCTCATCCGAAGGACTTTGACATTCAGTCCGATTTTTTTGTCAAACTGGAAAGAAAGGGCGAGGCTGGGAATGGAACCCACAACCTCACGGTTACTTGTTGGCAGGCGAACGTCTTAACCATCCTGCCACCTTCCTTCTGACTTAGGAATATATAAGAGAGAGAGAGAGAGAGAGAGAGAGAGAGAGAGAGAGAGAGAGAGAGAGAGAGTGTTGGGGTGGAATTGAACCTAAGACTGTTCCGAGTTTTTTGTCCACCTGCTGGAACTAGTTTTGTACGCAAGATGTTCTGCGTGCTTTCGTTCGTGGGTCCTCGGTTTATGTCTCATCCGAAGGACTTTTGGGGAGAGTGGAGTCTGCACTGATGTTGACTCCAGGGGAAAAAGTCCTCTTGAATGAGATTCGAAGCCCGGGTCAGCAGATCATGAGCGCGTCACTCTAACCACCAGGCTATCCTGTCATACGCAAAATCTGACCATTGGTGAACCTTGGAGCTTAAAGTAGCTGCAGAATGAAGAAGAACAGAGGAACAAAGTAGTGTGCGTGTTTATGGGGATGGGATAGCCTAGTGGTTAGAACATTGCACTCGCAATCTGACGACCCGGGCTCGATTCCTGTTCAAAGGGGATATTTTCCCCCTGGAGTTAACATCAGTGCAGACTCCACTCTCCCCAAAAGTCCTTCGGGTGAGACTATAAACCGAGGTCCCCGTGTGCGAACGCACGCAGAACATCTTACGCACACGTTAAATCCTGTTCCGCTTTTCGTAAAGAGTCAGCCATTGTGCGCCGGTGGGAACATGTTAAAATTGACAAAACCACATACACACGTGGACTGGATGTTTTTAAAAAAAGCCCTATGGTGCTTATTCTATTATTCTTGATATAAAAGAATAAAATAAGAATGAATAAATGAAAATTGCAGAATCAAGACGGAGGAATTGGAGCACGTCGGTAAAGAAAAACAGCAACAAGCCCAGAACAGTGACTCCGCTCTGCGGGAGTGAGTTGTCTCCCTTTGGTGTTGCCATGGCTTTGTGCGGTGTTTGTGGGTGTTTTGTGTGTCAGAGAGAGAGAGTGTGTTTGTGTGTGTGTTGTGGTGTGTGTGTGTTTGTGTTGTGGGTGGGTGTGTTTGTCTGTGTTGTGTGCGCGCACTGTGTGTTTGCATGTGTGCACATGTGTGTGTTTGCGTGTGCGCGCATGTGTGTGTGTGTTGACATCCTCCTCCTAATATCATGATTATCATCATCGTTATCATCATCATGATTCTTATCCTCAATCCAATATTGTGATTATGATCATTATCAATATCATTGTCATCCTAACACCGTGATAATTATCATCACCTTTATATTATGATTATTACCAACAGCCTAATATCATGATTATCTTCATAATCATAATCATCCTAATATTTTATCATTGTTATCATACTAATATTATGATTATCATCCTAATATTGTGATTATCATTATTGTCCTAATATGATTATTATCGTTATCATCCTAATACTATGATTATCATTATTATCATCCTAATGTGATTATCATTATTGTCCTAATATCATGATTATCATCCTAATATCTGTGATTATAATCATCATTCTAATATTATGATTGTAATCACCATAATAATAATAATGAATGGAATTTATATAGCGCTATATCTTTCATAAACAAATCAAAGCACTTACATATAACACGCCCATACACATCCAACCAATACCAATTAACAGAGTTGACAAATTCAAATGTACACACACACACACACACACTCACGCGCACACTCACACAAATGAGATAAAACAGGAGGGGAAAATCTTAGGTTTGGAATAAATATGTCTTGAGGCTGGATTTAAAAGTGTCATAAGTAGGCTTTTGGCAAAGGGAGAGAGAGAGGTCATTCCAGATCACCGGACCAGAAACAGAAAGAGCGACAACCAATAGTGGACTGGTTGAATCTAGTTATTCGTAAGCACAGGGTATCTGCAGCAGAACGGAGGGAACGAGAATGAGTGTATAGGTGAAGACATTCACAGAGGTAGGAGGGAGCTGTTTCATATTATAATCATCATCCTAATATAGTGATTATACTTATAATATCATCCTAATATAGTGATTATAATCATCATCTTATAATCTCATCTCATTATAATCACCACCTAAGTGTGTTGTGTATATAAATTTGATATTTGTTTATCTTGATATTTATGGATGGTTGCATGCGTATGAATGATTTGAATGCAAGCGCTTTGATTTGTTTACTTTACAAGATTCAGTGCTATATAAATTCCATAAATTATTATTATTATTATTATTATTATCTTAATATAGTGATTATAGTCATCACCCTAATATCATGGTTATAATCGTCATCCTAATATGATTATAATCATCATCCTAATATCATGATTATAATCATCCTAATACCATGATTAAAATTATCATCCTAATACCGTGATTGTAATCGTCATCCTAATATCATGAGGCAGGAGGTGGATGGGGTCGGGATAGCTCAGTGGTCAGAGCACTCGCTTTCCCCCAGCCAAGGTTAAGCAGCGTCGAGCGTGGTTACCACTTGGATGGGTGACCGTTTGCGCACCTTGGCTTCAGTACAGTCCCCCAGTTCACCCAGCTGTAAATGGGTACCTGCCCTCTTTAGGGTCAGGGAAGGTAAAGCAGCGAGGGAGAGGAGATGGGCGCCGCCCTCAATATGCTGGCCCCTAGAGAAGTTGAGGTCTCTGATGCCTCACGCCCCTACAACCACATAGGTTATGGGAACACCTTTACCTTTACCTAATATCATGATTATCATTATCTTTCCTCTTATTTAAACACTGGACAGCAACTGTTGTTGTCTGTTTGTGAGTGAAAATGCGTCACGCTGCCGTTAAGCGCCTGACAAGTCAGGCCCAGCGCATCCGACTTCAGCATAAGAGAGAATCGTTATTTTTTAAGTCGTTCTGCAAAAACAAGGGCAGGAGAATGGACCAAGAAGGCAGAAAATAGACAAGAAGGAGGTGACAGGAAGAAAAAGGACGAAGT
Source organism: Rapana venosa (assembly GCA_028751875.1). Taxonomy (NCBI): domain Eukaryota; kingdom Metazoa; phylum Mollusca; class Gastropoda; order Neogastropoda; family Muricidae; genus Rapana; species Rapana venosa. The sequence goes on from CM054163.1 coordinate 40,637,359, forward strand.
GAGAAACAAAGAGAGGGATAGAAAAGAGGGAGTTTCTAGCACAGAGTTTCCAGAAGGTGGGGATGCTGTTTATACTGACAGGCCCCTGGCATTCCTTCACGGGAGTTATCATCCTAACCTCATGATTATGTAGTAGTCCTTCGGATGAGACTATAAACCAAGGTCCTGTGTGCGAACACACGCAGAGCATCTTGCGCACACGTTAAATCCTGTTCCGCTTTTCGAAAGAGTAGGCCATCGTGTGCTGGTGGAAACAGATGACATAATTTGCAAAAACGCATACACACGGGGACTGGATGTAAAAAAAGCACATGAGTGCTTATTCCATTATCCTCAATATAAAAAAAATAAATAAATAAATAGATGTTAAAAAAAAAAGCACCTAAGTGCTTATTCCATTATCCTAAATATAAAAGAATAAAATAAAGATAAATAGATGTAAAAATAAAAGCACATAAGCGCTCATTCCATTATCCTTGATATAAAAGAATAAAATTAAAATAAATAGATGTAAAAAAAAGCACATAAGCGCTTATTCCATTATCCTCGATATAAAAGAATAAAATAAAAATAGATGTAACAAAAGCACATGAGCGCTTATTCCATTATCCTTGATATAAAAGAATAAAATAAAAATAAATAGATGTAAAAAAAAGCACATAAGCGCTTATTCCATTATCCTCGATATAAAAGAATAAAATAAAAATAGATGTAACAAAAGCACATGAGCGCTTATTCCATTATCCTTGATATAAAAGAATAAAATAAAAATAAATAGATGTAAAAAAACCCACATAAGCGCTTATTCCATTATCCTCGATATAAAAGAATAAGATTGAAATAAATAGATGTAAAAAAAAAAAGCACATAAGTGCTTATTCCATTACCCTTGATATAAACTTTTTTAAAAAATTAAAAATTTATCGTTATCATCATTCTAACATCGTGATGATCATCGTTTACATCATCGGTAATCCCCTTAATTAGATTAAAAAGATTAATACCCTCTGTTTCAAATGTCTCCACAAATCTGCACCTTCTTATCTTTGTAACTGTCTTCACCTGTACACTCTGTCCCGTTCCCTTCGTTCATCTGTAGATACGTTGTGCTTTCGAACACCCAGATTTAAACAAACCACTGTTGGCCGTCGCTCTTTCTCTGTTTCCGGTCCCTCCACATGGAACGACCTCCCTCTTCCACTTCACCAAAAGCCTTCTTTTGATTCTTTCAAATCCAGCCTCAAAACGCACTTATACTCTACTTGAGATCTTCCCCTGTTGTCTGTTCCTACTTCTCAATAGCTGCCTTCACCTCCACCACCCCCACCTAAGTGTGTTGTGTATATAAATTTGATATTTGTTTATCTTGATATTTGTTGACGGTTGCATGCGTGTGAATGATTTGAATGCAAGCGCTTTGACTTGTTTACTTTACAAGATTCATCGCTATATAAATTCCATACATTATTATATTATTATTAACCACTAGACTGCCTTACCCTGGAAATTCTCCGGGGCTAAACGTGCACCCTATACGCCAACAACCCGGAAAATTTCCGGGGTGTCGAACCGAAGTAAACAAGCCTGCTTCCTTGACTACAGTTAAAGGGAAACAACTCCAAAATTAATGGAGGTCACTCTCCTGTTGCTTGGCAACATCCAGCTGCAAAAACCGTGGCAAAAACGATCGTTTTTTAGCTTGTATTTTGTGTTTTTATGCATGACTGCTTGGGAAGTTCTTGTTCAAAATTGCTGAAACTTCTTGTTGAAGGCATAAATAACTTTACACAGCTGTAAAAGTGGCAAATAAAACTCTAGATTTACCTAACATTGATGAAAACGATCGCGTATGATTCAGGAGATCGTGTATTTAAAAAACAATGAATGAGATTTGGCCTAGACATATGTTTGACATTATTGAGATGGGGGGTACTCGAATGACAGTGGTGATGAAGAAATCGTATTTATGGTCGATTTTTTACATTTTAAATATATTTTCGCAGTGAAATATCATGCTAACTAATTTGAGCTTGCCTCGAAGTAATCTACGATATATATACTGTCATTGGGCAGACTATCAGGAATATTCATGTAGTAGTTTCTGAGTAAGAGGGATATGAACATAGCAGTGGTACATAAGAATTTTATTCCCCGGCACATAGGGTGCACTTGCACTGGGCAGTTAAGAGGTTAATCGCGGTGGTAACGGAACGATGTGTTGCAGGCTGGACCAGCGACTGCGGCAGAAGGAAGGGGAGCTAAGCACGGTGCAGAAGCAGCTGAAGAATCTGGAGAACAAGCATCGAGAGGTGGAGAGGAGGCAGGCCGACATTGCTCAACAGCGCGTCCTGTCGGAGAGTATGTGACGATGATAACAGTGATGATGATGATGATGATGATGATAATAATAATTATAATGATGATAATAATAATAATTATAATGATGATAATAATAATTATAATGATGATAATAATAATTATAATGATGATAGTAACAATGATAATGATGTTAATAATAATAATAGTAACAATGACAATGATGTTGTTAATATTAATAACAACAACAATAGTAATAATAATGATAATAATATTTTTTTTAAATAATAATAACAGCAACAACAACAATAATAATAATAATAATGTATGGAACATATATAGCGCTGAATCTTGTGAAGGAACAAATCAAAGCGCATGCATTCAACCTAATCTTACACAGTCATGCAACCAATGACAAATAATCAATAGTTTAAACAAACAGATATTACAAACATGGTGCGCTGCAGACATAATCTATCAAAAAAAATTGCAATAGTCAAATGTTTTTCAAAAGCACACACACACACACACAGGTCATGTACTTTAGCAGGGTGATAGGACATGGGTTAGTGAAGATCGGATAGTTCTGATATGAAACAGGAGGGGGGAAATCTTAGGTTTGAAATAAATATGTCTTGAGGCTGGATTTAAAAGTGTCATAACTAGGCTTCTGGTGAAGAGAGAGAGGGAGCTCATTCCAGGTCGATGGACCCGAAATAGAGAAAGAGCGGTGGCCAACGGTGGATTGGTTGAATCTAGGTATTCATAGGCACAAGGTATTATAATGATGATGATAATGATTGGAATTTATATCACGCTATATCTTGTAAAAGCAAATCAAAGTGCTTGCATTCAGCCTATTCTTATACAGTCATGCAACCAATAACAAATAGTTTTAACAAGTTGAGTTTACACACACGCGCATGTATGCACTCACTCACACACACACACATGCCCGCACACACACACACACACACACACACATGTACACGCACACTCATTCATTATGCTCTTGTTAAGATAGATTAACACTGTCTTTTGAATGCTTTTACAAGTCAAGTTGTCTTTTTGTGATGGCAGACTGGAAAAAAGTTGTGTAACTTAATTTTTTACCTTCAGTAAAGATCATTTTGACTTGACTTGACTTGACTTACACACACACACACACACACACACACACACACACACACATGCACACACACATGCACACACACACACACACACAGGTTATAGACTTCAGCAGGGTGATGGGAATTTCTGCTATTGAAGGCAGGGACAAATGTAAGACACAAAAGCAATTTTACTTTATGAGGGTAATAGATAAAGTTACAAAGACTTTTGGGCTTTGAAACAGGAGAGGAAATTCTTAAATTTGAAATGAATATGTCTTGAGACTGGATTGAAAAGTGCCATAAGTAGGCTTTTGACAAAGGGAGAGAGGGAGTTCATTCCACATCAATGGACCAGAAACAGAGAAAGAGCGACGGCCAACGGTGGATTGGTTGAATCTAGGTGTTCTTAAGCACAAGGTATCTGCAGCAGAGTGGAGGGAACGTGAAGGAGTGTACAGGTGGAGACATTCACAGAGGTAGGAGGGTGCCGTTTTGTGGAGACATTTGTAACAGAGGGTACTGATCTTAGGAGACAGGACAGCTCAGTGGTCAGAGCACTCGCTTTCCCCCAGCTAAGGCTAAGCAGCATCGAGCGTGTTTGTATGATCTTTATTGAGGGTAAAAGATTAAGTTTATACAACTTTTTTTCATCCTGCCCTCACAACAACAAAAAAAGGAAATCAAGAAAATTGACATATAAAAGCAATCAAAATACAATGTTTACACATGTTGGAGACCAAAATATATGTTTGTGTTTGTTTGAGTGTGTGTGTGTGTGAGTGAGTGTGTGAGAGTGACATTTTCAGATTTGGGATTTTTTGTTTTCTTTTGTTTAGAAGATAATGGAATAAGCGCTCGTTTGTTTGGGTTGTTTTTTTAACCCCCAGTCCCAGTGTGTGAGTGTGTGTGTGTGTTGGATGGTGTGTGTGTGTGTGCATTGGTGTGTGTGTGTGTGTGTGTGTGTGTGCATTGGTGTGTGTGTGTGTGTGTGTGTGTGTGCATTGGTGTGTGTGTGTGTTCTTCAATTTTATGTCTATTCCAATAAGTGTGTGTGTTGGTGTGTGTTCTTCAATTTAATGTCTATTCGCAATAAGTGTGTATGTGTTTGTGTGTGTGTGTGTTCTTCAATTTAATGTCTATTCGCAATAAGTGTGTATGTGTTTGTGTGTGTGTGTGTGTGTGTGTGTTCTTCAATTTAATGTCTATTCGCAATAAGTGTGTGTGTATATGTGTTTGTGTGTGTGTGTGTTCTTCAATTTAATGTCTATTCGCAATAAGTGTGTGTGTGTTTGTGTGTGTGTGTTCCTCAATTTAATGTCTATTCGCAATAAGTGTGTGTGTGTATATATTGTGTGTGTATGTGTGGAAACTTGTATGCTTGTGTGCATGTATGTACATGTGTGTGTGTGCATGTCTAACATTCATGTGCTTATATGCATTTAACTTGATTGCAAACAGTTATCAAATATAAAGGTAAAGGAGTCCCATAACCTATAAGGTCGTAGGGGAGCGAGGCGTCAGAGACCTCACTTCTCTAGGGCCAGCATATTGAGGGCGGCGCCCATCTCCTCTCCCTCGCTGCTTTACCTTCCCTGACCCTAAAGAGGGCAGGTACCCATTTATAGCTGGGGGAACTGTACTGAAGCCAAGGCGCACAAACGGTCACCCATATCAAATATACCTGACCATATAAGGCAGACATACTTCATCTTCAGAGGAGTGTGTGACTGTGATGTTGTGTTTGTTCAGATGAAGCCAAGAATCTGAAAGAATCGCTGGAGAGAGCACGAGGAGATGTGGAAGCTTTAAAGAACGAACGGTAAGAAATGTACTCTTTTTTTGTTGTTGTTATAATAACGATAATATTAAGAATAATGGATGGAATTTATATACAGCGCTGAATCTTGTAAAAGCAACAAAATCGGAGCACTTACATTGAAACCATTTACACGCAAGCAATTGTCCATGAATAAGATGAAGAGATACCAAATTCGCACACACACACACACACATACATACACACAGAACACACAGCGCACTTGCTTATTTATTCATTTTTCTTTTATATCGAGGATAATGGAATAAGCACTTATGTGCTTTTTTACATCCAGTCCCCGTGTGTATGCATTTTTGTAAATGTTGTCATCCATTCCCACCGGCACACAATGGCCTACTCTTCCAAAAAGCGGAACATGTTTTAACGTGTGCGCAAGATGTTCTGCGTGCGTTCACACACGGGACCTCAGTTTATAGTCTCATCCGAAGGACTTTTTGGGGAGAGTGGAGTCTTCACTGATGTTAACTCCGGAGGAAAAATCCTCTTGAACAGGAATCGAATCCGGATCAGCAGATCACGAGTGCATCACTCTAACCACCAGGCTTTCGCGTCTCATCCGTGTGTGTGTGTTAGAGCACTAAGGTTCAGCAATGGTGATTCAGGTTTTTTTGTGTGTTTTTTTTCTTTTCTTTCCTTACCATTTAAGGCATCCACATTCCCACTTCGGGAATTTTTTCTTCTTCTTTTTTTTTTTTTGAAAATGTTTGGCATTGAAAGGTACATTGATGAGCAACCCATCAAACAACAGAGGGTCATTTTTGACTGCTGCTGCTGTTACAGCAGTGTGACAGGACAGCTCAGTGGTCAGAGCACTCGCTTTCCCCCCAAGCTAAGGTTAAGCAGCATACAGCGTGGTTACCACTTGGATGAGTGACCGTTTGTGTGCCTTGG
>CM054163.1:40648514-40683514 GCA_028751875.1 Rapana venosa
TCTAAGATCATCTGCAATACAGGCAGCCCAGGTTTTACTAGGTCTTCCCTTTGGTCTCTTTCCATCCACTACGAAGTTCATTGCTCTTTTTATGATGTGGTGGTCTGCTTTCCGTTGAACGTGCCCAAACCAGCGCAGTCTATTGGTACTAGCTACAGACTGCAGATCATCAACTTTGCACATTCTCCATAGTTCTTCATTCGTGATCCTGTCTTCCCATTTGATCTTTGTCATGTAGCGTAGCATTCGGTTTTCACAGCTCTTCAACAAACGTTTGACAGTTTTTGTGAAAACCCACATCTCCGAACCATACAGGAGAACAGGTCTGATGCAGTCCTTATATATCAGACAGCGTCTCTATATCCTTCGGATGATACTATAAACCGAGGCCCCGTGTGCGAACGCATGGAGAACATCTTGCACACACATTAAATCCTGTTCCGCTTTTCAAAAGAGTAGGCCATTGTGTGCCGGTGGGAACAGATGACAAAATTGACAAAACCGCATACACACGGGGACTGGATGTAAAAAAGCACATGAGTGCTTATTCCATTATCCTCGATATTAAAATTATTTTTTAAAAAGTCATCTGAGCGCTTTGATTTGTTGCTTTACAAGATTCAGCGCTATATAAATTCCATACATTATTATTATTATTATTATCATTATTATTATTATTATTATTATTGTTGATTTTATGTTTTCCTGTGTGCAGTTGCAAGCAACGTTAGCGGAGGAGAAAATCAGGCACCAGTCTGAATTGACTGCTCTGGAGGCCAGACTGAAAGAAAGCTTTGTCATGGTAAGTATCCTGTGTGTTCCTCTCCATGTGTGTGTGTGTGTGTGTGTGATGTGTGAGTGTGTGTGTGTTGTAGAGTGTGTGTGTGTTGTGTGTGTGAGAGTGTGTTGTGTGTGGTGTGTGTGTGTGTGTGTGTGTGTGTGAGGGTGTGTGTGTGTGTGTGATGTGTGAGAGAGGTGTGTGTGTGTGTGTGTGTGTGTGTGTGTAGAGAGAGTGTGTGTGAGAGAGAGAGGGGAGGTGTGTGTGTGAGAGAGAGAGTGTGTGTGTGTGTGGAGAGAGAGAGAGAGAGAGAGATGAGAGGTGGTGTGTGTGTGAGAGAAGTGTGTGTGTAGAGGTGGGTGTGTGTGTGTGTGTGAGTGTGTGTGTGTTGTGTGTGTGTGGTGTGTGTGTATGTTCCTCTGTGTGTGTGTGAGAGAAAGTGTGTTTGTGTGAGAGAGAGAGTGTGTGTGAGTGAGAGAGAGAGTGTGTGTGTGTGTGAGAGAGAGAGAGAGTGTGTGTGTGTGTTAATTTATTTTTATTTTATTCTTTTATATCGAGGATAATGGAATAAGCACTTATGTGCTTGTTTACATCCAGTCCCCGTGTGTATGCTGTTTTGTAAATTCTGTCATTTGTTCCCATCGGCACACAATGGCCTACTCTTATGAAAAGCGGAACAGGATTTTAACATGTGCGCAAGATGTTCTGCATGCGTTCGCACATGGGGCCTCGGTTTAAAGTCTCATCCGAAGGACTTTTGGGGAGAGTGGAGTCTGCACTGATGTTAACTCCAGAGGAAAGTATCCCCTTGAACGGGAATCAAACCCAGGTCGTCAGATTGCGAGCGCAATGTTCTAACCACTAGGCTATCCTGTCCCCCCAATGTGAGAGAGAGAGAGTGTGTATGTGTGTGTGTGTGTGTGTGTGTGTGTGTAAGCGTGCTTGTGCGTGTGTGAGGGAGAGAAATGAATTGAATGGAATGAATTTAATTTAAAGAAGGGAATGGCATAAGCAAACATACTTTTTTTTTTACAACCAGCCCTTTGGGCACAAAAAGAAGAACAACAACAAACAAGCAAAATACGTACCAAAAAAACCACCAAAACATTTTATGTATGAAGAAGAAAAAAGGAATCCATCATATTATTTAAATGCAAGAAACATATTTTACACACATACCTTTATCTTTTACCAAACACAAGCACAAAATCACAAAATCATATTTGAAATAGAGGGGAAAAGAATTGGCTGTAGAGAAGAGTAGAGTCGAGGAGAGAAGAGAGACAGACAGACAGACAGAAGACAAACACACATACAGACAAATACACAGACTGACAGACACTAGATTGATAGACTGAAAAGCATGTGTATACATCTTTTTCATAATACAAAAATCAGCAGCCAGCCTTTGTGCGCTTTTCATTCAGAGAGAGAGAGTGTGTGTGTTTGTCTGTGCATGTGTGTGTGTGTGTGTGAAAAAGAGAGAGAGAGAGTGTGTGTGTGTGTTAGTGTGTATGGATTTGTGTGTTTGTGAAAGTGTGTGTGTGTGGGGGGGGGGGGGGGGGGGGGGGAGAGAGAGTCTGTGTGAGTGAGAGGAGAGTGTGTGTTGTTTATTTATTCATTTTATTCTTTTATTTTGAGGATAATGGAATAATTGTGTGTGTGCATGTTTGTGTGTGTGTGTGAGTGAGTGTGTGTTGTGTGTGTATGTGCGTGTGTGTGTGTGTGTGGTTTTATTTTTGGAAGGGAGGGCGTTGTTTTTTTAAAAATTCTTTTATTTCGAGGATAATGGAATAGGCACTCATGTGCTTTTTTTCATCCAGTCCCTGTGTGTATGCAGTTTTGTAAGTTTTGTCATCTGTTCCCATCGGCACTGTGTGTTCGCACACGGGACCTCGGTTTATATTGTCATCTGAAGGACTTTCAGGTAGAGTAGAGTCTGCACTGATGTTAACTCCATTGGTGCTTACTTGTGTGTTCATATATAGCTTTTCTTTCTGTTTTGTTTGTTGTTGTTGATTTCAGTGTTATTTGTGTTTTTTCAGGAGCTGAAGATCGAGAAGGAGAAATACGATGAATTGATGCAGAAATATCAAGCCCAGTCCATGGAACGAAATTTGCAGGTGTTGAGTGTGTGTGTGTGTGTGTGTGTGTGTGTGTGTGTGTGTGTGTGTGTGTGTGTGTGTGTGAGTTGTGTGTGTTGTGTGTGTGTGTGTGTGTGTGTGTGTCAGTATGTATGTTGTGTGATATCTTCAGTTTAACGTTAATCACATATAGGATTTTAGATGTGATGTGTTGAGTGTGTTATTGTGTGTGTATGTGTGTTTTGAGTGTGTGTGCATGTACATGTTGTATGTGTTTATGTATTTGTTCATGTCTGTGTGTTTGTGTTCATGTGTCGTGTGTGTTTGTGTGTGTGTGTGTGTGTTCATGTCTGTGTGTTTGTGTGTGCATGCGCAAATGTGTATGTGTGTGTACGTATTTGTGTGTACATGTTGTGTGTGTATGTGTGTACCTGTGTGTTGTACTCTTGTGTGTGTGTGTACTTGTGTGTGTGGTACTTGCCGTGTGTGTGTGTGTGTGTAACTCTGTGTATGTGTGTGTTTGTCTGTATGTCTGTGTATCATCTGTCTGTATTCCTGTCTTAGTTTGGTAATACATATGTAAAGTATAAGATTAGTACCCTCTGCTTCAAGTGTCTCCACAAATCTGCACCCTCTTATCTCTGCAACTGTCTTCACCTGTACACTCCATCCCCTTCCCTTCCTTCAGCCGCAGATACTCTGTGCTTTCAAACACCCAGATTCAAGCAAACCACTGTTGGCTGCCACTCTTTCTGTTTGTGGTCCATTAACCTGAAATGAGGGACGGGAAAGCTCAGTGGTCAGAGCACTCGCTTTCCCCCAGCTAAAGTTAAGCAGCATCGAGCGTGGTTACCACTTGGATCTCTTATTGGTTTCTGAATGTCCACCCCCCTCCTGATCTGTTTGCTGGCTAACTTATTGATGCTTGATCTGTTTCTGAATGTGATTTGGTTCCCCAGTCTTTAGTTTTTAATATCCTTTATTTCCCTGATGGGGACGGGATAGCTCAGTGGTCGGAGCACTCGCTTTCCCCCAGCCAAGTTAAGCAGCATCAAGCATGGTTACCACTTGGATGAGTGACCGTTTGCGCGCCTTGGTTTCAGTCTAGTCCCCCAGTTCACCCAGCTGTAAATGGGTGCCTGCCCTCTTTAAGGTCAAGGAAGGTAAAGCAGCGAGGGAGAGGAGATGGGCGCCACCCTCAATATGCTGGCCCCTAGAGAAGTGAGGTCTCTGACGCCTCGCTCCCCTACGACCACAGAGGTTATGAGACACCTCTAAGTTTACTTTAACCTGAAATGGCCTCCCTCTATCCCTTCACTGAAAGCCTACATTAGATGCTTTCAAATCCAGCCTCAACACACACTTATTTCCTAGCTAAGATTCTCTCTCTCATAGTCTCTCCATACTCTTCAACAGCCCCCCCCCCCCCCCCCCCCCCCCCCCCCCCCCCCCCCACCTCCCATCTCTATCACCCTGTTGAAGCGTGCTGTGCGTGCGTGCGTGTGTGTGTTTGTGTATATTTGATACCTGTTCATCTTTTTCATTGGCGATATATGTTGTGTGTAAAGGATTTGAATGTTAGTGATTTGTTTCTGTACAAGATTCAACACTATATAAATTCCATACATTATTATTATTATTATTATCATAATCAGTAGTAGTAGTAGTTGTGTTGCTTTATTTTTGTTATAATGAGTAGCAGTAGTAGTGTTGTTGTTTTATATTTATTATAATGATGATGATTATTATCATTATTAATATTATCATCATTATCATCATTATTATCATAATATCATTATACTGTTAAAGCCACAACAAGGGTATATAAAAGCCGCTAGGCGGAACATTTCAATGTGTGCGCAACATGTTCTGCATGCATTCGGCCTCAGCTTATAGTCTCATCTGGAAGACTTCGAAGTTCAGTCTGATTTGTTTTACCAAACTAAAAAATAAGGAGGAAGCTCAAAACAGAAGAGATGGAGATGGCTCATCAATGTCAAACCTCCCCTGGGAGAAACATGACAAAAAAGGAAGAAGAAGAAACGGGGAAGAAAGGGCAAGGCTGGGGATTTGAACCCAGGACCTCACAGTTTACATTTAGCGCATTTCTTCCCTCGTGACTTACTCGCTGTTTACAAGAGAACGCAGAACGAGGGACTCGTGTCCCGAACATTACTTTCATTTTGGGTGAATAGTTTTGGTTAGTCTGATATACAAGGCCTGCATCAGACCTGTTCTCCTGTATGGCTCGGAGACGTGGGTTTTCACAAAAACCGTCGAATGTTTGTTGAAGAGCTGTGAAAACCGAATGCTATGTACATTACATGACAAAGATCAAATGGGAAGACAGGATCACGAATGAAGAACTATGGAGAATGTGCAAAGCTGATGATCTGAAGTCTGTAGCTAGTACCAATAGACTGCGCTGGTTTGGGCACGTTCAACGGAAAGCAGACCACCACATCATAAAAAGAGCAATGAACTTCGTAATGGATGGAAAGAGACCAAAGGGAAGACCTAGCAAAACCTGGGCTGCCTGTATTGCAGATGATCTTAGAGAAAGGGGCATAAATAAGGAGGAAGCTCAAAACAGAGAGAGATGGAGAAGGCTCATCAATGTCAAACCTTCCCTGGGAGAAGCATGACAAAAAAGGAAGAAGACGAAGAAGTTTTGATTAGCCTTGCTAACTTTCCTCTTAAATGAAGGGAGATTACTCTTCCTCTGCCACCTGTCACCTGTGTGTTTGATGCAGACAGTGTGGAAAATGAAATAAATTTATCGATTTCTGAGGTTCATGAGCGATCGTTTGTGGATGACGTCGGTGGGTATGACACTGACAGTCTGATGATGGGTGACAGCCTGGTTTAGATGAGACTAAATTAATGTGATGAGGTTGAAATCGACGCTGATAGCAGTGTGAGGGAAGAAGAAAGTGTGTCAGTGCTGATTGAAATCAGAAATCAGACTTTAAAATCCAGCCTCAAGACATATTTATTTCAAACCTAAGATTCCCCCCTCCTGTTTCATATCAGAACTATCCCACCCTTCACTAACTCATGTCCTATCACCCTGCAAAGTATATGACCTGTGTGTGTGTGTGTGCTTTTGAAAAACATTTGACTATTGCAAATTTGGTCTACAGCGTACCATGTTTGTAATATCTGTTTGAACTATTGATTATTTGTCATTGGTTGTATGACTGTGTAAGATTAGGTCGAATGCATGCACTTTGATTTGTCTTTGCAAGATTTAGCGCTATATAAGTTCCATTTATTATTATTATTATTATTATATATATATATATATATTTTATATATATATATATATAATATATAATATATATATTTAATAAGTCATGGCAGAATGTCAGGATTATTCACATAGTAATTTCTGAGTAACAGGGAACAGGGACATGTGGATCGGTGGTCTAGAGGTAACGCGCCTGCCTAGAAAGCGAAAAGTCCGGGTCGGAAGTGTGGGTGGTTCGAATCCTGTTTGGACCCGAAACTTTTTCCCCCATCTATTAGATCACGAGTGGTGGTCTTGGCGCTAGTCTTTCGGATGAGACGATAAACCAAGGTCCCGTGTGTTACACATAATTATTTAGCGCACGTAAAAGAACCCATGACAACAAGAGAGTTGTCCCTGGCAAAATTCTGTAAAAAAAAAAAAAGCCACTCTGATAGGGAAACAAATACAGTTGCAGACAGGAAAAAAGAAAAAAGGGTGGCGCTGCTCTTGTGGTGATGCGCTCTCCCTGGGGAGAGAGAGCAGCCCGAATTTCACACTGAGAAATCTGCCGTGACTTAAAGTGGTATAGATAGATAAATAAAACAAATAAACGAACAAAGCAAGCGGTACATAAGAATTCTATTCCCCTGCATTAATTTAGGGTGTGCTTGCACTCGGCAGTTAAGGGGTAAAAAAAAAAATTAGCTCAGTGGTCGGAGCACTCGCTTTCCCCCAGCCAAGTTAAGCAGCGTCGAGCGTGGTTACCAGTTGGATGGGTGACCGTTTGCGTGCCTTGGCTTCAGTACAGTTCCCCCAGTTCACCCAGCTGTAAATGGGTACCTGCCCTCTTTAGGGTCAGGGAAGGTAAAGCAGCGAGGGAGAGGAGATGGGCGCCACTGCCCTCAATATGCTGGCCCCTAGAGAAGTTGAGGTCTCTGACGCCTCGCTCCCCTACGACCTTATAGGTTATGGAACTCCTTTACCTTTACCTTTATGACGACATTTTCTTTGTTGGTTCAGAAAGCGGCAGAAATCGCAGACGTGGATGCCAGACATCGGCGAGAACTGGAAGCGGTTCAGCAGCAACTGTCAGAGGCGAAGAAACAGGCAGAGCAGCGGGAGGCGGAGCTTAGAAAAGAGATTGACAGCTTGAAGAGGATTATTCGTGAGCTGCAGGACAAACTAGGTAACCAACCGTTCTCTCGCTTTTCCTAAGGGGGGGGGGGGGGGGGGTGGGGGACGGGGACAGCCTGGGGGTCAGAGTGATGTATTCGTGATCTGCTGACCTGGGTTCGAACCTTGTTCAAGAGGATTTTTTTTCCTCTGGAGTTAACATCAACCCTGAGAAAGGCAGAACAGAGAGAGGAATGGAGAGAACTGGTTGTTGAGTCTCTGAGGGTGCCCCCACGGTCGTCAGACTACGGGACAGATAGATAGATAGATAGATAGATAGATAGATAGATGGATAGATGGATAGATGGATGGATAGATGGATAGATAGATAGATAGATAGATAGTTAACATCAGTGCCGACTCAACATCCCTGAAAAGTCCGAGAAAGAAACGATAAACCGAGGTGCAGAACATCTTGCGCACACGTTTAAACCCGTTCCTTAATTTTTTTTAAGAGTAGGCCATTGTGTGCCGGTGGGAACGGATGACAAAATTTACAAAACTGCATACGCATGGGGACTGGAATGTAAAAAAAAAAAAAGCACACACGTGAGTGCTTATTCCATTTATCCTCGACATAAAAGAATAGATAAAAAATAAATAAAAAATGTGTTGTGTTGTAGTAGTAGTAGTGGTGGTGGTGGTGGTTTGTTTTTTCATGTCTTTGCCGCTGCGTGTTAGATGATAGGAGTAGAGGGCTGTGAGAGGAGAAAGGGGAAAGGAAGAGTGTGTATTCTTCTTCTTCTTCTTCTTCTTCTTGTTCTTCTTCTTCTTCTTCTTCTTCTTCTTCTTCTTCTTCTTCTTCTTCTTCTTCACCAAACACATGGACAGCAGCTATTGTTGTCTGTCATGCTTGTGGATCGGTGGTCTAGAGGTAACGCGCCTGTCTACAAAGCGAAAAGTCCAGGTCGGAAGTGTGCGGCGGTTCGTACCCCGTTTGGACCGGAAACTTTTCCCCCATCCATTAGACCATGAGTGGTGGTCTGGGCGCTAGTCTTTCGGATGAGACGATAAACCGAGGTCCCGTGTGTTACACGTAATTATTTAGCGCACGTAAAAAACCCCACGGCAACAAGAGAGTTGTCCCTGGCAAAATTCTTAGAAAAAAGCCACTCTAATAGGGAAACAAATACAGTTGCAGACATGAGAAAAAAAAAGAAAAAAAAAAAAGGTGGCGCAGCGCTTTGTGGCGACGCGCTCTCCCGCTCTCCCCGGGGAGAGCAGCCCTAATTTCACGGAGAAATCTGCCGTGACTTAAAGTGGTATGAAATGAAATCTGAGCGCTTTGATTTGTTGCTTTACAAGATTCAGCGCTATATAAATTCCATACATTATTATTATTATTATTATTATTTATCACAGTTCTTGATTAAACCATTGACGCTGGGGGGCAACAACAACAAGGTGAGAGGCTGTATGACCACTGGCTTTCTTTCCCTCCCATGGAATTCCACTTTACAGCTTAGTCTTTAGTGATCGACTAGGACTCTCTGACTAGGAGGCTTGACTCGCACAGTCCTTATATCGTGCTGCAGCCCTGGGGGCTGGTTGGCCTTTGGAGAACATCTCCAACGCTGACTGTCCTTATGCCCACTTGGCCGAGAGAGTGGGGATGTACTGTGGGCAAGGCATCTCCACTATAATCAAATTTCTGCCCAGTTTCCAAAACAGCAGCTGCCTCCTCTGCTGTTTTGGAGGTCATCGTCGGACACGATGGACAAACATATCGAACCCGGGTCATCAGATTGCGGGTGCAATGTTCTAACCACTAGGCTATCCTGTCCCCCTATGAATGAGCATGTGTGTGTTTGAATGTGTGTATTGACGGATGCCGTAGCCAGGTGGTTAAGACCGTTTGACTTGAATTCTGTGGGTCGCTGAAGTACTGGGTTTGAATCTCAGCATCCTTCGGATGAGACTATAAACCGAGGCCCCGTGTTCGAACGCATGCAGAACATCTTGCGCACACGTTAAATCCTGTTCCGCTTTTCGGAAGAGGAGGCCATTGTGTGCCGGTGGAAACAGATGACAAAATTTACAAAACCGCATACACACGGGGACTGGATGTAAAAAAAAAGCACATGAGTGATTCTTCCATTATCCTCGATATAAAAGAATAAATAAAATGAAATAAAATAAACAAACATACATATGAGCAAGAACGCACTGCGCTGCCGTTAAGCGCCTGACAAGTCAGGCCCAGCACGACCGACTTCAGCGTGGGAGAATTGACTGTTGTTGTAAGTCTTTCTGGAGAAAAGGCCGGAGAATGGACCAGGTGGAGGAGGTGACAGGAAGAAAAAAGAACAAGGCAGAAACACAGAGAGAGGGGGTTAGACAGAAGGGAATTCCTAGCACAGAATTTCCAGAAGGTGGGGATGCTGTTTGTCCTGACAGGCCCCCCCCCCCACCACCACCCCACCCCCTCTGGCATCCCTACAGGGGGAAGAGTTAGGTTGTTTTTTTTTATTTTATTTTATTCTATTCTTTTATATCGAGGATAATGGAACAAGCGCTTTTTTTTTACGTCTTTCTTTCTTTCTTTTATTCTTTTATATAGAGGATAATGGAATAAGCACTAATGTGCTTTTTTTTTTTTTACATCCAGCTACCGTGTGTATGCGGTTTTGTAAATTCTGTCATATGTTCCCACCGGCACACAATGACCTACTCTTACGAAAAGGGGAACAGGATTTAACATGTGCTCAAGATGTTCTACGTGCGTTCACACATGGGACCTCGGTTTATAGTCTCATCCAAAGGACTTTTTGGGGAGAGTGGAGTCTGCACTGATGTTAACTCCAGGGGAAAATATCCCCTTGAACAGGAATCGAACCCGGGTCGTCAGATTGCGAGCGCAATGTTGTAACCACTAGGCTATCCTGTCCCCCTATGAATGAGCATGTGTGTGTTTGAATGTGTGTATTGACGGATGCCGTAGCCAGGTGGTTAAGACCGTTTGACTTGAATTCTGTGGGTCGCTGAAGTACTGGGTTTGAATCTCAGCATCATCATCTGATGAAAGGAAGGTGCGGATTTTTACAATCTCCCAGTCGACTTCAAGTGCGTACCTGACAGTGCCTTAATTCCTTTCATGTATGCGCACATGCAAAAGATCGCAGTCCCCCAGTTCACCCAGCTGTAAATGGATACCAGCCTTCTTTAGGGTCAGGGAAGGTAAAGCAGCGAGGGAGAGGAGATGGGCGCCGCCCTCAATATGCTGGCCCCTGGAGAAGTTGAGGTCTCTGATGCCTCGCTCCCCAACGACCGCTTAGGTTATGGGACTCCTTTACCACCTTTTACCACCCTGTGACGTGTGAACAGCGACGACACAAAACACCAATGTAGTCAGCAACAAGGAGACTTCATTCCCTTTTTTTTCTTCTTCGTGCAGCGAGGTTTGAAAGTCGGGGAGAGGAGCAGGCAGGGGAGCTAAGCAGGGAGCTGGAGGCGCTGAGGTCGCAGCTGAAAGTGTCAGAAGAAAGGGTAGTCTCCCTTGCCTCGTCCCTGCAACAGACAAAGGAAGAGGTAAGCCTCCCCCCCCAACCCCCACCTCCCCCTCTGAGGTTTTCATGGACGTCCCTTGTTCTTGTAGAATAGTATGACATCAATAGCAGTCATTTTTCTTTTTTTTCTGTTGTTTTTTTTGGGGGGGTGGGGGGTGGAGGCTTCTTAGCTAGAACTCTGAGGTTTTTTTTGGGGGGGGTTTAATCGATTCTTTATTTCGAAGATAATGGAATAAGCACTCGTATGCTATTTTCATCCAGTCCCCGTTGTGTATGCAGTTTTGTCAATTTTTGTCGTCCGTTCCCACCCGCACACAATGGCCTGCTCTTCCGAAAAGTGGAACAGGTTTTAACATGTGCGCGAGATGTTCTGCGCGCGTTCGCACACGGGAACCTCGGTTTACCGTCTCATCCGAAGGACTTTTAGGGAGAGCGGAGTCGGCACTGATGTTAACTCCAGAGGAAGATATCCCCCTTGAACGGGGAATCGAGGTTTGCCTGTCCAGCTGTCAGTTTGCCTTGTTTTCAGCTACTTTCAGCTTCTGTCCAGTCCAGTGAGGGCTAATTAACCACTAGACTGCCCCATCCCGGAAATTTTCCGGGGCAAAATGTGCACTCTATACGCCTTCGGATGAGACTATAAACCGAGGCCTCGTGTTCGAACGCATGCAGAACATCTTGCGCACATGTTAAATCCTGTTCCGCTTTTCGGAAGAGTAGGCCATTGTATGCCGGTGGAAACAGATGACAAAAGTTACAAAACCGCATACACACGGGGACTGGATGTAAAAAAGCACATAAGTGCTTATTCCATTATCCTTGATATAAAAGAATAAATAAAATAAAATAAATACAACCCGGAAAATTTCTGGGGTTTCGAACAGAGGTAAACAAGCCAACTTCCTTGACTACGGTTGAAGGGAAAGAACTCCAAAACTAGCGGAGATCACTCTCCTGTTGCTTGGCAACATCGAGCTGCAAAAAATCGTGGCAAAAACGATCATTTTTTAGCTCGTATTTTGTGTTATTATGCATGACTGCTTGGGCAGTTCTTGTTCAAAATGGCTGACACTTCTCGTTGAAGGCATCAATAACTTTACACAGCTAAAAAAGTGGCAAATAAGACTTTAGATTTACCTGACAGTGATGAAAATGATCGTGTATGATTCAGGAGATAGTGCATTTTAAAAAAATGAATGAGATTTGGCCTGGATTTATGTTTGACATTACTGAGATGGGGGGTACTCAGAATGACAGTGGTGATGAAGAAAGTGTCTTTTTTATCGATATTTTACCTTTTAAATATATTTTTGCAGTGAAATCACTGAAATGTCAATTTGAGCTTGAATTGAAGCAATCTACTATATATATATACTGCCATTGGGTAGACTATATCAGGATTATTCATGTAGTAATTTATGAGTAAGAGGGATATGAACATAGCAAGTAGTAAGGAAAAAAAGGTAAAGGAGTCCCATAACCTATAAGGTCATAGGGGAGCGAGGCGTCAGAGACCTCACTTCTCTAGAGACCAGCATATTGAGGGCGGCGCCCATCTCCTCTCCCTCGCTGCTTTACCTTCCCTGACCCTAAAGAGGGCAGGTACCCATTTACAGCTGGGTGAACTGGGGGAGCTGTACTGAAGCCAAGGCGCGCAAACGATCACCCAAGTAGTACATAAGAATTTTATTCCCTGGCATATAGGGTACACTTGCACTGGGCAGTTAAGAGGTCAACTCCACGGGAGAAATCCCCTTGAAATGTCATCTCGGTCATAGTTCAGTCATGGGATTGATCCCAGGCCATCAAATTACGAGCGGTGTAACATTCTAATCACCAGGCCACTCTGCCCCCCCCCCCCCTATTTTTTTCGTTTAACTCGCGCTGTATGAACAAACGTGGTCTGAAATTTTCTCGCACATGTTTCTCCCAGGGAGGTTTGACATTGATGAGCCTTCTCCATCTCTCTGTTTTGAGCTTCCTCCTTATTTATGCCCCTTTCTCTAAGATCATCTGCAATACAGGCAGCCCAGTTTTGCTAGGTCTTCCCTTTGGTCTCTTTCCATCCACTACAAAGTTCATTGCTCTTTTTATGATGCGGTGGTCTGCTTTCCGTTGAACGTGCCCAAACCAACTGTTCTGCTCAAATATTCCAGACTGGGAATTCAAATTCTAGTGATTATTTTACGTCTAGGTAACACAGGATACCTCTTGGGGACGGGATAGCTCAGTGGTCGGAGCACTCGCTTTCCCCACAGCTGAGGTTAAGCAGCATTGAGCATGGTTACCACTTGGATGGGTGACCGTTTACGCACCTTGGCTTCAGGACAGTCCCCCAGTTCACCCAGCTGTAAATGGATACCTGCTCTCTTTAGGGTCAGGGAAGGTAAAGCAGCGAGGGAGAGGAGATGGGCGCCACCCTCAATATGCTGGCCCCTAGAGAAGTTGAGGTCTCTGACGCCTTGCTCCCCCTACGACCTTATAGGTTATGGGACACCTTTACCTGAAGACATCACAACGACGTCATATGCTAATGATAGCTCTACTGGTTAAGAGAAAACGAAAACAAAACCATAGCTAGAGTTTTGAGGCTCACCGAGGGTGAGATTTCGCGTATGCAGCCATTTTCATTTTGCCCACCATGAAGGTCGCCATATTCCAGCTGTAGGGATGGATGGACTTGGATATGAATGAAAACTTATCTCGATCTGTTGTGCTTAAAAAGATTCAGCGGTATAAACATGACAAATATAGTCATTGTTGTTGTTGTTATTATTATTATTATTATTGTTGTTGTTGTTGCTGTTGTTATTATTATCATCGCTCATCGGCAGCAGCAGTAGTAGTAGTGGTGGTAGTAGGAGTAGTAGTAGTAGTAGTAGTAGTAGTAGTAGTAGTAGTATGTGTAGTAGTAGTAGTAGTAGTAGTAGGAGGAGGAGGAGGAGAGTAATAATAGGAGTAGTAGTAGGAGTAGTAGTAGTAGGAGGAGGAGGAGTAATAATAGGAGGAGGAGGAGGAGTAATAATAGGAGTAATAATAGGAGTAGTAGTAGTAGTAGGAGGAGGAGGAGGAGTAATAATAGGAGTAGTAGTAGGAGTAGTAGTAGTAGGAGGAGGAGGAGTAATAATAGGAGTAGTAGTAGGAGTAGTAGTAGGAGGAGGAGGAGGAGTAATAATAGGAGTAGTAGTAGTAGTAGGAGGAGGAGGAGGAGGAGTAATAATAGGAGTAGTAGTAGGAGTAGTAGTAGGAGGAGGAGGAGGAGTAATAATAGGAGTAGTAGTAGTAGTAGTAGGAGGAGGAGGAGGAGGAGTAATAATAGGAGTAGTAGTAGGAGGAGTAGTAGTAGGAGTAGTAGTAGTAGAAGTAGTAGGAGGAGGAGGAGTAATAATAGGAGTAGTAGGAGGAGGAGTAATAATAGGAGTAGTAGTAGTAGGAGGAGGAGTAGGAGTAGTAGTAGTAGTAGTAGAGAGTAGTAGTAGGAGGAGGAGTAGTAGTAGTAGTAGTAGGAGTAGTAGTAGTAGGAGTAGGAGTAGTAGTAGTAGGAGGAGGAGTAGAAGTAGTAGGAGGAGTAGGAGTAGTAGTAGAAGTAGTAGGAGTAGGAGTAGTAAGAAGTAGTAGTAGTTGTAGTAGTAGTAGTAAGAAGAAGTAGTAGCAGTAGTAGTAGTAGTAGTAGCAGCAGCAGTAGTAGTAGTAGTAGTAGTAGTAGTAGTAGTAGTAGTAGTAGTAGCAGCACTAGTTGTAGTAGTAGTAGTAGTAGTAGTAGAAGTAATAGTAGTAGTAGTAATAGTAGTAGTGGTAGTAGTAGTAGTAGTAGTAGTAGCTGTAGTAGTGGCAGTAGTAGTAGCAGTAGTAGTAGTAGTAATAGTAGTAGTAATAGTAGTAGTAGAAGTAGTAGTAGTAGTAATAGTAGTAGTGGTAGTAGTAGTGGTAGTAGTATCATCATCATCATCCTCATCGCTGTTGTCGTTTTCTTCTTCTTCTTTGTCTTCGTCTTCATCTTCTTCTTCGCCATTCTTCTTCACAATTCTTTGCAATTCGTCTTCACAATTTTTCTTCTTCTTTGCAATTCTCCTTCTTCACAATTCTTCCTTGCGATTCTTCTTCTTCTTCGCAATTCTTCTTCTTCGCAATTTTCTTCGCATTCTTTGCAATTCCTCTTCTTCGCAATTCTTTCTCTTCACTTCTTCTTCTTCCCAATTCGTCTTCACAATTCTTCTTCTTATTCGCGATTCTTCTTCACAATTCTTCTTTTTCGCAATTCTTCTTCGCATTTCTTTGCAATTCCTCTTCTTTGCAATTCTTCTTTCTCTCGCAATTCTTCTTCTTCTTCGCAATTCATCGCAATTCTTCTTCGCAATTCATCGCAATTCTTTTCTTCACAATTCTTCTTCTTCTTCGCAATTCTTCTTCTTTGCAATTCTTCTTCTTCGCAATTCTTCTTCTTTGCAATTCTTCTTCTTCTTCACAATTCTTCACAATTCTTCTCCTTCTCTCCTTCTTAGCTTCATCACAATTCTTCTTCTTCTTTGCAATTCTTCTTCTTTGCAATTCTTCTTCTTCTTCTTCTTCTTCTTCTTAATTCTGCCTCGCAAATTCTTCTTCTTCATCATCTTGACTCAACTCAACTTGACTTGACTTGTTGTGGTCCACAGGTGCAGTTTTTGCAAGACACGGTGCGCAACGAGTGTGAGGAGAGATTTGAGCTGACCGAAGCGCTCAGCGAGGCCCGTCGAGAGCTTCTCGCACTCAAAAAACCAAATGGTAAGAAGACTGATCTTCTTCTTCATCTTCTTCATCACGGAACACTCAGACAGCAACTATTCTGGAAATCCTCAGCTAGAAATTTCCTCTTTTCTCTCACTCTCTTTGCTGACAGAAGTGCTCAGCCAGACCCGTCGAGAGCTTTTCACGCTAACCCCCCCCCCACAAAATGATAATCTTGAGTGATCTTCTTCTTCTTCTTCTTCTTCATCTTCTTCATCTTCATTGTGCAACACTCTGGAAATCCTGAGCTAGAAATTTCCTCTTTTCTCTCACTCTCTTTGCTTTGTTTCTTTTCTTCCTGTCACCACCTCCTTCTTGTCTGTTTTCTGCCTTCTTGGTCCATTCTCCTGCCTTTTTTCCCCCCCAGAACGACTTAAAAGATAACAATTCTCTCTCTTATGCCGAGGTCGGATGCGCTGGGCCTGACTGGCCAGGCGTTTAACGGCAGCGTGAAGCATTTTTGGTCATATAACAGACAACAATAGTTGCTGTCTGAGCGTTGTTTTCCCAAACTATAAAGTAAGGAGGAAGCTCAAAACAGAGAGAGAGATGGAGAAGGCTCATCAATGTCAAAGCTCCCCTGGGAGAAACATGATAAAAAAAGGAAGAAGAAGAAGAAGAGGACAGCAGCGAAGAGAAAAGAAAAAGCCTTGCTAAATGTATCGGAGAAGCAATGAATATTAGAAGAAAAAAAATATAACAGAATAGAATAATTAGTTCCCAGATGGTCCATCATAGGTTTGTGTGTGTGTGTGTGAGAGAGAGAGAGAGAGAGAGGGGGGGGGGCATGCACGTGACAGATAGACTTGTTCAGTGGTACTTGTAAGTGCAAAGTGAGACGAATATTAAACATTTTGAAGACTGTCTTATGGTACAGAAATTTGAAATAATTATTTCCCCTTTGCCTGCAGGGCTGTAATGCTGAATGGACAATAAAAACTGTGTCAGTGTCCTTCTCTGTCTCTCACTCACTCTCTGTCTCTCTGTCCCTCTCTCTATCACATACATACATACATATCTGACAGTCTGTCTGTCTGTCTGTCTGTATCTCTCTCTCTCTCTCTCTCTCTCTCTCTCTCTCTCTCTCTCCTCTCTCTCTCTCCCTCTCTCTCTCTCTCTCTCTCTCTCTATACATACATACATACATATGTGACAGTCTGTCTGTCTGTATCTCTCTCTCTCTCTATCACATACATACGTACATATCTGACTGTCTGTCTGTCTGTATCTCTCTCTCTATCACATACATACATACATATCTGACTGTCTGTCTGTCTGTATCTCTCTCTCTCTCTGTCTCTCTCTATCACATACATACATACATATCTGACTGTCTGTCTGTCTGTATCTCTCTCTGTGTGTCTCTCTCTATCACATACATACATACATATCTGACTGTCTGTCTGTCAGTTCTGTCAGTCTGTCTCTCTCTCTCTCTCTCTCTCTCTCTCTCTCTCTCTATATATATATATAATATATATATATATATATATATATATATATCACATACATACATATACTTACTGTCTGTCTGTCTGTATCTCTCTCTCTCTCTCTGTCTCTCTATCACATACATACATACATATCTGTCTGTCTGTCTGTATCTCTCTCTCTGTGTCTCTATCACATACATACATACATATCTGACTGTCTGTCTGTATCTCTCTCTCTCTGTGTCTCTCTCTATCACATACATACATACATGACTGTCTGTCTGTCTGTCTGTATCTCTCTCTCTCTGTGTCTCTCTCTATCACATACATACATACATGACTGTCTGTCTGTCTGTCTGTCTGTATCTCTCTCTCTCTGTGTCTCTCTCTATCACATACATACATACATGACTGTCTGTCTGTCTGTCTGTCTGTATCTCTCTCTCTCTGTGTCTCTCTCTATCACATACATACATACATGACTGTCTGTCTGTCTGTCTGTCTGTATCTCTCTCTCTCTGTGTCTCTCTCTATCACATACATACATACATACATATCTTACTGTCTGTCTGTCTGTATCTCTCTCTCTCTGTGTCTCTCTCTATCACATACATACATACAATTCTGACTTTTTGTATTACTTGTTGCTTTTTCTCTCTCTCTTTTCGGTGATTTTTGTGGGGAGGTTTGTGTAGATCATTTTTCCCATATACTGTGTGAGTGTATTGGTATGGGCTTTATTTTATTATCATATATATCCCTAAGGGCGGCGACTGGATGTAAAAAAGCACATGGGTGCTTGTTCATTATCCTTGAAATAAAAGAATTTGTCATTGTCATTTGTTTCTCACTGTCTCTGTCTCTCTCTCTCTCTCTCTCTCTCTCTCTGTCTGTCTCTCTGTCACATATATACATACATATCTGACAGTCTGTCTGTCTGTCTGTCTGTCTCTCTTCTCTCTCTCTCTCTCTCTCTCTTCTCTCTCTCTCCTCTCTCTCTCATCTCTCTCTCTCTCTCTCTCTCTCTCTGTGGTCGTTTCCTTTACTCTTTTCCTTTCCATTTTTTTTCTTTCAAACATATTGCTGTGCTTTTTGGTGTTTACACTTTTTTGTCCTTTTTGAGGGCTGTATGGAAAAAAAAAAAGTTGTTGTACTTAATCTATTACCCTCTTTAAATAAAAATTTTGTTCGTTTTGTTGGTTCTCTTCCCCCCCCCCTCTCCCTCACTCCCTCAACCCCCACCCCCCCACCCCCACCGCATCCCCCACTTAAAAAAATTTTTTTCTACTTTTGTTTTGTTTTGTTATAAAGATGACGACATCCTTTCAGTTTGTGCTTTTATTTTCTTTCTTCTCTTGGATGGGTGACCGTTTGTCGCGCCTTGGCTTCAGTCCAGTCCCCCCCCCCCCCTTTCAGTTCACCCAGCTGTAAATGGGTACCTGGCCTCTTTAGGGTCAGGGAAGGTAAAGCAGCGAGGGAGAGGAGATGGGCGTCACCGCCCTCAATATGCTGGCCCCTGGAGAAGTTGAGGTCTGTTAACACCTCGCTCCCCTATGACCTTTCTTCTCTCATTTTTCTTTCTTTTTTTTGTTTCTTTTTTTCAAAAATGGCACAGGAAGTCTGTAACACCTCGCACGCTCCCCTAAGACCTTCCTTCTCTCATTTTTTAATATTTTTTTAAAATATTTTTTTCAAAAATGGCACAGGAGGTCTGTAACACCTCGCTCCCCTACGACCTTTCTTCTCTCATTTTTCTTTCTTTTTTTTGTTTCTTTTTTTCAAAAATGGCACAGGAAGTCTGTAACACCTCGCGCGCTCCCCTAAGACCTTCCTTCTCTCATTTTTTAATTTTTTTTTAAATATTTTTTTTTCAAAAATGGCACAGGAGGGAGATCTGTAACACCTCACTCCCCTACAACCTTCCTTCTCTCATTTTTTTTCTTTTTTTTCTTTTTTTTTCAAAAATGGCGCAGGAGGATACAACCACACGCAAACATCGTCGCCCCAGAGCGCAGAAAACGGGCTAGCCCCTCTTCGGAAAAGCCTCAGCATCAACAGTCTTCCCTCCTCCTCCTCCTCTGCCTCCACCACCACCACCCCCACCACCGCTGCTGCTGCTGCTGCCTCTGCTGCTGCCCCCCAGGTGAATGTCAGTTACAAGGGCGACAACTCCAGGACGCCCAGGAAGAACAGTTTAGGGACGGTCGACGACAACCGCCGGAGAATCAGCGCTTTGCTGGGGAGGCCTTGATGATGATTGATGGTCAGGATGATGATTGTGATTGATGATGATGACGGTGATGATGATGATGGTGGTGATGATGGTGATTGATGATGGTGATGATGATGATGATGACAGTTTTGAGGGAAGGGTTGGGTGAGGGGGGGGGTTGAGAGGGTGGAGGTGGGGAGGGGAGGGGGAAGTGTATGTGTGTGGGGGGATAGGGGGGGAGGGGAGGGGGGAAATTTGTGTGTGGGGAGGGGTGGTGGTGGTGGAGGGGATAGGGTGATGTGGATGGGAGGGGAGAGGGAGGGGGTTGGAAGGGACGGGGTTGTGTTTGCATGTGTGTGTGTGTTTCTCTGTGTGTGTGTGTGTGTTTCTCTGTGTGTGTGTGTGTGTTTCTGTGTGTGTGTGTGTGTGTGACAGTGTGTGTGTGTGTGTGACAGTGTGTGTGTGTGGGGAGGGAGGAAGAGGGGTTGGAAGGGAGGGAGTGGTGTGTGTGTGTTTCTGTGTGTGAGTGTGTGTGCGAGTGTCTTCGTTTTCATGTCTATCCACTAAACGTGACATTAGACGGGAAACTGGGATGGGAAAGAAATGAGAAGTTTAGTGTCCGTGTGTGTGTGTGTGTGTGAATGAAGGATGAAAAGATCTAATTATCAAGAGACTGGTTGAACTATACATACATACAAAGAGAAACCACAGGAGCACGGTTAGATTTGTGTCATTAAGTGCCAGAATGTGTGTGAGCGTGCATATGTTTGTATATGTGTGTGTGTGCGCGGGCGCGAACGTGTGAAAGTGTTTATGTGTGTGTGTTTATTCTTATATATTGAGGATAATGGAATAAGCACTTATGTGCTTTTTTAAACCAAAGCCCCATGTGCAAACGCATGCAGAACATCTTGCCCACACGTTAAATCATGTTCTGCTTTTTGAAAGAGTAGGCCATTGTGTGCCGGTGGAAACAGATGACAAAATTTACAAAACCGCATACACACGGGGACAAGATGTAAAAAAAATTTTAAAAAGCACATGAGTGCTTATTCCATTATCCTCAATATAAAATTAAAAAAAATTTTTTTAATCTTTTTAAAATCTGAGCGCTTTGATTTGTTGCTTTACAAGATTCAGCACTATATAAATTCCATACATTATTATTACTATTATTATTAAGATAAAATGTATCTGAAGCAAGAAAAATGCTCAAGTCCAACCTAAAGTATATTAGTAACCAGACTTTGAAGCAAACATTCACAAATTCTGAAAATCAATGAAAAGTCACAGAAAACATTTTGTTCATCGAGAATATGGGTCAAAAACAAAAAAGAAGGTTTTCCAGACTTTACATTTAAAAAAAATCAAATGTAAACTTGCAATGATGTTACCACAACAGCATGTGTAACTCCTGTTACAAATTTTCATTTAAATGCATTTATTTCTTTTTTAATCTACAAAGTAGTGAGATAATTTGCCTGAGCTTTCCCCACGCTGTTATGGGAGAAATTTGAGACTACATTTTTTAAGTTTTAGGGGTCAGGATAGCTCAGTGGTCAGAGCGCTCGCTTTCCCCCAGCCAAGGTTAAGCAGCGTCGAGCGTGGTTACCAGTTGGATGGCTGACCATTTGCGTGCCTTGGCTTCAGTGCAGTCCCCCAGTTCACCAAGCTGTAAATGGGCACCTGCCCTCTTTAGGGTCAGGGAAGGTAAAGCAGCGAGGGAGAGGAGATGGGCGCCACCCTCAATATGCTGGCCCCTGGAGAAGTTGAGGTCTCTGATGCCTTGCTCACCCTACGACCTTATAGGTTATGGGACACCTTTACCTATTTACCTTATAAGTTATGGGACACATTTACCTTATAAGTTATGGGACACCTTTACCTTTTTACCTTATAAGTTATGGGACACCTTTACCTTTATATCTACATAACATGTCGTGTAAAACTGTTGCCAAAATCTTTAACAGATGATTTTATTCAGTTCTTGGATTTTTTTCCAATAAACTGTTTAAGTTTTGGGGCATGGAGAGGGGAATGAATTAATTGTCTTTATCCTTTCTCATGTTTCGTACACCAGGTGGCTGCTTGGTCAGGCCACTCGTGATAATAAAAACAAAATAAGTGCGAGTGTGTGTGTTGTGAGTCTGTGTGTGAGAGAGAGTGTGTGTGTGTGTGTGTGAGAGAGAAAGAGAGAGTGTGTGTGTGTGAGAGAGAGAGTGTGTGTGTATGAGAGATTGTGTGTGCTAGAGAGAGAGGTGTGTTTTGTGTGTTAGAGAATGTGTGTGTGTGTGTGAGAGAGAGAGGGAGTGTGTGTATGAGAGATAGTGTCTGTGTGTTGAAAGAGAGAGTGTGTGTGTGTATGAGAGAGAGTGTGTGTGTGTGTATTGAAAGAGAGAGAGTGTGTGTGTTGCGAGTGTGTGTAGGAGAGTGTGTGTGTATGAGAGAGATTGTGTGTGTTTTGTGAGTGTGTATGAGAGAGATAGTGAGTGTGTTGTGAGAGAGAGTGTGTGTGTTGTGTGTATATGAGAGATTGTGTGTGTGTTGAGAGAGAGAGTGTGTGTGAGAGAGAGAGAGAGAGTGTGTGTGTGTATGAGAGAGAGTGTGTGTGTGTGTATTGAAAGAGAGAGAGTGTGTGTGTTGCGAGTGTGTGTAGGAGAGTGTGTGTGTATGAGAGAGATTGTGTGTGTTTTGTGGTGTATGAGAGAGATAGTGAGTGTGTTGTGAGAGAGAGTGTGTGTTTGTGTGTATGAGAGATTGTGTGGTTGGAGAGAGAGAGAGAGTGTGTGTGAGAGAGAGAGAGAGAGTGTGTGTGTTGTGTGTGTATGAGAGATTGTGTGTGTGTTGTGAGAGAGAGTGTGTGTATATGAGAGAGTGTGTGTGTGTTGAAAGAGAGAGAGAGTGAGTCTGTGTGGTGCGTGCATGTGTGTGTGTGTGCATGTGTTGTGTGGTTCCATTCCATTGTCTTCTTTCTAAAAGTGATATTAATTAATGTGTCTACATATGCAATTATTATGTGTATGCATAAGTATCTTTTAGTGTGTGTGTGCATGTGTGTGTGTGCATGTGTTGTGTGGTTCCATTCCATTGTCTTCTTTCTAAAAGTGATATTAATTAATGTGTCTACATATGCAATTATTATGTGTATGCATAAGTATCTTTTAGTGTGTGTGTGTGTGGTGCGTGCATGTGTGTGTGTGTGCATGTGTTGTGTGGTTCCATTCCATTGTCTTCTTTCTAAAAGTGATATTAATTAATGTGTCTACATATGCAATTATTATGTGTATGCATAGGTATCCTTTAGTGTGTGTGTGCATGCTTGTGTGTTTGTGTGTGTGTGTGCGCGCATCACAGTGCACAAATCCAGCAAGGACTCGGTCAAATAATAATAATGTATGGAATTTATATAGCGCTTAATCTTTGTAAAACAACAAATCGAAATGCTCAGATGGCTTTTTTTTTATATCGAGGATAATGGAATAAGCACTCATATGCTTTTATTTACATCCAGTCCCCATGTGTATGTGGTTTTGTGAATGTTGTCATCTGTTCCCACCGGCACACAATGGCCTACTCTTTTGAAGTCCAGGGTCCAGTGCTAGAATTAGCCCCCTTGTTTTTTCGCTAAGTCCAAGTGAGGTCAGTTTCTGCTATAATCAGCACCAGCTGATATAGAATGGAATGGAGAGCAGTTGAGCTGTAGGGCATAGGTGGGGATGTGTGTGTACGTGTGTGTGTCGTGTGTGTGTGTGTTGCATTTGTGTGTGTGTGTACGTGTGTTGTGGTGCGTGTGTGTGTGTAATGTGTGTGTGTGTATGTATGTGTGTGTGTTACGTGTGTTTGTGTGTGTGTGTTGGTCTTCAATTTTACGTCTGTTCACTTAAGTGATATTAGACGAAAAAAAATTGTGTGTGTGTGTACATGTGTGTTGTGTGGTACGTAGTGGTGTGTGGACTGTGTGTGTGTGTGTGTGTGTAATTTGTGTGTACGTGTGTTAGGTGTGTGTGGGTGTACTGTGTGTGTGTTGTGTGTGTGTCTTCAATTTTACGTCTGTTCACTTAAAGTGATATAAGACGAAAAAAATGTGTGTGTACGTGTGTGTGTGTGTGTTGTGTGTCTTCATTTTACGTCTGTTCACTTAAAGTGATATAGACGAAAAAAAGTGTGTGTGTGTGTTACGTGGTGGTGTGTGTGTGTGTGTACTTATGTGTTAGTGGTGTTCTTGTGTACGTGTGTGTATATGTGGTGTGTGTGTGTGTACATGTGTGGTGTACGTGTGTGTTGCATGTGTGTGTACATGTGTGTGTGTGATGTACTGGTGTGTGTGTCGTGTGTGTGTGTATGTGTCTTCAATTTTACGTCTGTTCACTTAAAGTGATATTAGACGGAAAAAAATGGTGTGTGTGTACATGTGTGGTGTAGTACGTGTGTGTGGGTGTTGTTGGACTGTTGTGTAGTGTGGTACTGTGTGTGTGTGTGTGTGTGTCTTCAATTTTACGTCTGTTCACTTAAAGTGATATAAGACGAAAAAAATGTGTGTGTGTGTGTGTATACTGTGTGTGTGTGTGTGTGTGTTGTACATGTGTGTTAAGTGTGTGTGTACTGTGTGTGTGTGTGTACGATGTGTGTGTTTTGTGTGTGTACATGTGTGTGTGTACGTGTGTTGTGTACATGTTGTAAGTGTGTGTGTGTACTGTGTGTGTGTACGTGTGTGTTTGTGTCATTTGTGGTGATATACGTACTGTGTGTGTGTGTGTGTACGTGTGTTGTGTGTACATTGTGTGTGTGTCCATGGGTGTGTGTTTACATGTTTGTGTGTGTACATGTGTGTATACATTGGTGTGTGTGTACATGTTTGTGTGTGTGTGTGTTGTTATTATTTATTTATTATTCTCATGTCGAGATAATAAACAAGCATTCATGTGTTTTTACTTCGGGTCCCGTGTGTATGCGTTTTGTGAATTTTGTCATCTGTTCCCAACGGTACACAATGGCCTACTCTTGCGAAAAGCGGAACAGGATTTAACGTGTGCGCAAGATGTTCTGCATGCGTTCGCACACGGGACCTCGATTTTATAGTCTCATCGGAAGGATTCTGGGGGGAGAGTGGAGAGAGAGAGAGAGAGAGAGAGAGAGAGAGTGGGTGTGTGTGTGTGTGTACATGTGTGTGTGCAAGTAAGTATGTGTAATACCTGCAGTGTACCTGCCAAATGAGGATATTTTGGGGCCCTTTGTGACTCCCTATCAGTATTCTAGGGACGGGATAGCTCAGTGGTCAGAGCACTTGCTTTCCCCCAGCCAAGGTTAATGCAGCATCGAGCGTGGTTACCAATTGGATGGGTGACCGTTTGCTCGCCTTGGCTTCAGTACAGTTCCCCCAGCTGTAAATGGGTACCTGCCCTCTTTAGGGTCAGGGAAGGTAAAGCAGCGAGGGAGAGGAGATGGGCGCCGCCCTCAATATGCTGGCCCCTAGAGAAGTTGAGGTCTGTTAACACCTCGCTATCCTACGACCTTATAGATTATGGGACACTTTTACCTTTTCATAAAAAGAAGAAAAAACCAAGTCTGCCATGTATTTTATAATGTTGTATACTTTAACTCAAGTTGTGATATCCCCTAACAGTCTGCCATTCATTCAGTCTTGTATGTTCATTGTGACTAAAATGACATCGTCCCCAAACCGTCTTCAAATTATCTGCCATTTAGTTGGGGGGAGGGGAGGGGGGTGACGTGTTTATTTATTAAAATCATATTACCACCATTCTTTTTTGGGTTTTTTACATGTGTATTATGACTAAGATTATGTCATCGCAAATGTCTGCCTTTTGGTCGTAGAATGATGTTTATTGATAGTAAAATTATATCATCTGAAAACAAGTTGCCATTCTTTGTTTGTTTGTTTTATGTGTTTATTGTCACTAGAAAAGAGACCAAAGGGAAGACCTAGCAAAACCTGGGCTACCTGTATTGCAGATGATCTTAGAGAAAGGGGCATAAATAAGGAGGAAGCTCAAAACAGAGAGAGATGGAAAAGGCTCATCAATGTCAAACCTCCCCTGGGAGAAACATGACAAAAAAGGAAGAAGAAGAAGATTGTCACTAGAGTTTTATGTGACGCTGCAACGCGAAAATCATGGACAAGGGTCAAAATTCAGAAAATGAGATTGAAGCGAAATCTAAAGAAGAGATTGTTCTGAACAAGACACAAAAAACAGATTTCAGTTATCTTTTTGAGATACACACGTTGGAGTCTGCAGGTGATCAGTGACCGCGGCTTTAGCGGTGTTCACTTTAACAGCGCGAAACTACAGCTGGTGGCGACTTGTCCATGATTTTCGCCTGCAGGACAGCCTAGTGGTTAGAACACTGCGCTTGCAATCTGACGACCCGGGTTCGATTCCCGTTCAAAGGGATATTTTCCTCTGGAGTTAACATCAGTGCAGACTCCACTCTCTCCAAAAGTCCTTCGGATGAGACTATAAACCGAGGCCCCGTGTGCGAATGCACGCAGAACATCTTACGCACACGTTAAAACCTGTTCTGCTTTTTGTAAGAGTAGGCCATTGTGTGTCGGTGGGAACAGATCTCATAATTTACAAAACCGCATTCACACGTAAGTGCTTATTCCATTATCCTCAATATAAAAGAATATATATATTTAAAAAAATTTTTAGAAAGTATATATATGTATATATATATATATATATATATATATATACCGTCAGCGCCTGGGCTTTATCACAGTTCTTGATTAAACCATTGACGCTGGGGGCAACAGCAAAGTGAGAGGCTGTATGACCAGTGGCTTTCTTTCCCACTCATGGAATTCCACTTGACAGCTTAGTCTTTAGTGATCAACTATGACTCTCTGACTAGGAGGCTTGACTCGCACAGTCCTTATGTGCTGCAGCCCTGGGGGCTGGTTGGCTTTTGGAGAACATCTCCAACGCTGACTGTCCTTATGCCCACTTGGCCGAGAGAGTGGGGATGTGCTGTGGGCAAGGCATCTCCACTATAATCACATTTCTGCCGAATTTCCGAAACAGCAGCTGTCTCCTCTGCTGTTTTGGAGGTCATCGTCGAACACGACGGACAAAAAACCCCATATATATATATGGCGGCCCAGGATCAAGTTTTGGATCCAGTCACCAGCAAGTCAAGTCAAAAACACTGTAATCACCCCATGAAGGGCTATTACAATACTGACAAGCAGATTGGCAGGTATCATAAGCTCGAAAGACACGAACAGTTACATTTCATATTGGTTAAGACATTCCAAGATAACTTCAAATAAAAATGTAACGAACACACACACACACACACACACACACAAATTGGGAACACAATGTTATAAAAACCATTGACTAGAAGGACATATGAACTTATTATTTACGCACGCACATACGCAACGCGTACATACGCGCGTGCGTGCGTGCGCGAACACACCCACGCACACCCACACACATACATCAATGTATGAATTCAATGTTTTAAAGACCATTGACTAAGAAGACAGAGACTTCTTTCACACACACACACATACACACACACACACACACACACACACACACACACACACAAAATTATGTATTGACTACACTCATAACAATGACAATCAGGCAAGTAATTCAGAGAAGTGTAAAAACTAGGTAGTCAATATCATTGTGAATTTAGAAATCGAATGATTACTGGCACAAAAGAACTTATATCCTTCGGATAAGACTATAAACCGAGGCCCCGTGTTCGAACGCATGCAGAACATCTTGCGCACACGTTAAATCCTGTTCCGCTTTTCGGAAGAGTAGGCCATTGTGTGCCGGTGGAAACAGATGACAAAATTTACACAACCGCATACACACGGGGACTCTATGTAAAAAAGCACATGCGTGCTTATTCCATTATCATCGATATAAAAAAATAAATAAATCTCTCCCCCTCTCTCTCTCTACCTCTCTCTCTCTCTCTCTCTCTGCTCTGCTCTCTCTCCTCTCCCGCTCTCTCTCTCTCCTTCTCCCACCCTCTCTCTCTCTCCTTCTCTTACCCCCTCTCTCTCTCTTACTCACTCTCTCTCTCCCTCTCCTTCCCACCCTCTCTCTCTCCTTCTCCCACCCTCTCTCTCTCTCCTTCTCCCACCCTCTCTCTCTCTCCTTCTCTCACCCTCTCTCTCTCTCTCTCTCTTACTCTCTCCCTCTCTCTCTCCTTCCCACCCTCTCTCTCTCTCTCCATCTCTCTCTCTCCTCTCACTCTCTCTCTCTCTCTCTCTCTCTCTCTCTCTCTCTTACTCTCTCCCTCTCTCTCTCCTTCCCACCCTCTCTCTCTTTCCTTCTCCCCCCCCCCCCCTCCTCTCTCTCTCTCCTTCTCCCACCCTCTCTCTCTCTCCTTCTCCCACCCCCCCTCTCTCTCCCTCTCTCTCTCTCTGGCAGTACCCATGCCCTCCACACACACACACACACACACACACAGCTGTGGTTTTGTGTAGCTGGCCTAGGGGCTGACCCAACAACCAGCCAAGCCAGGTGCTGTGGAGGAGGAGGAGGAGAAGAAGGAGGGAGGGAGGCCTGACCTGTCAGCCAGGACAAAGGGCCGGCACCCCTCGTTCCCAGGTCACTGCTGCTGCTGCTGCACACACAGGCGGAGACCAGGGCTCTGTGCCAAGCCTGGTCTACAACAAGCTTGCATCACAGCTGGTGGAGTCACCACCTCTTTGATACCACCCGCTTGAGATTTTTAAAAAAAGAAAAGAAAAAAATGTGCGACCTTTTGGTCTCTATGCATGGAACCACTGTGAACCATGGAACACCCCTCTCTCTGCTCTGATTCTGCTTTGCTCTCTCTCTCTCTCTCTCTCTCTCTCTCATCTCTCTCTCTCTCCTCTCTCTCTCTCTCCTCTCTCTCTCTCTCCCTCTCTGTCTCCCTCTCCCTCTTTCTCTCTTGCTCTCTCTCTCCCTCTCTTTACACCTCTCCTCTCTCCCTCTCTTCCCCTCTCCTCTCTCTGTCTCTCTCCTCTTCTCTCTTCTCTCTCTCCTCTCTTCCCTCTCCCCTCTTTCCTCTCTTTCTCTCTCCTCTCTCCCTCTCTTTACACTCCTTCTCCCATCTCTTCCCTCTCCTCTCTCTCTCTCTCTCCTCTCTCTCTCTCACTCACTATCTCTCTCACTCTCTCCTTCTCTCTCTTTCTCTCTCTTTCTCTCTCCTCTCACTCACTATCTCTCTCACTCTCTCTCTCCTCTCTCTCCTTCTCCCTCTCTTCTCTCTCCCTCTCTCTCCCACCCTCTCTCTCTCTTTCTCTCTCTCCTTCTCCCACCCTCTCTCCTCTCTCCTTCTCCCACCTCTCTCTCTCTCTCTCTCTCTCTGTCCTCTCCCTCCCTCTCTTCTCCTTCTCTCTCCTTCTCCCACCCTCTCTCTCCTTCTCTCCTCCCTCTCTCTCTCCTCTCTCTCTCTCTCTCTCTCTCTCCTTCTCCTTCTCTCTCTCCTCCTTCTCCACCCCTCTCTGACCTTTTGGTCTCTATGCATGGACCACCCCTACCCCCTTTTCTCTGACCTTATTGATACCACCCCATGAGATTTTTTTAAAAAAGTATGTGTGACTTTTGACTTCTACCATGAACACACACATACACACACAACACACACACACAACACACACACACACACACAACACACACACACACACACACACACACACACACAACACACACACACTTGTATAGTCCACTTGAATATTTATTGTAGTTACATTATTGTTATTTCATGTTTCCACATTGTTCAGTTTATATTTTGCTCCTGTTTAAAAGTATTATCATTACTTTTCTAGGTTGGTTGGAGTTTTTTGTTGGGTTTTTTGGGCTTGTTTTTGGTTTGTGGGGTGTTTTCTTTTTTTTTGGGGGGGGGGGTGTTTATTTGTGGGGGGTTTTGTTTTGCTTTTTTTTTCTCAAAAAATACCAAACACGTGCTATTTCTTAACCTTTTCTCCTTCCACTCCTTCTCCCTTCTTTAAATTCCTCTACACTTTCTATTTCCCTCGTCTAATATCACTTAGAGTGAACAGACGTTAAATTGAAGACAACAACACCACACACACACAACACACACACACCACACACACACAACACACACACACACATAAACACACACACACTGTACAGTGGGTGCATAGTTATCCGTGTACTCTTGACACTGAATCCCCTTCCTCTCTATCTTGAAGTTGTTCTTAACTTTTTTCCCAGATTCAAACTTTTTTTAAAAATAAGGTATTCAGATATTTTAATTGAAAAACTGAAGCCAGGGAATCAATTTTTTTTTTATTTAAAAGAAGGCATTAAGATTTCACTGAAAAACTGAAGCCAGAGATCTGATTAGATTTTTTTTTTAATCCTCAAACAGCAACATACTTTTCAACACAAATGACAAAAAATTTAACACACACACCACAGGGTCACACAAGGTATTACTATTGGTGTTAACATCAGTGCAGACTCTACTCTCCCCAAAAGTCTTTCGGATGAGACTATAAACCCAGGTCCCGTGTGTTGCACATAATTGTTTAGCGCACGTAAAAGAACCCACGGCAATAAGAGAGTTGTCCCTGGCAAAATTCTGTAAAAAAAAAAGTCACTCTGATAGGGAAACAAATACTGTTGCAGACAGGAAAAAGAAAAAAATGGTGGCGCTGCTCGTGTGGCGACGGGCTCTCCCCTGGGAGAGCAGCCAGAATTTCATGCAGAGAAATCTGCCGTGACTTAAAGTGGTATCAATAAAATAAATAAATGAATAAACAGACCGAGGTCCCGAGTGCAAACCCACGCAGAACATCTTGCGCACACGTTAAAACCCGTTCTGCTTTTCGAAAGAGTAGGCCATTGTGAGCCGATGAGAACGGATGACAAAATTGACAAAACTGCACACACACACGGGACTGGATGAATAAAAGCACATGAGTGCTTATTCCATCATCCTCGAAATATAAGAATAACATATAACACTAACATAAAATAAAGAAAACACTATAACCATAATTTCTCACCTTGAGTGAATTCTGCTTTATTCAGTTTCTGCCTGTAGTTCATCTGAAGAAAACTGTGTAAGCAAGTTCTTTTCAAGTGTACTATATTTTACTGAAACTCATTGGCCAGTTTTCATTTGTTTTTCAGCCTGTTAATTTTTTGGCAGTTGGCACTTGCAGTCAAAAAATCACTGAACCTTTTTGCTGTCTGAGAACTTCAGTATTCAGTTTGATTGCCTTGATGATGTTCAGATAAAGCACAAGGGCAAAATAAATTTGACTGTTAATATCTTCATCGCTTGAATCAGAAGCCCTGTTAGTTTTCTGTTCACAAGGAACCAGTGATCATTTCTGTGTTCAATTCAGTTACGTCAGGGATTTCGTGATGTCAGCTGCATGTTTTCGCTCATGTTTTCCTAACTAGCACTGCAGTTGGTTGTAATATAGTCCTCACTTCATTACTAAAGCTCTTATGAGTTCTATCCATCCAGAATATTGGCAGAATGAGCAGAATTTCGAGGTATTTTTATCGATTGGTCTTTCCAAGCCCACAACGCCATTTTTTTTTACAGGCATTAAATTTTAACTGGTTGACCTAGGTGTGCATGCTCTTTTAAAGTTATGTGTATACTTAAAAATAGTATATACTGTTTGCTTATCATTATGGGATGAACTCTTGCTTTTCAGTTACTGTTAGTATTCATATTATTTTTGGGGTGTATTGCTGGTAGGTTTATTCTCCTGTTCAGTTTGTAATCCTCCATACCCCAAAAAGGGGTGAAAGGAATTCAATCTTGAATCTCTCCCCCCCCCCCCCCCCTCTCACCCCCCTGACGTTTGCTTACATTCCCCCCCCCCCCCCCCCCCCTCCCTATTTTGAGCGTTTTTCATTGGACAAATTTCACACAAGCCAGAAATAGGCCTAGTTGACACAGTGTGAAAGTCCAAAATGTGACCTATCAAAGGATGTGTCACTTGGCGAGTCTATTGTAAATCTTGAGGGGATACAGGTTGGGGAAAGTAGTATCTTGGGTGGGTGGTTGTTTTTTTTCATCAGAATCGCTCCTCTTCTGAGGTGCGTATGTGTTTCAAAATGCAATTTTGATACAGAAAGAAAGTAGATATTATTATTATCATTATTATTATTTTTTATTGATGTTTTCCAGTTCAGAAATGTTTATGTTATCAGTTTTATCCCAAATCGGCACCCGACATCACTACTGTGTGCGTGTGTGTATGTGCATTTTGAACTTGTTAACATTATGAATTGTTATTGGTTGTATGGTGTTTTGTTATCTTATTCTATTTATATTTATCTTTTTTATTTCATTCGTTTATATCGAGGATAATGGAATGAGCACTTATGTGCTTTTTTTTACATCCAGTCCCCGTGTGTATGCGGTTTTGTAAATTCTGTCATCTGTTCCCACCGGCACAAATGGCCTACTCTTACGAAAAGCGGAAGAGGTTTTAACATGTGCCCAAGATGTTCTGCGTGTGTTCGCACACGAGGCCTCGGTTTACAGTCTCATCCGAAGGACTTTTGGGGCGAGAGTATGTGTAATAATGTGTTGAATGTTAGCGCTTTGATTTGTTTTTGCAAGATATAGCGCCATAATTAATTCCATTCATTATTATTATTATTATTATTATTATTGCTGCATAATTTGAACTCTAGGGGGAACAAAGGACAGAAGTGACAAATGGCTCATTTCGAACTGGAGCGTTTATTATATATGTTATATGTAATAGTATGTAATATGTAATAACATATTTTATCATATAAATATTATACATATAGATAATGTGTGTGTGTTAAGTCAAGTCAAATTTTTATTTTCTGATGGTACACCGAATAAGCAATGCATTTGCTTATTCAATTATTCAAGTGTGTGTTTGTGTGTTATTCAAGTGTGTGTTTGTGAAGTCGAGTCAAATCATCAATGAATTATAGAATCTTCACAACAACAACAAAAGCATATTTGATATAAGAGTATCATAGACACGTATGCCACACACACACACACACACACACACACACACACACACACACACACGTGTGTATGTGTGATACAATATGATAATTCTATGAATGAATGAACTTGCTCTCTTGGCCGTGTGACACCAGACAGCTCAGTCTCATTGCAGAGGCTCACTGCCTGTCTCAGCCACAGTATTCCTTCCAACAGCCTTTCCCGTTTCTTCTTCACCCAGGCCCTTATAGTTTCTCCCCCAGGTCCTTATAGTTTCTCCCCCCAGGCCCTTATAGTTTCTCCCCCCAGGTCCTTATAGTTTCTCCCCCAGGTCCTTATAGTTTCTCCCCCCAGGTCATTATAGTTTTTCCACGTCTTTATATAGTTTCTCCCCCAGGTCCTTAAGCTTTCTTCCCCAGGTCCTTATAGTTTCTCCCCCAGGACCTTATAGTTTCTCCCCCAGGTCCTTATAGTTTCTCCCCCAGGACCTTATAGTTTCTCCCCCAGGCGCGTATAGTTTCACCCAGGACTATATTTCTCCCCAGGATCTATAGTTTCTCACCCCAGGCACTTCATAGTTTCATCTCCAGGTCCTAATTCTCCCCCCAATCTTTTATGTTCTACTTCAGATCTTAAGTCTTTCTACCCACATGTCTTCACAGTTTAATCACAGACCCTATATTTCCACAGTCTATATATTCCCACCAGACAGTGAGAGCATAACAGTTGCAAAATACAGACAGTGATATTAACAGAACAGACAGGACAGACAGATATTACATAACAGGACAGAACAGGACCATTGCAGCACAAGAAAAAATCCATGTGAGAAATGTTCCATCTCAAAGTGATGAGAAAACGCCTCACAATATACATCCCGTTCCCAAATCTGAATAATTATGGTGATATATATTATGAATATTCAACAGTCTTAAAATGATAACCCACATGAATATTCAACAGTTTGAAAATAATGACCCACATGAATATTCAACAGTCTAAAAATAATGACCCACATGAATATTCAACAGTTTGAAAATAATGACCCACGTGAATATTCAACAGTCTAAAAATAATGACCCACATGAATATTCAAGTCTAAAAATAATGACCCACATGAATATTCAACGGTCTGAAAATAATGACCCACATAAAAAATCCATCTGGCCAGAGTCAGTAGGAATTGCAGAAGCAGCATGATGCTCATGAGCTAGGAACACAGCACAGTCAGTCAAAAGCGTGTCGGCCATACCCCCATAACAATCATCATCTTTACAGAAGAAAAGTCAAGACATATCCTGCAACAGATACAACGGTGGAGACTAATCCTCCCCTTGGAGAAATCCATGTAGGACAAAAATATTTAGAATTCTGTTAGGCTGATGAATCCAACGATATCTTCGTTACACAAACATGTTGTAGCTTTTATTCCCACAGATTGATTTAGAATTCTGTTAGGCTGATGAATTCAACGATATCTTCGTTACACAAACATGTTGTAGCTTTTATTCCCACAGATTGATTTAGAATTCTGTTAGGCTGATGAATCCAACGATTTCTTTGTTACACAAACATATTGTAGCTTTTACTCCCACAGACTGTCAGGGCAGAGTATTGGCAGTTTCCACATCCACGGCATTTCTGTGTCATCTTGTGGCGAAGTTGAAGGCTCTTCCAAGTCACTTCAGGATTGCTTACATTGCTCTTGCAGCTGTCGTTTTGTAGCATCTGAAATCACAGTTGTATCCTCCGTCAGTATATATATATATATATAATATATATATATATATATATATATATATATATATATATAAAAGTGTCCCATTACCTATAAGGTCCTAAGGGAGCAAGGCGTCAGATACCTCAATCTCTAGGGGCCAGCATATTGAGGGTGGTGCCCATCTCCTCTCCCTCGCTGCTTTACCTTTCCTAACCCTAAAGAAGCAGGTACCCATACAGCTGGGTGAACTGGGGGACTGTACTGAAGCCAAGGCGCGCAAACGGTCACCCATCCAACTGGTCACCACGCTCGATGCTGCTTAACCTTGGCAGGGGGCAAGCGAGTGCTCCGACCACTGATTTTATATATAGATATAGACGTGTGTGTGTGTGTGTGACAATAAATGGCGACAATATATAGTAAAAAATAAAAGTTTAATAATGTATTGTAACAATTCGTTTGTAAAACGCTTTACTGTAAAGGGAAACAAACCCCCAAAAGACAAATCCTTAGACAACGTCATCATCATTATTTTTCAAACACAGAAATCAACCTACCAGTACAGGACAACGAATCCTTAGACAACGTCAGCATCATCATCATCATTATTTTTCAAACACAGAAATCAACCTACAAGTACAGGACAACGAATCCTTAGACAACGTCATCATCATCATTATTTTTCAAACACAGAAATCAACCTACAACTACAGGACAATTAAAACAAAATACAAGTAGCATGTTTGTTTTTTCTTCTTCTTCTTCTTCTTCTTCAGGTAAAGCTCCCAAAGTTCACCAATGGTAATATTTTGCGTATGCGGCCGATTTTTGTTGTTGTTTTTTTGGCCTACCATTAAGGTAATTGGACGCACTTATCACTTATTGTTAGGTTTTCATATCCCCAAATTTCACACCTATACAACAAAACAGGTACAACGATTTTATTGAATAAATCAAGTGTCACATGTATAGGTAGTTCTTTTTGCCGTGCAGTCCTTATCAAACTAAACATAACTTTAGTAGCTTTATCATAAGCATTTTTCTTGCATTTGGCAAAACTACCACTCTTACTGAAGTCAATTCCTAAATATTTAAAACTATTGACAGCTTCCAACGCTTTTCCACC
>CM054163.1:40686014-40698514 GCA_028751875.1 Rapana venosa
TGTATTATAGTTTGTGTATATGCGTGTGTTATGTTGTGTGTGTTATTGTTGTGTGTATGTGTGTGTTATAGTTGTGTTTATGTGTGTGTTATTGTGTGTGTATTGTGTGTTATAGTTTGTGTTATGTGTGTGTTATGTTGTGTGTATGTGTGTGTTATAGTTGTTGTATGTGTGGTTATGTTGTTTTGTTATGTGTGTGTTATTGTTGTTGTGTGTTATTGTTGTGTGTATGTGTATGTGTGTTATGGTTGTTGTAGTATGTGTATATGTGTGTTATTGTTGTGTGTATGTGTGTGTTATTGTTGTGTGTATGTGTGTGTTATTGTTGTGTGTATGTGTATGTTATTGTTGTTGTGTGTATGTGTGTGTTATTGTTGTGTGTACGTGTGTTTATTGTTTTGTGTATGTGTGTGTTATTGTTGTGTGTATGTGTGTGTTATTGTTTTGTGTACGTGTGTGTTATTGTTGTGTGTACGTGTGTGTTATTGTTGTGTGTACGTGTGTGTTATTGTGTGTATGTGTGTGTTATTGTTGTGTGTATGTGTGTGTTATTGTTGTGTGCATGTGTGTGTTATTGTTGTGTGTACGTGTGTGTTATTGTTGTGTGTATGTGTGTGTTATTGTTTTGTGTATGTGTGTG
The DNA here is from genome assembly GCA_028751875.1 of Rapana venosa. Lineage (NCBI taxonomy): Eukaryota > Metazoa > Mollusca > Gastropoda > Neogastropoda > Muricidae > Rapana > Rapana venosa. The sequence continues at coordinate 40,686,655 of CM054163.1, forward strand.
TTATTGTTGTGTGTATTATTGTTTTGTGTACGTGTGTGTTATTGTTGTGTGTACGTGTGTGTTATTGTGTGTATGTGTGTGTTATTGTTGTGTGTATGTGTGTGTTATTGTTGTGTGCATGTGTGTGTTATTGTTGTTGTCGTGTTGATTGTGTGCTGCTCCAGGGCTTTTGAGGAGATTTTCTTTTGTTTGTTCGTTTGGAGACTTTTTCTTGGGGGGGTGGGGTGGGGGTGAGGGGCGATGGGGGTGTATGTATGTATGTATGTATGTATGTATATATGTATGTATATATGTAGGTAGGTAGGTAGGTAGGTATGTGTGTGTATGTATGAATGTATGTATGTATGTACGTATGTATGTGTATATGTATGTATGTGTGTATGTATGTATGTAGGTACGTAGGTAGGTAGGTAGGTATGTAAGTGTGTGTGTGTGTGTGTGTGGCTGCTGCGTGTCGTGTGCGTTTCGTGCGTGGTGCGTGCGTGGTGCGTGCTGTGCGTTTCTGTGCGTGTCGTGCGTGCGTGGTGTGCGTGCGTGTGCGTGCGTGCGTGCGTGCGTGCGGTGCGGTGCTGTGCGTGCGTGCGTGCGGTGCGTGGCGTGCGGCGTTTCGTTGCGTGCGTGCTCGTGCGTGCGTGCGTGCTCGTGCCGGTTTCGTGCGTGCGTGCGTGCGTGGCGGTGCGTGCGTGCGTGCGTGCGTGCGTGCGTGCGTGCTGGCGTGCGTGCGTGCGTGCGTGCGTGCGTGCGTGCGTGCGTGCGTGCGTGCGTGCGTGCGTGCGTGCGTGCGTGCGTGCGTGCGTGCGTGCGTGCGGTGCGTGCGTGCGTGCGTGCGTGTGCGTGCGTGCGTGTGCGTGCGTGCGTGCGTGCGTGCGTGCGTGGTGCGTGCGTGCGTGCGTGCCGTGCGTGCGTGCGTGCGTGCGTGCGTGCGTGCGTGCGTGCGTGCGTGCGTGCGTGCGTGCGTGCGTGCGTGCGTGCGTGCGTGCGTGCGTGCGTGCGTGCGTGCGTGGCGTGCGTGCGTGCGTGCGTGCGTGCGTGCGTGCGTGCGTGCGTGGTGCGTGTAGTGTATGTACGTATGTATATACGTGATGTATGGATGGATGGATGGATGGATGATGGATGGATGGATGGTGGATGTAGTGTATGTATGTGTGTTATGTATGTATGTATGTATGTATGTATGTATGATGTATGTGTATGGATGGATGGATGTATGTATTATGGATGATGTATGGATGTGTGTATGTATGTGTGGATGTATGTATGTATGTGTGTGTGTTTATTTATTTATTTATTCTTTTATATCGAGGATAATGGAATAAGCACTCATGTTCTTTTTTTTACATCTTGTCCTCGTGTGTATGCGGTCTTGTAAATTTTGTTATCTGTTCCTACCGGCACACAATGGCCTACTCTTTCGAAAAGCGGAACAGGATTAACGTGTGCGCAAGATGTTCTGCATGCTTTCGCACACGGGGCCTCGGTTTACAGTCTCATCATGTGTGTGTATGTATGTATGTATGTATGTATGTATGTATGTATGTGTGTGTATGTATGTATGTATGTATGTATGTATGTATGTATGTATGTATGTGTGTATGTATATCTGAGGGAGAGGAGATGGGCGCCGCCCTCAATATGCTGGCCCTAGAGAAGTGAGGTCTCTGAGGCCTCGCTCCTTTACGACCTTATAGGTTAGGGGACTCCTTTACCTTTTTTTATGTATGTCTGTAGGTATGTATGTATGTAGGAAGGTATGTATGTATGTATGTAGGAAGGTATGTATGTATGTATGTATGTATGTATGTATGTATGTATGTATGTATGTGTGTGTGTATGTATGTATGATGTGTGTATGGATGAATGGATGGATGGATGTATATATGTATGTATGTATGTATGTATGTATGTATTTAACGTCTGTTCACTCTGAGTGATATTAGACGAGGGAAATAGAAAGTGTAAGGGAAGTTAAAGAAGGGAGAGTATGTATGTATGTATGTATGTATGTATGCATGCATGCATGCATGCATTTTTTTCATCTTATTTTTGACACTTTCATTCACTCTCCTTTTGACTTTCTCCGTTTGCGTGCCTTTTCCTTTTTCTCCTCTTTCTCTCTGTCTCTTTCTGTATCTCTCTCCCTCTCTCTCTCCCTCCCCCTCTCTCTTTGTCTGTTTGTCTGTGTGTGTGTGTGTGTCTGTCTCTCTCTTTGTTTCTCTCTGCCCCTCTCTGTCTGTCTGTCTCTCTTCCCACCCCGTCTCTCTCTCCCCCTGTCTCTCTCCCCTGTCTCTCCCTCTCTTTCTCTCCCTCTCTCCGTCTTTTTCTCACTTTCTCTCTCTCCATCTCTCACTCTCTCTTCCTCTCTCTGTCTCTTTCTCTCTCTCTTTCTCTCTCTCTCCCTCTATCTTTCTCTTCACCCTCTCACTCTATCTCCCCTCTCCTCTCCTCCCCCCCCCCTCTCTCTCTCTGTACCCCTTCTCTCTCTCCCCCTCTACCCCCCCCCCCTCGCCCTCCTCTCTCCCCCCTCTACTCTCTCTTTCCCTTCTCTGTCTCTCTTCCCACCCCCTCTCTCTCTCCCTCTCTTTCTCTCCTTCTCTCTTCCTCTCTCTCCCCCCTCTCTCACTCTCTCTACCCCCCCCTCTCTCTCCCTCTCGCCCCCCATCTCTCTCCTTCCCCCCCCCCTCCCACCCCCCCCTCTCTCTCTCTCTGTCTCTCTCCCTCACTTTTCTTCCATGAACTTCTTGACCCCTCTGCGAATGGCTTCGGGCCGACAGCACTGCAAAGGGACAGCACCGTTGTTGTTCGTGACATCGATGAACGCCCCTTTCTCCAAGAGCATTACGGCGATACGCACTCGATTCCTGTGCTCGAACTGTTCCAGTCCTTCCGACGGATCCTGCGAAATAAAACACTGATGATGATGATGATTGATTGATTGATGATGATGATTGATGTTGATGACGATGATGATTGATAATTGATTGATATTGATGATGGTGATTGATGATGATGATGATGACGACGATGACGACGACGATGATGATTGATGACGACGATGGTGATGATGATTGGTTGATTGATGATGATGATGTTGACGACGATGATGATTGATTGATGATGACGACGACGACGATGATTGATGATGACGACGATGACGACGACAAGAAGAAGAAGAAGAAGACCACTAGGCTATCCCGTCTTCTGTGTGTGTGGTGTGTTGTGTGTGTGTGTGTGCGTGCGTGCGTTGTGTGTGTGTGTGTTGTGTGTGTGTGAGAGAGAGAGAGAGAGAGTGTGTGTGTGTGTGAGAGAGAGAGAAAGAGAGAGAGTGTGTGTGTGCGTGTGTGTGAGAGAGAGAGAGATAGTGTGTGTGTGTGCGTGTGTGCACGTGCGCGCGTGTGTGTGTGCGAGAGAGAGAGAGAAAGAGAGTGTGTGTGTGTGTGCATGTGAGAGAGAAAGAGTGAGTGTGTGTGTGCATGTGTGTGTGTGAGGAGAGAGAGAGTGTGTGTGTGTGCATGTGTGTGAGAGAGTGTGTGTGTGTGTGCATGTGTGTGTGGAGAGAGTGTGTGTGTGTGGTTTTTTAAATTTATTTTAATTTTATTTATTATCTTATATCAAGGATAATTGAATAAAGCACTCATGTGCTTTTTTACATCCAGTCCCCGTGTGCATGCAGTTTTGTCAATTTTGTCATCTGTGTGTGTGCGCGCGTGCGTGTGTGTATGTGTGCGTGCGCGTGTGTGTGTGTGGTGTAAATGTTGACCACCGCTTCCTACCCACACGCCATGGCCTACTCTTCTACAAGGCGGAACGGGTTTTAACGCGTGCGGAAGATGTTCTGCGCACGGGGCCTCTGTTTCTCGTCTCATCTGAAGGACATTCTTGGGGAGAGTGGAGTCTGCCACTGATGCTAACTCTAGAGGGAAAAAAAAATTCCCCACGACCTCTATGAAGCTCGATTGTAAAATAATAATAATAATAATAATAACACTAATAATAATAATAATGTATGGAATTTATATAGCGCTGAATCTTGTAAAGCAACAAATCAAAGCGCTCAGATGACATTTAAAAAAAAAAATTTCTATCGAGGAAAATGGAATAAGCACTCATGTGGTTTTTTTTTACATCTAGTCCCCGTGTGTAAGCCGTTTTGTAAATTTTGTCATCTGTTCCCACCGGCACACAATAGCCTACTCTTTCGAAAAGCGGAACAGGATTTAACATGTGCGCAAGATGTTCTGCATGCGTTCGCACACGGAGCCTCAGTTTTTAGTCTCATCCGAAGGACTTTGACATTCAGTTCGATTTTTTTTTTTTGGTAGTCAAACTGGGAAGAAAGGCCGGCGAGGCTGGGAATCGAACCCAGAACCTCACGGTTTACTTGTTGGCAGGCAAACGTCTTAACCATCCTGCCACCTTCCTTCGCGAGATAAGGATTCTAACCACTACGCCACGCTTCAATCCCGATTCCACCAACCATCCCTCACCGTCCCCCCCCCGCACCCCAGCCTACCCTCGACAACACGACAGATTTAAACCTTCCTCATCCCATCCTACCTGCAAAAAAAAAGCAAAATTTTTTTTCACAAATCTCATCATTGGTTTCATTTTCTGGTCAAGATGTTGGAAGGCTCCTCAACCTGGACCTTCGACAGAACTGGTTTTTCGATGCAGGTAAAGGGTGTTCCCGTCACCCTCGATGTAAGGTAATCTCCTCTGCCACTCAATCAAATCCAACCATTTCAGTTCCTTCCAGTTACATCACCTCACTAACCCATAATAAAATATAATTATCACTCCCTTCCCCTCTAACCTTAACAGCGTAAAAGCGTGTTAACCTTGGTTTTGTTGACCTTTCGCGCTTGCTTCATGTTCGAGTTTGTCTTCCTTCCACCTGCTTTCTACTGTCATTTGTTCCTTAACCAGTGGTGGTGGGTTCAGAACAAAGCGTTGCTCAGCTTCCTGGGCCAATCCTAATGATCCCCAAGAGTGTGCATGGCTTCATCTACAGTTATTCAGTACTAATCAATATATTATAATTATTTCTTTCCTTTCCCCTTCACCCAGCTGTAAATGGGTGACGGCCTCTTTAGGTGGGTGACCGTTTGCGCGCCTTGGCTTCAGTACAGTCCCCTCCGTTCACCCAGCTGTACATGGGTACCTGCCCTCTTTAGGGTCAGGGAAGGTAAAGCAGCGAGGGAGAGGAGATGGGCGCCTGCCCTCAATATGCTGGCCCCTGGAGAAGTGAGGTCTCTGACGCCTCGCTCCCCTACGACCTTATAGGTTATGGGACTCCTTTACCTGTTTTTAAAATAATGTATGGAATTTATATAGCGCTGAATCTTGTATGTAAAGCAACAAATCAAAGCGCTCAGATGACAATTTTTTTTTTTACGCGTGTGTATGCGGTTTTTAAAATTTTGTCATCTGTTCCCACCGGCACACAATGGCCTACTCTTTCGAACAGCGGAACAGGATTTAACGTGTGCGCAAGATGCTCAGTTTGATTCCAATTAATACGCCTGATTGTCATTGTTATGTGTGCAGTCAATACGTGTGTGGGGGGGGGGGGGGGTGGGGGGGGGGCGGGGGGGGGGGGGTATTGGTTTTTTATTTTTTAAATATTTTTTTATATTGAGGATAACGGAATAAGCATTTATGAGGGGTTTTTTTACATACAGTTCCCGTGTGTATGCAGTTTTGTAAATTGTCATCTGTTCCCACCGGCACACAATAGCCCACTCTTACGAAAAGCGGAACAGGGTTTTAACGTGTGCGCAGGATGTTCTGCGTGCGTGCGTGCGTGCGTGCGTGCGTGCGTGCGTGTGTGTGTGTGTGTGTGAAATAAGTCTGTCTCAGTCAATGGTCTTTAAAACATTGTATTCATAGATCGGTGTATGTGTGTGGGTGTGCGTGAGTGTGTTTGCGCACGCAAACACGTGCGTATGTGCGTGTTGCGTATGTCAGTGCTTAAATAACAAGTTTATATGTCTTTCTAGTCAATAGTTTTTTTTATAACATTGTGTTCCCAATTGGTGTGTGTGTGTGTGTGTGTGTGTGTGTGTGTGTGTGTGTGTGTGTGTGTGTGTGTGTGTGTTCTTGACAATTTTATTTGAAGTTGTTTTGGAATGTCTTAACCAATATGAAATATAGCTTTTTTGTGTGTCTTTCGAGATTATGATACGTATCAATAATAATAATAATAATAACAACAACAACAACAACAACAATAATGTATGGAACTTATATAGCGCTGAATCTTGTAAAGCAACAAATCAAAGCGCTCAGATGACCTTTTTTTCCAATATCGAGGATAATGGAATAAGCACTCATGTGCTTTTTTTTACATCCAGTCCCCGTGTGTATGCGGTTTTGTAAATTTTTGTCATCTGTTCCCACCGGCACACAATGACCTACTCTTTCGAAACGCGGAACTGGATTTAACGTGTGCGCAAGATGTTCTGCATGCGTTCGCACACGGGGCCTCGGTTTATAGTCTCATCCGAAGGACTTTGACATTCAGTTCGATTTTTGGGGGGTCAAACTGGGAATCGAACCGAGAACCTCACGGTTTACTTGTTGGCAGGCAAACGTCTTAACCATCCAGCCACCTTCCTTCCTGTACAATGTACCTGTCAGTATTCTAATTGCCCTTCATGGGGTGATTACAGTGTTTTGGACTTGACTTTGACTGATATGTAGCATTTCGTTATAAGCCAGGGTGATGGGGATGGTGTATGCAGCGTAAAATTCGTGCGTGAATGAATCTATGATTGACAAATCCGCATGACGCGTGAATATGATTGGCAAATCTGCATGAGGCGTGGATATGATTGACAAATCTGCATGAGGCGTGAATATGATTGGCAAATCTGCATGACGCGTGAATATGATTGGCAAATCTGCATGAGGCGTGGATATGATTGACAAATCTGCATGACGTGTGAATATGATTGGCAAATCTGCATGACGCGTGAATATGATTGGCAAATCTGCATGACGCGTGAATATGATTGGCAAACCTGCATGACGCGGGGGGACGGGATAGCCTAGTGGTCAGAACATTGTGCTCGCAATCTGACGACCCGGGTTCGATTCCCGTTCAAGGGGATATTTTCCCCCTGGAGTTAACATCACTGCAGACTCCACTCTCCCCAAAAGTCTTTCGGATGAGACTATAAACCGAGGCCCCGTGTGCGAACGCACGCAGGACATCTTGCGCACTCGTTAATTCCTGTTCCGCTTTTTGTAAGAGTAGGCCATTGTGTGCCGGTGGGAACAGATGACAGAATTTACAAAACAGCATACACACGGGGATTGGATGTAAAAAAAAGCACATTAGTGCTTATTCCATTATCCTCGATATAAAAGAATAAAATGAAAAAAATGAATCTATGATTGACAAAACTGCATGACGCGTGAATGAATGTATGGATTGACAAATCTGCATGACGCGTGAATGAATGTATGGATTGACAAAACTGCACGACGCGTGAATGATTCTATGGATTGACAAAACTGCATGAAACGTGAATGAATCTATGATTGATAAAAACTGCATGACCCATGAATGAATCTATGGATTGACAAAACTGCATGGCGCGTGAATATGATTGACAAAGCTGCATGACGCGTGAATGAATGTATGATTGACAAAACTGCATGACGCGTGAATGAATCTATGATTGACAAATCTGCATGACGCGTGAATGAATGTATGGATTGACAAAACTGCACGACGCGTGAATGATTCTATGGATTGACAAAACTGCATGAAACGTGAATGAATCTATGATTGATAAAAACTGCATGACCCATGAATGAATCTATGGATTGACAAAACTGCATGGCGCGTGAATATGATTGACAAAGCTGCATGACGCGTGAATGAATGTATGATTGACAAAACTGCATGACGCGTGAATGAATCTATGATTGACAAATCTGCATGACGCATGAATGAATGTATGGATTGACAAAACTGCATGACGCGTGAATGAATCTATAGATTGACAAAACTGTATGACGCGTGAATGAATGTATGGATTGACAAAACTGCATGACGCGTGAATATGATTGACAAAACTGCATGACGCGTGAATGAATGTATGGATTGACAAATCTGCATGACGCGTGAATGAATCTATGGATTGACAAATCTGCATGACGCGTGAATGAATGTATGGATTGACAAAACTGCATGACGCGTGAATGAATGTATGGATTGACAAAACTGCATGACGCGTGAATATGATTGACAAAGATGCATGACGCGTGAATTATTGTATGATTGACAAAACTGCATGACGCGTGAATGAATCTATGATTGAGAAAACTGCATGACGCGTGAATGAATGGATTGACAAACTGCATGACGCGTGAATAACATTGACAAAACTACATGACGCGTGAATATGATTGACAAAACTGCATGACGCGTGAATGAGTAAATGGATTGACAAAACTGCATGACGCGTAAATGAGTAAATGGATTGACAAAACTGCATGACGCGTGAATGAATTTATGGATTGACAAAACTGCATGACGGGTGAATGAATGTATGGATTGACAAATCTGCATGACCCATGAATGAATCTATGGATTGACAAAGCTGCATGACGCGTGAATGAATGTATGGATTGACAAAACTGCATGACGCGTGAATGAATGTATAGATTGGCAAAACTGCATGACGCGTGAATGAATCTATGGAATGACAAAACTGCATGACGCGTGAATATAACTGACAAAACTGCATGACGCGTGAATGAATGTATGGATTGACAATACTGCATGACGCGTGAATGAATCTATGGATTGACAAATCTGCATGATGCGTGAATGAATGTATTATTTTTTTAAAAACTGCATGAGCCATGAATGAATGTATGGATTGACAAAAACTGCATGACCCATGAATGAATCTTTGGATTGACAAAACTGCATGACGCGTGAATATGATTGACAAAACTACATGACGCGTGAATGAATGTATGGATTGACAAAACTGCATGACGCGTGAATGATCTATGGATTGACAAAACTGCATGAAGCGTGAATGAATCTATGATTGATAAAAACTGCATGACGCGTGAATGAATGTATGGATTGACAAAACTACATGACGCGTGAATGAATGTATGGATTGACAAAACTGCATGACGCGTGAATGAATTTATGGATTGACAAAACTGCATGAAGCGTGAATAAATCTATGATTGACAAAACTGTATGACGCGTGAATGAATCTATGGATTGACAAATATGCATGACGCGTGAATGAATGTATGCATTGACAAAACTGCAACTCGTGTGAATATGATTGACAAAGCTGCATGACGCGTGAATGAATGTATGGATTGACAAACTGCATGACGCGTGAATAACATTGACAAAACTACATGACGCGTGAATATGATTGACAAAACTGCATGACGCGTGAATGAATCTATGGAATGACAAAACTGCATGACGCGTGAATATAACTGACAAAACTGCATGACGCGTGAATGAATGTATGGATTGACAATACTGCATGACGCGTGAATGAATCTATGGATTGACAAATCTGCATGATGCGTGAATGAATGTATTATTTTTTTAAAAACTGCATGAGCCATGAATGAATGTATGGATTGACAAAACTGCATGACGCGTGAATTAATCTATGGATTGACAAAACTGCATGACGCGTGAATATGATTGTCAAAACTGCATGAAGCGTGAATATGATTGTCAAAACTGCATGAAGCGTGGATATCATTGACAAAACTGCATGACGCGTGAATGTGACAACACCAACAACAATCTTACCATGCTTGACCAACACCTCCACAGATCTGGGGTAGGCCTCATTGCAAGCGAGGTGGACAGCGGTCAGTCCTTGTGAGCCTTTCAGATCCAGCAAAGCTTTGCCCTGTGAGCAGAACGAAGGACTCCATCAACCATGATGGACGCGCGCTATAAATTACTATAAGGTAAAGGTGTCCGTCCCCATAACCTATGTGGTCGTGAGGAGAGCGAGGCGTCAGAGACCTCAACTTCTCCAGGGGCCAGCGTATTGAGGGCGGTGGCGCCATCTCCTCTCCCTCGCTGCTTTACCTTCCCTGACCCTAAAGAGGGCAGGTACCCATTTACAGCTGGGTGAACTGTCCTGAAGCCAAGGCGCAGCAAACGGTCACCCATCCAAGTGGTAACCACGCTCGACGCTGCTTAAGCTTAGCTTGGGGGAAAGCGAGTGCTCTGACCACTGATCTATCCCGTCCCCTACAATCATATAGCCGAGTGGTAAAGGTTGGTCGTTTGACGTCCATCTCATTGGTCTGTCAACATTAAATTTTAGGTTCCAACTTCATCTGATGAAGAGGGGTGGGGATTTTTAAAAACGATTTTCTTCTTCCCCTCACTTCGTCGAAAGAGGAATTTCCTAGCACAGAATTTCTAGACGCTACTACTAGCATCTAGAAATTCTGTGCTAGAAAATTCCTGTTTTCTAGAAGGTGGGGATGCTATTTATACTGACAGGTCCCCGCAATCCCCATGGGGAATTTTTGTGATGTCGAACAAAAAGAAAAGATTTTTTTAAACTTTCAGAGCCAACTTCAAGTGCAGACCTGCCAGTAGGCTTAATTCTGTACATACGTGCATGCTTGCGTGTTTAGGTGTGTGTGTGTGGGTGTGTGTGTATATAATAAAGGTAAAGGTGTCCCATAACCTATAAGGTCGTGGGGAGCGAGGGGCCAGCATATTGAGGGCGGCGCCCATCTCCTCTCCCTCGCTGCTTTACTTCCCTGACCCTAAAGAGGGCAGGTACCCATTTACAGCTGGGTGAACTGGGGGAACTGTACTGAAGCCAAGGCGCGCAAACGGTCACCCATCCAAGTGGTAACCACGCGCGATGCTGCAAGTACTGGAGTTGGAAAATTTCATGTACCCCCAAGGGAATCTTTTTACTCACGCTTCCATTATTCTCATCACCATTGTTATCATTATCGACAACACATTCTCTATGCAAAAATTCATCACCCAGACCTGCCAGTCCTGCTTCTATCAATTATGGCGTATTAGCGCAAATCGAAAGTACCTGTCCACAGACGTAACATCCAAACTTGTTGCTTCTCTCATTCTTTCACGTCTGGACTATTGTAATTCTCTTTTGGCTGGTCTGCCAGCATCATCTATCCACTCCCTTCAACGTATACAAAACTCTGCAGTTCGACTAGTTCTCAGAAAGAAAAAAATCTGAGCACATTACCCCTCTCTTGTGATCTCTTCACTGGCTGCCTGTGCCACAGAGACTAAGCTATAAGATCAGTACTCTCTGTTACAAATGTCTCCACAAAACTGCACACTCCTACCTCTGTGAATGTCTTCACCTGTACACTCCTTCTCGTTCCCTCCGCTCTGCTGCAGATACCTTGTGCTTACAAACACCTAGATTCAACCAGTCCACTGTTGGCTGTTGCTCTTTCTCTGTTTCTGGTCCATCGATTTGGAATGACCTCCCTCTCTCACTTCGCGAAAAGCCTTCTTATGACACTTCGAAATCCAGCCTCAAGACATTTTTATTTCAAACCTAAGATTTTCCCCTCCTGTTTCATCTCATAATCTGTTCCTGCCTTCAACAGCTGAAATCCCATCACTCTGCCAAAGTGTATAACCTCTGTGTGTGCGTGTGCGTGCGTGCGTGCGTGCGTGCGCACGCGCGTGCGCACACACATTTGGACTTGTTAGTACTATTAATTGTTATCGATTGCATTACTGTAATAATGAGTTGAGTGCAAGCGCTTTGATTTGTCTCTGCAAGATAGAGCCCTAGGTAAATTCTATTTTTTATGATAATGATGATGATAATGATGATGA
>CM054163.1:40703514-40716014 GCA_028751875.1 Rapana venosa
GGGAGACCGGCCAGAAGAGAATTGCAATAGTCCAGTCGTGAGAGAATGAGGGACGTGACTAGTTTGGGTGTTGCATCAGTGGACAGGTACTTTCGAACTGCACTAATGCGCCGTAATTGATAGTAGCACGACTGACAAGTTTGGGTGATGAACTTTTGCATGGAGAGTGTGTTGTCGATAATGACCCCTAGATATTTCACAGCAGTGGCTAGAGGGACAGACGTATTGCCGAATTCTATTGAATCAACATTAACAAAGAAACGACCAAGGGAAACATACCGTGCAGTTCACATCAGCTCCTCTGCGGATGATCTCTGCCAAAGCCTCGCCCAGGTTGTTGTAGGCCGCCACGTGGACGGGATTGCGTCCTTTGCTGTTGTGGTGATGCACCCCGGCCCCCCTCTCCAGCAGCAAGAGAGCGATGGACTCCTTCTTCCTGGGGCCAAAGCCGTTCGTGTCAGCCATAACCGTCTTTCTGGTTTGCTTTGTTGTTGTTTTTTGGGGGGGTTTTGTGTTTTTTTAATATTTATTTGATTCTCAATTTTTTTTTTTAAACTGTCTTCCCCACCCCCCCCCAATTTAATAATGATGATGATGATGATGATATAATAATAATAATAATAATAATAATGTATGGAATTTATATAGCGCTGAATCTTGTAAAGCAACAAATCAAAGCGCTCAGATTTTTTTCCCTTTTTTAACGAGGATAATGGAATAAGCACTCACGTGCTTTTGAAAAAAAAATTTTTACATCCAGTCCACGTGTGTATGTGGTTTTGTAAATTTTGTCATCTGTTCCCACCGGCACGCAATGGCCTACTCTTTCGAAACGCGGAACAGGATTTAACGTGTGCGCAAGATGTTCTGCATGCGTTCGCACATGGGGCCTCGGTTTATAGTCTCATCCGAAGGACTTAAGTGTGTAATACTCATTTTTAAGGTAAAAGGTAAAGGTGTTCCCGTAACATATGTGGTCGTAGAGGAGCGAGGCATCAGAGACCTCAGCTTCTCCAGGGGCCAGCATATTTATTGAGGGCGGCGCCCATCTCCTCTCCCTCGCTATCATGTGGACCTGACCAGGCAACGCATCAGTCTGATCTTGAAGCTGATGGCGATGTTCTTGTCCTTCCAGAGGACTTTCAGTTTGGTCATTGCAGCTGTGGTCTGGGCTGTCCTGGAGAGAAGTTTCACGTTTTGATCCTTCATCCTATACTAAAGCTCCCAGATATCTGAAGCTATGGACGGTCGCAATTTTCTTGTTTGTGATAATGTCAGTGCTGATGCCTTTGGCATTAGTTGTCATCAGCTGGGTGTTCTCTGCACTGATCTGCATGCTACATGCTGAAGAGGCTTCATCAAGGTGATTGAGCAGGTTGACATTAGACCATGAGTGGTGGTCTGGGCGCTAGTCTTTCGGATGAGACGATAAACCGAGGTGCCCGTGTGTTACACACAATTATTCAGCGCACGTAAAAGAACCCACGGCAACAAGAGAGTTGTCCCTGGCAAAATTCTTAGAAAAAAAAGCCACTCTGATAGGGGGAACAAATACTGTTGCAGACACACAAAAAATAACCCCCAAAACAAAAACAAAACAAAAAAAAAGGGGTGGCGCTGCTCTTGTGGCGACGACGCGCTCTCTCCCCCGGGGAGAGAGAGAGAGAGAGAGAGAGAGAGAGAGAGAGAGAGAGAGAGAGAGAGAGAGAGGAGAGAGAGAGAGAGAGAGAGAGAGAAGAGAGAGAGCAGCCCGAATTTCACGCAGAGAAATCTGCCGTGACTTAAAAGTGGTATAAACAGTACTTCGGATGAGACTATAAACCGAGGCCCCGTGTGCGAACGCATGCAGAACATCTTGCGCACACGTTAAAATCCTGTTCCGCTTTGCGTAAGAGTAGGCCATTGTGTGCCGGTGGGAACAGATGACAACATTTACAAAACCGCATACACACGGGGACTAGATGTTAAAAAAAAGCACATAAGTGCTTATTCCATTATCCTCGATATTTAAAAAAAAAAAGTCATCTGAGCGCTTTGATTTGTTGCTTTACAAGATTCAGCGCCATATAAATTCCATACATTATTATTATTATTATTATTATTAAACCGAGGTCCCGTGTGTTACACAATATTATTCAGCGCACGTAAAAGAACCCACGGCAACAAGAGAGTTGTCCCAGGGAAAATTCTTAGAAAAAAAAGCCACTCTGATAGGGGGAACAAATACAGTTGCAGACACACAAAAAACAACCCCCAAAACAAAAACAAAACAAAAAAAGGGGTGGCGCTGCTCTTGTGGCGACGACGCGCTCTCTCCCCCGGGGGGCGGGGGAGAGAGAGAGAGAGAGAGAGAGAGAGAGAGAGAGAGAGAGAGAGAGAGAGAGAGAGACAGAGAGACAGAGAGAGAAGAGAGAGAAGAGAGAGAGAGAGAGAGGAGAGAGAGAGAGAGAGAGAGAGAGAGAGAGAGAGAGAGAGAGAGAGATAAAGCAAGCCTGAACTTCACACAGAGAAATCTACCGTGACTTAAAAGTAGTAAAAAATAATTAAAAAATTAAAAATCAATCAATCAATTAATCAATCAACCAATCACTCAATCAATAAAAGAGGTTCGAACTCTCACCCTTCCAGGGCAGCTCCCAGAGCAGTGTTGCCATGGTCAGCCCTCAGCGTTGATGGGCGCTCCAAGGTCCAGCAGAACCTTGATGACGTCTCTCTTAGCCTCGTGGCAAGCCACCATCAATAACGTCATGCCTTTGTGCGTCTGACGTAACTGTTGGCGAGATGGAAAAACGAACAATCAATGATGATGACGATGATGATGATGCGTCATCGCTAGTGACGTGACTAGACTAGACGTGACGTGACTTGAATAAACTAGATTTGACCAAACTAGATTTGACTTGACTTGACTTTGACTAAACTAGACTAGACAAGCTAGACTTGACTACACTTGACTACACTTGTCTTGATCAGACTTGTCTAGACTAGACTAGATTTGACTTGACTAGACTTGACTTGATTAGACTTGACTAGACTAGAATAAACTAGACTTGACTTTGACTTGACTTTAACAGACTTCAACGGACTTGACTAGACTAGAATAAACTAGACTAAACATGACTTCTAGACTTGACTTGACTTGGACTTGACTTTGACTAGACTTGACTAAACTTGACTTGAACAGAGTAGACAAGTTAGACTACACTTTACTAGACTTGACTTGATTAGACTTGTCTAGACTAGACTTGACTTGACTAGACTTGACTTGACTAGACTTGTCTAGACTAGTTTTGACTTGACTAGACTTGACTTGATTAGACTTGTCTGACTAGATTTGACTTGACTAGACTAGACTTGATTAGACTTGTCTAGACTAGAATAAACTAGACTTGACTTTGACTTGACATGACTTAACTTGACTAGACTAGACTAGTTTAGACTAGACTAGACCAAATTAGACTAGATTTGACTTTGACTTTACTAAACTTGACTAGACTAGACTTGACCAAATTAGACTAGACTTGACTTTGACTTTACTAAACTTGACTTGACTAGACTAGATTAGAGTAGACTACACTAGACTTTGACTTGTTAATTTTTTTAAAATTCTTTTATATCGAGGATAATGGAATAAGCACTTATGTGCTGTTTTACATCCAGTCCCTCTGTGTATGCGGTTTTGTAAATTCTGTCATCCGTTCCCACCGGCACACAATGGCATACTCTTCCGAAAAGCGGAACGGGTTTTAACGTGTGCGCAAGATGTTCTGCCTGCGTTCGCACATGGGGCCTCGGTTTATAGTCTCATCCGAAGGACTTTTGGGGAGAGTGAAGTCTGCACTGATGTTAACTCCAAGGGAAAATATCCCCTTGAACGGGAATCGAACCCGGGTCGTCAGATTGTGAGCGCAATGTTCTAACCACTAGGCTATCCCGTTCCCCAATTACACTAGATTACACTTGACTAGACTAGAATAAACTAGACCTGACTTTGACTTGACTTTGACTAGACTTGACTTGACTAGACTAAGCCAGACTAGACTTGACCAAATAAGATAAGACTAGACTTGACTTGACTTGTCTTTGAATAGACTTGACTTGACTTGATTAGACTTCACTAGACTAGAATAAACCAGACTTGACTTTGACTTGAATTTGACTTAACTTGACAAGACTAGACTTGACTTGACCAAATTAGACTAGACTTGACTTTGACTTTACTAAACTATACTAGACTAGATTACACTATACTACATTAGACTTTGACGTAACTTTAAATTGTTTAAAAAATTTTTTTTTTTATTCTTTTATATCGAGGATAATGGAATAAATACTTATGTACTTTTTTACATCCAGTCCCCGTGTGTATGCGGTTTTGTAAATTTTGTCATCTGTTCCCACCGGCACACAATGGCCTACTCTTACGAAAAGCGGAATAGGATTTTAACGAGAGCGCAAGATAATAATAATAATAAATGGAATTTATATAGCGCTGTATCTTGCACAGACAAATCAAAGCGCTTGCACTCAACTCATTCTTACACAGTCACGCAACCAATAACAAGTAATAGTTCTAACAAGTCCAAATGCACAACACACACACAACACACACACACACACACACACACACACACACACACACACACACACACACACACACACACATTATTTCCTTGTTGTGGTTTGTCCTTGTTGATTCATCCTTTTGTTGTTGTTTTATTCAGTTGTTTGTATGGTTGAAGGTTTGTGTGTACATGTGTGTGTGAGGGGGGGGGGGGGGAGGGAAGCAGTTGGTGTGGTTTTTTTATATTTTTTATTCTGTTTTGTCTTCTTGTGTTTTGTTTTGGTTTTGGTTTTTTTATTGTTGCTTGTTTGTTTGTGTTATGACGGGTATTTTTTTTTTCAGGATTTTTGAATTATTTGAATTGTATGGTCTCATATTTTTCTGGGTTTTTTGTTTTATTTTAATTCCACATATGCATATGTTATTGGTTTTTTTGTTTGATTTGTATGGTTTACCATAGATTAGTTGTTTTTTTTTTTTTAATTCTATGTCTGCATATACATTATCTTTTTTTTTCTCGCTTTTTTTTTTCTTTAGATAGATGGCTTGATGAAAAAAAGCAAATGCACTGCTTATTCAATGTACCATCTGAAAATAAAAGTTTGACTTTGACTTTGACTTTCACACACACACACACACACACACACACACACACACACACACACACACACACACACACACACACAACACACACACGTTATACACTTTGGCAGGGTGATGGAATTTTTGGCTGTTGAAAAGCAGGGATAGCTATGAAATGAAACAGGAGAGGACATTCGTAGGTTTGAAACAAATATGTCTTGAGGCCAGATTTAAAAGAGTCACAAGAAGGCCTTTGGCGAAGAGAGATAGGGAGGCCAAGATGTTCTGCATGCGTTCGCACACGGGGCCTCAGTTTATACTCTCATCCGAAAGACTTGACTAGACTAAACATGACTTGACTAGTCTTGACCAAAGTATATTAGACTTGACTTTGACTTTACTAAACTAGACTACACTAGAATAGACTAGACTTGACCAAATTAGATTAGACTAGACTTGACTTTGACTTGACTAAATTTGACCAGACTAGACTAGACTTGACTAAATTAGACTAGACTTGACTTTGACTTTACTTGACTAGACTAGATTAGATTAGACTAGACTTTGACTTGACTAAACAAGACAAGACAAGACAAGACTAGACTTCACTAGACTAGCCTCGACTCAACTCAACTCGACTCGACTCGACTCGACTTGACCAGACAAGACTAGACTAGACTCGACCAGGCTCAACTCAACTCAACTCAAGCAACTCGACTCGACTATAACCCAACTCGACTCGACTCCACTAACCTCAACTCTACTCGACTCGACTCGACTCAACTCGACTCGACTAGACTCGAATCGACTCGACTCGACCAACCTCAACTCAACTCGACTCGACTAACCTCAACTCGACTCGACCAGCCTCAACTCGACTCGACTCGGCTCGACTCGACTAGAACTCAACTCGACTAGAACTAGAACTCGCCTCGCCTACACTACGACTAGACTACGATTCAGCTCGACTTGAACTCGCCTACACGACTTGACTAGATTACGACTAGACTACGATTCAACTCGACTCGACTCGATTCGACTTACCAGGTCAGGGTCTGCCGCGCACACGTTCTTCACGGCTTCCGTGTCGCCTCTGTTGATGGCTTGGAAGACTTGAGACATCACACCACCACTGCCACCGCTGCCTCTGCCGCTGTCACCACTGCCGCGGGGCCCCGAGTTGTCCTCCTGCACCATCTGAGCCAGCATCTTCATCATCTTCTGGTGCAGCTCTGCCAGCCCAACAGACATGAAGGGTGGTGGTGAGGGTGGGTGAGTGGTGGGTGGAGGGTGGTGGGTGAGGGTGGTGGTGGTGGGGGGTGAGGTGGTGGTGGTGGGGGGTGAGGTGGTGGGGGGTGAGGTGGTGGTGAGTGGTGGTGGGGGTGATTATGTTGATGATGATGATGATGATGATGATGATGATGATGATGATGATGATGATGCCGATGCTGCTGCTGCTGCTGATGATGATGATGACGATGATGGTGGTGGTGGTGGTGATGATGGTGATGATGAGGAGAAGGAGGAGGATGTTGATGATGATGATGATGATGATGATGAGACGAAGAAGAAGAAAAAGAAGAAGAAACAAGAAGAAGAAGAAGAAGAAGAAGAAGAAGAAGAAGAAGAAGAAGAACGATGATGATGATGATGATGATGAATGATGATGATCATCATCATCATCAC
Organism: Rapana venosa; assembly: GCA_028751875.1. NCBI lineage: Eukaryota > Metazoa > Mollusca > Gastropoda > Neogastropoda > Muricidae > Rapana > Rapana venosa. The sequence goes on from CM054163.1 coordinate 40,710,347, forward strand.
CATTATCACCACCATCATCATCTTCCTCATCACGTTAATAATAATAATCATCATCATCATCATAACAACAACGACGACGACGACGCTGCTGCTGCTTCTGCTGATGATGATGGTGACGACGACGACGATGATGATGATGATGGTCATGATGACGACGACGACGACGACGACACTGCTGCTGCTGCTGCTGATGATGATGATGCTGATGATGATGACGATTTCTATAGCGCTGAATCTTGTAAAGCAAACATATCAAAGGGAGTGAAGTAAAGAGGCTGGGTGGAGGATTAGCACTGACGTACTTTCATGGCAACTCAGTGGTCAGAGCACTCGCTTTCCCCCAGCCAAGGTTAAGCAGCATCGAGCGTGGTTACCACTTGGATGGGTGACCGTTTTGCGCTGCCTTTGCTTCAGTACAGTCCCCCATTTCACCCAGCTGTCAATGGGTACCTGCCCTCTTTTAGGGTCAGGGAAGGTAAAGCAGCGAGGGAGAGGAGATGGGCGCCGCCCTCAATATGCTGGCCCCTGGAGAAGCTGAGGTCTCTGACGCCTCGCTCCCTAACGACCGCATAGGTTATGGGACACCTTGACCTTGTTATGTTCGGAAGAGAAAGGAAGTGTTCTAACCAGTCCTCATGGCGCAGTGGTTAGTGCTTTAGGTTACGGGCTGATAGGTCGCGGGTTCGAATCTCTCTCTCTCTCTCTCTCTCTCTCTCCCTCCCCTTCTCTTTCTCCCTTTCGCTCTCTCTCTCTCTCTCTCTCTCTCTCTCTCTCTCTCTCTCTCCTCTCTCTCTCTCTCTCTCCTCTCTCTCTCTCTCTCTCTCTCTCTCCTCCCTCCCTCCCTCCCTCTCCTTCCTCTCTTTCTCTCTCTCCCCTCTCTCTCTCTTTTTCCTTCTTCCCTCCCCCATCTCTCTCCCCCCTCTCTCTCCCCTACCTCCCTCCCCTCCTCTCTTACCCCCCACCTCTCACTCCCCTCCCCCACCCCCGTCTCTCTCTTTCATATGACTATTTGGGCTGTAATTAATTAAATTCTCAGTGTATGAAAGTTTGTGTTTTGCGCCCAAACACCCCCCTCCTCCCACTGTCCCCTTGTGAATGGGCATCTCGCTTATCACAATAAACCTTTGTCATCGTCTTTGTCATTGTCTTTGTCATTGTCATTACCTTTATCATTATCATCGCCTTTGTCATTGTCATTACTATTGTCATAACCTTTGTCATTACGTTTGTCAATGTCATTATCTTTGTCATTGACATTACCTTTGTCATTGTTATTACCTCTGTCATAGTCATTGTCTTTGTCATCGTCATTTATATTGCCTTTGTCATTGGCATTATTATTGTCATTACCTTTATCATTGTCATTGTAGTTGTCCTCGCCTTTGCCACCATTATTACCTTTATCATTGTCATTGTCATTGTTATTGTATTTGTCATTGTCATTACCATTACCTTTGACTTAGTCATTGTCATCCCATTGTCATTGCCTTTATGATTGTCTTGTCATTGTCATTGCCTTTGTCATTGTCATTGCCATTCTCTCTCTCTCTCTCTCTCCTCCCCTCTCTCTCCTCTCTCTCTCTCTCTCTCTCAAACCACGGCTGCTCAAAACAGGAAAACCCCGACTCTTTAGTTAGTTGGCGGCTGGAACTTTCGCTCCGTAACCTAAACACCATCTGGCTGCTATCTAGGCAACGCATGGTCAGGGGTCCAAGTCCAGCGTCTCGCGGTGCCAGCACACATTCCTTCTTTGCTGTCTATTAGTGACTGGGCGAATTGTTATTTGAAAGGCTTATTTATCATTCGCTGCTGGATGTTTCCCCACATGATTTTTACAGTTCTCAGACTTTAGTGAACAAAACTTTTTTTTTTAAAACCTGCTTTACCTGTTTTTGTGTGACGGTTGTACCGCACTTTGGTTAACTAATTTTAAAATTTTTTTACAATCACAGTGTCTCCCTCCCCTCTCCCTTCTCTCCCTCTCTCCCTCACTCTTTTCACCCTCCCTTCTGTCATCTCTCTCTCTCTCTCTCTCTCTCCCTCTCTCCTCCCTCTCTCTCTCTCTCTCTCCCTCTCGCTCTCTCTCTCCCTCTCTCTCACTCACCTGCCTGGTTGTCATCCCCCGAGTTATCCCGGTGGTGGCGCGGCGGTCGCTGCTGTCGCTGGAAGAGCTGAGGGTGTCGGCTTGGAACCCAGGAGCGGGCAGACAGCAGGCCGGGGCGTACAGGTGAACCTTTCGGCCAAAGGCCACCGCAGCGTCCCCGTCCTCGTCAAGCTTCACCACCTGCCCGACTTTCCCGCAAGTCTGGGAAGTCAAAGCGAAAGCGAAAGCGAAAGTGAGAGTCAAAGCGAAAGTGAAAGTGAAAGTGGAAAGTGAAAGTGAAAAGTGAAAGTGGAAGCGAAAGTGAAAGTGAAAGTGAAAAGTGAAAAGTGAAAGTGAAAGTCGAAGTGAAAAGTGGAAAATGAAAAAAAAAATTGGGGTCGTTTTGTTTTATGGGTGTGGTATGTTGTGGTAGGTTGTGGTGTGGTGTGGTAGGTTGTGTTGTGTTGTGGTGTGTGTGGTGTGGTAGGTTGTGTTGTGTTATGGTAGGTTGTGTTGTGGTAGGTTGTGTTGTGGTAGGTTGTGGTGTGGTATGTTGTGTTGTGGTTGTGGGTAGGTTGTGGTGTGGTTGTGGTAGGTTGTGGTGTGGGTGTGCTGTGGTAGGTTATGGTCATGGTATGGTGTGGTATGGTATGGTATGGTAATGGTGTAGTATGGTATGGTATGGTGTGTAGTATGGCATGGTATGTATGGTATGGTATGGTCTGGTATGGTGTGGTATGGTATGGTATGATATGGTGTAGTATAGTATGATATGGTATGGTATGGTATGGTATGGTACGGTATGGTATATGTTATGTTATGGTAGGTTATGTTATGTTGTGTTATGGTATGGTATGTTTGTGGTGTGGTGTGGTATGGTATGGTTAGGTATGGTATGGTATGGTATGTGTGGTATGGTATGGTATGGTATGGTATGGTATATGTTATGTTATGGTAGGTTATGTTATGTTGTGTTATGGTATGGTATGTTGTGTTGTGTGGTTGTGGTATGGTATGGTATGGCATGGTATGGTCTGGTGTAGTATGGTATGGTGTAAGTATGGTATGGTATGGTGTAGTATGGCATGGTATGGTGTAGTATAGTATGGTATGTATGGTATAGTGTAGTATAGTATGGTATGGTGTAGTATGGTATGGTATGGTGTGGTATGGTGTAGTATGGTATGGTATGGTGTAGTATAGTATGGTATGGTGTAGTATAGTATGGTATGGTATGGTATGGTATGGTATGGTATGGTATGGTATGGCATGGTATGGTATGTTACGTTGCAATAGATCTGATTAGATTATATTCAATTCGACTAGACTAGACTAGAGTAGATTAGATTAGATTAGATCATAAATTATTATGTTATGTAACGTTACATTGTATTGTTACGTATTATATTACATTATGTTATGTTATGTTACATTAGATTAGATTAGATTAGATTAGACTACATTAGATTTGACTAAATTCTATTCGATTAGGTAAGATCATAAATTATGTTTATGTTATGTAATGTTATATTGTATTATATCGTATCATATTATATATCATATTATATTATGTTATGTTGTGTAATGTTACATTGTTTTGTATCATATCATATCTTATTATATCTTATTATATTTTATTATATCAGATTACATTAGATTATGTTGTAGTGTAGTCTGGTGGTGTTGTGTAGTGTAGTGTGGTGTGTTGTTGTTTAGTGTAGTGTGGTGTGGTGTGGTGTGGTGTGGTGTAGTGTAGTGTATGTGTAGTGTAGTGTAGTGTAGTGTAGTGTAGTGTAGTGTAGTGTGGTGGGGTGTGGTGTGGTGTAGTGTAGCGTAGTATTCATATCATATCATATATCATAGTATGTTATATTATGTTATGTTATGTTATGTTACGTTACGTTACGTTACGTTACGTTACGTTACGTTACGCTACGCTACGCTACGTTATATTATAAAATATATTATAGTATAGTATATCATATTATTGCATATTATATTATAGCATATTATATTATAGCATATTATAGCGTATTATATCATACCACTTTAAGTCACGGCAGATTTCTCTGCGTAAAATTCGGGATGCTCTTCCCGTGGAGAGCGTGTCGCCACAAGAGCAGCGCCACCCATTTTTTTCTTCTTTTTCCTGTTTTTATTTGTTTCACTATCAGAGTGGCTTTTTTTCAACAGAATTTTGCCAGGGACAACTCTCTCGTTGCCGTAAGTGCTTTAACGTGCGCTATACAATTTTGTGTAACACACGAAACCCTCGGTTTATTGTCTCATCCGGAGGACTAGCACCCAGACCACCAGTCGTGGTCTAATGGATAGAGGAAAGATCTGATACTTATGCAACAAGGTCTAAGAGTTATGCAACAAGGTCTGAGGCTTATGCAACAAGGTCTAAGGATTATGCAGCAAGGTCTGAGAATTATGCAACACGGTCTGAGAGACTTATGCAACAAGGTCTGAAACTTATGCAACAAGGACATACCTATGCAACAAGGTCTAAGACTTATGCAACAAGGTTTAAGTCTTGTGCAACAAGGTCTAAGACTTACGCAACATGGTCTGAGACGTATGCAACAAGGTCTGAGACTTATGCAACGAGGTCTGGGAGACTTGTGCAACAAGGTCTAAGACTTATGCAGCAAGGTCTAAGACTTATGCAACAAGGTCTGATACTTATGCAACAAGGTCTAAGAATTATGCAACAAGATCTAAGATTTATGTAACAAGATCTAAGACTTATGCAGCAAGGTCAGAGGTTTATGCAGCAAGGTCTGAGAGACTTTAGTAACAAGGTCTGAGAATTATGCAACAAGGACTCATACCTATGCAACAATGTCTAAGATTTATGCAATAATGTCTGAGAATTATGCAACAAGGTCTGAGACTTATGCAGCAAGGTCTGAGACTTATGGAACACGGTCTGGGGATTATTCAACATGGTCTGAAACTTATGCAACATGGCCTAAGACTTATGCAACAAGGTTTGAGAGACTTGTGCAACAAGGTCTGAAACTTATGCAACAAGGCCTAAGACTTATGCAACAATGTCTGGGGATTATGCAACAAGGTCTAAAACTTATGCGACAAGGTCTGAGGATTATGCAACAAGGTCTGATAGACTTATGCGACAAGGTCTGAAACGTATGCAACAAGGGCTCGTACTTATGCAACAAGGTCTAAGACTTATGCAACAAGGTCTGAGACTTAAGTAACAAGGTCTGATGATGATACAACTAAGTCTGAGGATTACGCAACAAGGTCTGAGACTTATGCAACAAGGTTTAAGAGACTTAAGTAACAAGGTCTGGGAGACTAATGCAACAAGGTCTGCGACTTATGCAACAAGGTCTGCGACTTATGCAACAATGTCTGAGACTTATGTAACAAGGTCTGCGACTTATGCAACAATGTCTGAGACTTATGTAACAAGGTCTTAGACTTATGCAACAAGGTCTAATACTTATGCAACAAGGTCTGAGAGACTTATGTAACAAGGTCTGGGAGACTTATGCAACAAGGTCTGAGACTTATGCAACAAGGTCTGAGACTTATGCAACAAGGTCTAAGACA
>CM054163.1:40718514-40726014 GCA_028751875.1 Rapana venosa
CGATAGACTGAACAACAACAACAACAATATTACTGTTAATAATCATGAATTCAATAATGCATAAAAACAAAAATATTGCTGTAAGATATATGTCTAGTTTGAATCACTGAAACATTTTCAATCGATATATTCTTTAATATTTTTCGATTAACTGAAGCACACAAAATGATTCTGCTAAGATTTTTCAATCGAAACGTCAAAAAAATAAAAGCCATGGAATAATGCTGTTAAAAACATCTTGTTCGAATAAATGAAATACACAAATTATTACTGTTCATATCTCTCAATCAATACACTTAAAAATAAAACTAACAGATACTAAAAAAACCACTACTATTACTGTCTTATCAAAAATACTGAAACACACTAAATAATACTGTTAATAACTTCCAATTGACACGTTGATAAAACATAAACCAAAGAATGTTGCCGTTAGTATTTCTCGTTTAAATACTAACAACTAATATTGCCCTTAAATATCTCTCGTGCGAATCACTGAAACACGCCAAAGAAATGATACTGTTAACATTTTTCAATTGATATATTGAGAAAAATAGACATTCTTCACACACATCAGTGGATCTGTGGTCTGGAGGTAACGGACCTGTCTAGAAAGCGAAAAGTCCGGGTCAGAAGTGTGTAGGTGGTTCGAATCCCGTTTGGGCCCCAAACTTTTCCTCCATCCATTCATTATACCATGAGTGGTGGTCTGAGTGCTAGTCCTTTTGGATGAGACGATAAAACAATGAGTTCCATACGTTACACACAACTATTTAGCACGCGTAACTAAAGACGGGATAGCTCAGTGGTCGGAGCACTCGCTTTCCCCCAGCCACGTTAAGCAGCGTCGAGCGTGGTTACCACTTGGATGGGTGACCGTTTGCGCGCCTTGGCTTCAGTACAGTTACCCCAGTTCACCCAGCTGTCAATGGGTACCTGCCCTCTTTAGGGTCAGGGAAGGTAAAGCAGCGAGGGAGAGGAGATGGGCGCCGCCCTCAATATGCTGGCCCTAGAGAAGTTGAGGTCTCTGACGCCTCGCTCCCCTACGACCTTATAGGTTATGGGACTCTTTTACCTTTAATAAAGAATACGCGGTAACAAGAGAGTTCATAGTCCCTGGCAAAATTCTGTAGGAAAAACCCCTCTCTTGTAAGGAAACAAATACAGTTGAAGGCAGGAAAAAAATTTACAATGGGTGGCGCTGCTCTTGTGGCGACGCGCTCTCCCCGAAGGGGGAGAGAGAGCAGCCTGAATTTCACGCAGAGAAACCTGCCGTGACTTAAAAGTGGTATAAAAATGACAAGGGATAGCCTGGTGGTTAGAGTGATGTGCTTGTGATCTGCTGACCCGGGTTCAAATCTCGTTCAAAAGGACTTTAAATCTGGAGTTAACAACGTCAGTGCTGACTCCACTCCTCCAAAAAGTCTTTCGGATGAGAGACTATAAATCGAGGTCCCGAGTACAAACGCACGCAGAACATCTTGTGTACCTGTTCTGCTTTTTGAAAGAGTAGGCCTTGGGAACAGAAGGGAAAAAATGACAAAACTGCATACACACGGGGACTAGATATTAAAAAAGCACATATTAGTGCTTATTTCATTATCCAGGAAATAAAAGAATAAAATTGGTTAATTAATATAAATAAATAAAGACATAAATAAATAAATAACAATTAAACAATCAGACACAAACACGCACACATACATCCACACACGCACCTCCCCAAACACACACCCTCACTCACACAAAACACACACACACCCCACACGCGCGCGCACATACACACACACATCCACGCACGCACATACATACACGCACGCGCACACCCACACACTCCCCCCCCCACACACCCAAACACACATCCACACACATACCCCACATGCACACACACAAACAGCCCCCCACACACACACACACACGCGCGCGCACACACACACACAAACACACACACATCCACACACACACACCCAAGCACACACACACACAAACACACACACATCCACACACACACACCCAAGCACACACACACGCACACGCTCACACACCATAACACACACACACGCACACACACACACCCCCCCACCACCCCCCCCCCCCCACACACACACACCCTCCCCCATCCCCACCCCCCCCCCCCCACACACACACACACAAACACACACAAAACACACACACCCAAACACGCATATCCACACGCCACCACCCACACACACCCCCTCCCCCTATCCCCCCCCCCCCCCACCACACACAACACATACAAACACCAAAACCACACACACCCACAACACCATATCCCACACGCCACCACCCAACCACACCCACACACACCCAACCCCCCCCTCCCCCCACCACCCCCCCCCCCCCCCCCCCACACACACACACACCCAAACACACGCACACACACACACATACACCCAACCACCCCACCCCCCCCCCACCCCACCCCCATCCCCCACCCCCCCATCCCCCTCCACACACACACACACACACACACACACATATACACTGACCTCTATCATTCCTGCAGTGGTTCCTCCAAAATCGCCCTGCAACACCCTCAGTCTGGCTTCGCTCCACCCCCCCCTCTACCCCCCCCCCACCCCCCCCCCCCCACACCACCCACCCCCCACCCCCACCCCCACCCCCCCCTCCCACACACACACACACACATATATACTGACCTCTATCATTCCTGCAGTGGTTCCTCCAAATTGCCCTGTCTGGCTCTCGTCCATCCCCCCAACCCCACCCCACACCCCCCCCCCCCCCCACACACACACACACGTACGCACATACACACACAAACAACCCCCCCCCCCCACACACACACACACACCCAAAAACACACACACACCCCAAAAAAACACACACACACACCCCATCCCCCACCCACCCCCCCCCCCACCCCCCCCCCCCCCACACCCAACCACCCCACCCCCAACCCCCTTCTTCCCCCACCACACACACACACACACACACACACATAACACACACACAACACGCCAAACACACACACGCGCACATCCACACACACACACCCAACACACACACACACACGCACACGCTCACACACCAAACACACACACACACACCCACCCCCCCCCACTCCCCCCCCACTTCCCCCCCCACCCAACCCCCCTCTCCCCACTCCACCCCCTCACCCCTTCCCCCCCCCCACCACACACACACACACACACACACACACACAACATATATATACACTGACCTCTATCATTCCTGCAGTGGTTTCTCCAAAATCGCCCTGCAACACCCTCAGTCTGGCTTCGTCCACCCCCCCCCCCCACCCACCCCTACCCCCCCAACCCCCACACACACACGTACGCACATACACACACACACACACACAACACACACACAATATATATATACTGACCTCTATCATTCCTGCAGTGGTTCCTCCAAAATGGCCCTGCAACACCCTCAGTCTGGCCTCGCTCACCCCGATGGTCACCTTGTCCCCCACCCCCACCTCGCCCCTCCCCCCTCCCCCTCCCCCTCCCGCTGCTCCCAGGGTGGAGGAGGAGGAGGAGGAGGAAGAGGAGGAAGAGGAGATGGAGGAGGAGGTGGAGACGGAGGAGGTAGTGCTGGCGGTGACTTTGGGCGAGAGAGACTGGGTCGACCCTTTGGTGACGTCTGTCATAGTAAAAAATAAATAAATAAATAAAAGACGGGGGGGGGGGGGGGGGGGGGGTTTGAAAGAGAGAGAGAGAGTGGGAGGGAAGAGAGAGAGAGAGAGGGTGAGGGAGGGGGAGGGAGAGGGAGGGGGTTGGATGGAGAGAGAGAGAGAACAATGAACAATGAACAAATTTTATTTGAGGGAGAGAGGGAGGGGGTTGAATGGAGAGAGAGAGACAACAATGAACAATGAACACATTTTATTTACAGAGGGTTATAGAATAAGCGTAACAATAGCTTTTTTTTTTTTTACATCCATCCCTCTGCGAAAAAAAAAAAGAAAAGCTAAAGGAAAACGAAAGTAATTAAGGTGAGAGCAGATGACAGAATTTACAAAACCGCATACACTCGGGGACTAGATGTAAAAAAAAACTGGATGTAAGAAAAAAGCACATAAGTGCTTATTCCATCATCCGCGATATAAAAGAATAAAATTTATAAAAAAAATAAAAAACACACACACACAAACAAACATACAGGCACACACACACACACACACACACACACACACACACACACACACACACACACACACCCCAACACCAATTGGGAACACAATGTTCTAAAAAAAAAATCACACACACCCAAAAAACACCATTGGACTAGAAAAAGTGTTGATATTCACACGCACACACACACACACGCGCGCGCGCGCGCGCGCACAGTTTGGCAACAAAAAACGAACTGAATGTCAAAGTCCTTCGGATGAGACTATAAACCGAGGCCCCGTGTTCGAACGCATGCATAACACAACACACACACACACCACACACCCATGCACAACCCCCCCCCCAACCCCCCCCCCCCCCCCCCCCCACCCCCAACCCAACCCCCACTCCCACACACACACACGCGCGCACGCGCACGCACACGCGTACTTACCCAGCAAGGGGAGATGATCCTTGTAGTAAAAGGTACCTCCAGTCTCCTCCACACACTGGATATCGACACAACCGTTCAGCCCTAAGCGATAGCTGTTGGCCTGTCCAGTCGGCCATTCAACTCGAACCATGTTGCGAGACGAGTTTGGCGCCACATTTTCGAACCCGATGACTTCTCCAACAGTCCCCGCCCTTCCTGCGAAGTTAAGAAAGAAGAAGAATAAAGAAGGAAGAAGGAAGAGGAAGAAGGAGGAGGAGGAAGAAGAAGGAAGAAGAAGAAGGAGGAGGAGGAGGAGGAGGAGGAGGAGGAGAAGGAGGAGGAGGAGGAGGAGAAGAAGAGGGAGGAGGAGGAGGAGGGAGGAGAAGGAGGAGAAGAAAGAAGAAAAAGAAGAAGAAGAAGAGAAGAAGAAGAAGAGAAGAAGAAGAAAGAAGAGAAAGAAGAAAGAAGAAGAAGAAGAAAGAAGAAGGAAAGGAGGAGGAGGAAGAAGAAGGAAGAAGAAGAAGAAGAGAGAGGAGGAGGGGAGGAGGAGGAGGAGGAGGAAGGAGGAGGAGGAGAAGAAGTAAGAAGAGAAGAGAAGAGAAGAGAAGAAGAAGAAGAAGAAGAAGATAGATAAGAAGAAGAAGAAGAAGAAGAAAAAAGAAGAAGAGAGAAGAAGAAGAAGAAGAAGAAGAAGGAGAAGAGGAGGAGAAGGAGGAGGAGAGAGAGAGAGAAGAAGAAGAAGAAGAAGAGAAGAAGAAGAAGAAGAAGAAGAAGAAGAAGAAGAAGGAGGAGGAGAGGAGGAGGAGAAGAAGAAGAAGAGAGAAGAAAGAAGAGAAGAAGGAGAGAGAAGAAGAAGAGAAGAAGAAGAAGAAGAAGGAAGAAGAGGAGAAAGAGAGAGAGAAGAGAAGGAAGAAGAAGAAGAAGAAGAAGAAGAAGAAGAAGAAGAGGAAGAGAAGAGAGAAGGAGAGGAAAGAGAGGAGGAGAAGGAGAAAGAAGAAGAAAGAAGAAGAAGAAGAAGAAAGAAAGAAGGAAAGAGAGGAGAGGAGGAAGAGGAAGGAGGAGAAGAAGAAGAAGGAGGAAGAGAAGAAGAAGATGAAGAAAGAAGAAGAAGAAGAAGAAGAAGAAGAAGAAGAGAGAGAGGAGAAGAAGAAGAAAGAGAAGAAGAAGAAGAAGAAGAAGAAGAAGAAGAAGAAGAAGAAGAAGAAGAAGAAGAGAAGAAGAGGAGAAGGAGAAGAAGAGGAGGAGATGGAGGAGAGGAGAGGAGAAAGAAGTAAGAAGCAGAAGAAAAGACAGAAAGCAGAAGGAAAGGAGGAGGAGGAAGAGGAGGAGGAAAAAGAAGACAGAAGAAGAGGAGGAGAAGAAGAAGAAGAAGAAGAGAAGAAGGAAGAGAGAAGAAGGAAGGAGGAGGAGGAGGAGAGAGAGGAGGAAGAAAGAAGAGAAGAAAGTAAGAACGAAGAAGAAAGAAGAAGAAGAAGGAGGAGGAGGAAGGAGAAGAAGAAGAAGGAGAGAAGAGAGGAAGAAGAAGAAGGAGGAAGAAGTGAGGAGAGGAGGAGGAGGAAGAGGAGGAAGAAGAAAACGAAGAAGAAGAAGAAGAATCAATTGGAGAAGATGAAGGAGTGAGGATGTGAGAGAGGAGGAGGAGAAAAGGAGGAGAAGAAGAAGAAGAGAAGTGAAGAAGAGATTTTGTAAGAAGAAAGATTTTCACGGTCTAAGGGAAAGCACTCATCTTTTTAACATCAGTCCAGGTTTTGGTTTTAAATTTTCACCCGACCCTCAACAAAATGCTCAAAAAGGGGAAGTTTAGGGGGGGGTGGGGGGGAAAAAAAGGGAAAAGGGGGGGGGGGGGGGGGGGGGGGGAAAAAAAGGAAGTGGGAGAAAAAAGGAAAGAGGGGGAAAAAAGGAAAAAGGGGGGGAAAAAGGGGGAAAAAGGGGAAAAAAAAGGGGGGAAAAAAAGGGGGGGGGGGGGGGAAAAAAAAGGGAAAAAGGGTGGGAAGGGGAAAAAGGGGGGGAAAAGGGGGGGGGGGGAAGGGAAAAAAAAAAAGGGGAAAAGGGGGGGGGGGGGGGGGGAAGGGGGGGGGGGGGGGGGGGTGGGGGGGGGGAAAAAAGGGGGGGAAAGGGGGGGGGGAAGGGGGGGGGGCCCCCCCCCCTTTCACCAAAAGGTATGGGAGTGAGGATAAGAGGGGGGGAAAAAGGGGGGAAAAAGAAAAGGGGAAAAAAAAAAAAATTTTTTTTGGGGAAAGGGAAAGCCCGTTTTTTTTTAAAATCCACCCCGGGGGAGCTTTTTGAAAATTTTTTCACCCGTTCCCCCTCCCAAAAGCCGCTCCCCAAAAACGGAACGGGTTTTTGGGGGGAAATTTTTGGGCTTCGCACCGGGACCTCATTTTATTTTACCGAAGATTTTTGGGGGGGCCTTTGTGGGGGTGTTGGGGTATGGTGGGTTTGGTTTGGGGGGGCAAATAAAAAAAAATAAAAAGTTGTTGCGGGGGTTTTAAAAAGTTTTTCAGAAATGAGAAAACATTGAAAAAAAAAGGGGGAATCATAGCAACAACAAGCTTGTGTTTTGGTGAGTTGCTCTTTAAAAAAAATTAACATAAATTTTAAAGCGGCTGCGAGTTAAAATGTAACAAAAACAAAAATATTTTCCCTCATTTGCAATCTTTGCTAATGTAAGAAAAAAAAAAGGAAAACAACACAAAACACATATCATTTGGAGAGTAAAAAAACATAAAAAAAAAAACAAAAAATAGTTGGAATAGGGAATCGACAGAAGAGAGAGAGAGAGGAGGGGGGAAGAGAGACGGGGGGGAGGAGGAGAGAGGAGAAACTTAGGAAAATAACATCCACAAGGCCAAGAATACTCTTAGTTAATATAATACCAAGGGTATAATTTACATAAGCAGGACAATTATTAAATAAATCGTGTACTATGTCAGTAATCGTTGC
>CM054163.1:40731014-40733514 GCA_028751875.1 Rapana venosa
CTTCAAGTCTTCTTTCGAGGTCTTTTGTCAGCGTCCAGCATTCACATCCGTACAGAAGGATGGACCATATGTAGGCTTTCAGAGTGTTGATTTTGGTGCTGAGTCTTATATTTCTGTTGGTAAAGATGGGCTTCATCTTGGTGAATGTGTCTTTAGACAAAGCGATTCTCTTCTTTATTTCTGTGTAGCATCTGGCGTCTGGAGTTATTGTGAAGCCCAAGTATTTAAAGGTGCAAACTTGTTTTATTCTTTCCCCTTTGCATAAAATGTTACATACAGGCATGTCTGACTGTTTTGAGATTGCCATGCACTCAGTCTTCTTTGCATTCAGTTGGAGTCCTTTGTTTTCACTTTCGATTGTGACTGTTGTAAGGATATTTTGTAGTTTTTCCTCCGAGTCATCAATTAGCACTGTGTCATCCGCATATCTTAGATTGTTTATGTTGTGACCTCCTACTTTGACACCTTCATGCTGCTCTACGCATATAGGTGTCATATTTAGACGCCATTCCCCAAGCCGGAATATGGCTGCCTAAATTGTGGGTAAAATAAAAAGGTTGCATACCTAAAATCCCACTTTTTGGTGAACTGAGGAACACACACATACAAACGCACACGCGCGTGCGCGCGCGCTCGCCTTGCACACATTGCACAAACATATGGTATAATGATAACATACATGGATGTTGCCCACACATACAAACTGATATCCATGTAGTGTGAATGGACAGGAGAGAGCTTAAACCTCCTGTCTTGAATATTGTATAGGGTACTAATGTTTTCTGGTGTAGGCATGTCTATTTTATTTATTTATTTATACCACTTTAAGTCACGGCAGATTTGTCTGCGTGAAATTCGAGCTGCTCTCCTCAGGGAGAGCGCGTCGCCACAGAGCAGCGCCACCCTTTTTTTCTGTCTGCAACTGCATTTGTTTCCCGATCAGAATGGCTTTTTTCTACAGAATTTTGCCAGGGACAACTCTCTTGTTGCCGTGGGTTCTTTAACGTGCGCTAAATAATTTTTGTGTAACACACGGGACCTCGGTTTATCGTCTCATCCGAAAGACTAGCGCCCAGACCACCACTCATGGTCTAATGGGTGGGGAAAAAGTTTCGGGTCCAAACGGGGATTCGAACCACCGCACACTTCCGACCTAGACTTTTCGCTTTCTAGACAGGCGGGTTACCTCTAGACCACCGACCCACAGCCTGTCTTGCCATAGTGTCGCCTTGCATTGCACTGATACATCTACCCCTTTGGTATCGTCGTTTATTTGCTGTTTCCTTTTCGAGATGTTCACAATCTTTACATTGTTCGATTCCCGTTCAAGGGAGATATTTTCCCCCTGGAGTTAACATCAGTGCCGACTCCACTCTCCACAAAAGTCCTTCGGGTGAGACTATAAACCCAGGCCTCGTATGCGAACGCACGCAGAACATCTTGCGCACACATTAAATCCTGTTCCGCTGTTTGTAAGAGCAGGCCATTGTGTGCCGGTGGGAACAGATGGAAAAAATGTACAAAACTGTATACATACAGGGACTAGATGTAAAACAAAAAAAGCACATACGTGCTTCTTCCATTATCATCGATATAAAAGAAGTTTTTAAAATTTAAATAGTTATCTTTTCTTATTGTTCATCTAGCCTGTCTGACCCAACTTTGTTCAGCTTGCAGCCCACTCTTGCTCTCTCACACATATGTAAAAGATATTCCAGGACTCACATCAGCATCGCGTGTTTGTACGGAAAGGCTTACTCACTTCATATTACATCAGTGCTACAGTTTCTTTCTGAACGAAACAATAATATTGTAAACTTCAACCATCTCAAGTCCAAAGTCAAGTCAAGTCAAAATCACTTGAATCATCCCATAAAGGGCAATTACAATACTGACAGGAAAATTGATACACATCAAATAATATCAAAGACACAAAAGCTATAATATTTCATATCGGTTTTCAAATCTCACTCACCATACACATCAAACAATATCAAAGACACAAAAGCTATAATATTTCATATCGGTTTTCAAATCTCACTCACCATACACATCAAATAATATCAAAGAGTCAAAAGCTATAATATTTCATACACATCAAACAATATCAAAGACACAAAAGCTATACTTCATACCGGTTTTCAAATCTCACTCACCATACACATCAAACAATATCAAAGACAACAAAAAGCTATAATATCTCATATCGGTTTTCAAATCTCGCTCACCAACGGGAGCTGTGTCCAGAATCCTCAGCTCGTATTTCCCATCAGCCCCCGCCTTACACGTCACTTCCTGTCCGTTGTCCCACAGCACCCTGACCCGGCCTTTGTCCAGCACGGCTTTGACGGTGCCCAGGTGACCCTCCCCTCCATCAGCATCCCCACCCTGCCAGTGGGGTCCACGGATCACCCTCACCCCCACTCCTACTGACATGGTGAAGGGTAGGGGAGCGAGCGGTGGCGCTGGACCTGTGGCGACGGAAGGATCTCTTGTCAGC
>CM054163.1:40743514-40746014 GCA_028751875.1 Rapana venosa
ACACACACACACACACATGCAAACACACGCTGCGAGCTATTATTCAAAAACAAAACCAATTACAGTGTTTTTATACACTCACATAATATGGAAGATCGGATTCCACTACTGATCCAAAACAGGTCTAGACCATTTACACGGAAATCCTCATCAAACGTTGGACTCTACCCAATAGGCCTTAGCCTGCGAACCAGGCTACACACCAGTGTTAGAAAATTGCTCCTATACCTTCTGTGTTCCATATAAACAATAATAATAATAATAATGTATGGAATTTATATAGCGCTGAATCTTGTAAAGCAACAAATCAAAGCGCTCAATATGATTATTATATTATTTTTTAATTATTTATTATTTTATTTTGAGGATCATGGAATAAGCTGTCATGTGCTTTTTAAAAATGTTTAAATCCAGTCCTCGTGTGTATGCAGTTTGTAGATTAATTTTGTCATCCATTCCCACCAGCATACAATGGCCTACTCTTCCGAAAAGCCGAACGGGTTTTAACGTGTGCGCATACCGCACGTACTAAGGCATCCACAGAAATAAAAACCCACTTTTTTTTGGTAAAAGACTAGCTTGCCTCTGACTCAAAACTCACGTGAGTTCGCACACATTTGGCAGGTATGAATTTTTTAAAACTTTTCAGCAAACACTGTACCCCCTCAGTCCTTTGTCGTCTGCTAGCTTCCTTACCAGCAATATACATGCGCGGGGTCAACACTGTAGGAATACAGGCAATCCTCATTTGATGATTATTTCCAACTTTCTCGTGATTACCTGGTATTGCTCTATGTCCTCAATCCCCCAAAACAAGTACACAGTGCTTTTTTTAAAATACTAGAACAAAATCTGTGAAAATCACCACCAATTTGTTTTCCTACTCACACTCAATACAAGATACTATATGGCCCCGCAAGCTAATACGGGTGTGTAGCCTAAAAGCACTAAACGTGTTAGCCAGGGCCTATACATTACAGCAGACATCTTTTTTGGTTTGTTTGTTCTTTTCTTCTTTTTTTTTGGCAGCTTGACAAAAATTATTAGTCTATAGGGATATCCCAATCTACCCGTGACAGTTCTTTTTTCTTTTGTTTTTTTGTTTGTCGTTTTTCTTTCTTTTTCTTTACATTTTTTTAGGTTCGTCAGTTTACAGCTCATATGGGACGAGATGCCTAGTGGTTAGAACATTGCGCTCGCAATCTGTCGACCCGGGTTCGATTCCCCTTCAAGGGGATATTTTCCCCAGGAGTTAACATCAGTGCAGACTCCACTCTCCCCAAAAGTCCTTCGGACGAGACTATAAACCGAGGCCCGTGTGCGAACGCACGCAGAACATCTTGCGCCCACGTTAAACCCTGTTCCGTTTTTCGTAAGAGTAGGCCATTGTGTGCCGGAGGGAACAGATGACAAAATGTACAAAACCGCATACACACGGGGACTAGACGTAAAAAAACGCACAGTTGCGTGTATGCGGGCCTACCATTCATTTTAGCTAGCTGGTTTCTGACTTGGGGGGTGACATCCCAAACAGGACACCAGTATGCGTGCGTGCGTGCGTGCGTGCGCGCGCGCGTGCGTGCACGCACATGTGTGTGAAATTGTCATTGCACAAATGGTATACTTTTTCAAAATAGGTAGAACGAATTTTAACGTGTGTGCAAGATGTTCTACGTGCGTTCTGCACACGGGGCCTCCGTTTATAGTCTCATCCAAAGGACTTTTGAGGGAGGGGGGTTAACTCCAGGACCAAAAATTAATCCCCTTGAACGGGCGGGGTTCAATTCTCGGGCTGTGGTCAATTTGCGAGCACAACGGTAGTGCAGAATAAGTGTGTTCACTATTTTATTTATTCATTTATCTCGAGGATAAGCACTCATGTGCTTTTTTTTTTACATCAAGTCCCCGCGTGTGTGCAGTTGTGTAAAGTTTGTCATCCGTTCCCACCGGCACACAATAGCTCTTACTCTTTCCAAAAAAGTGGAACAGGATTTAACGTGTGCGCAAGATGTTCTGCGTGCGTTGGCACACGGGACCTAGGCTTATAGTCTCATCCGGACTTTTGAGGGGGAGTGGGGTCGGCACTGATGTTAACTCCAGGGGAAAATATCCCCTTGAACGGGAATCGAACCCGGGTCGTCAGATTGCTGTGTGTGTGTGTGTGTGTGTGTGTGTGTGTGTGTGTGTGTGTGTGTGTGTGGTGTGTTTATTTATTTATTTTTTTTTTTTATATCGAGGATAATGGAATAAGCACTCATGTGCTTTTTTACATCCAGTCCCCGTGTGTATGCGGTTTTGTAAATTTTGTCATCTGTTCCCACCGGCACACAATGGCATACTCTTTCGAAAAGCGGAACAGGATTTAACGTGTGCGCAAGATGTTCTGCATGCGTTCGCACACAGGGCCTGGTTTGTAGTCTCATCCGAAGGACTTTTGGAGAGAGTGGAGTCTGCACTGATGTTAACTCCAGGGGAAAATATCCCCTTCAACGGGAATCAA
>CM054163.1:40751014-40808514 GCA_028751875.1 Rapana venosa
TTACGTTTTGTTTGTATACAAATAATGTACAAAATTGATAAGTTCATCAAGTAATTCAATTTGGTCTAGTTAATATTGATTTTTTAAAAATTACATACGCCGAGCTCGCTCTGTATCATGTATATTGTCAAGCCCTAACATTGACTTTAAAAAAAAAGTCAATGGGCTATTGGTAACTAGCCCTAGTCCTAGTGAGGTCGAAGTCCATCAAAGGGGTGTAACTCTTGTTACCCGAACCCCAAGCTGCAACTTTCAGAATGGCGAACAAGAAAGTAATAGAATTGTTTTACGATGTCGTTTCGCCATATTCAAGGTTTGCATTTGAGGTGAGCATGTACGAACGCAGTTTATGCATGCTAGATGGTGTGCATATCACACAAATAATTAGCGCAGAGCTCGGGTGCTAATATGGGGACGGGTTAGCTCAGTGGTCAGAGCACTCGCTTTCCCCAGCTAAGGTAATGCAGTGTCGAGTGTGGTTACCACTTGAATGGGTGACCGTTTGCTCGCCTTGGCTTCAGTGCAGTCCCCCAGTTCACCCAGCTGTAAATGGGTACATACATGCCTCTTTAGGGTCAGGGAAGGTAAAGCATCGAGGGAGAGGAGATGGGCACTGCCCTCAATGTGCTGGCCCCTAGAGAAGCTGAGGTCTCTGATGCCAGTAAAGTATATACTGCAACAAAATAAATGTTTTAATCATAATGGGAAGTTTTATGTAATTGCTCTTATTTCAAGTGGTGACCCTGCGTTGGGCTTGCAGACACCTCCCATCCCCACCCCCCTCCTTTGCACTGGTTGACCTTTGTCCTCAGGTTCAAACTCACAGTTGCCTATATCTCTATGGGAAACACTCTCTTCATAAGCACAGTCATTATTCATTAAAAAGTTATGTTGCTCCTTCAGCAATGAAAGTCTTGACGTGCCCAAAACCATACTGCAACAATGTGACATGCACTACTACAACAAATAATGATGAAAATAATATTTCTATGAAATTTATATTGTGCTGAATCTTTGTAAAACAAACAAATTAAAGCACTTGCACTAAAATCATTTACATGCATGCAACTTTCCTCAAATATCATAATTAGAACATTCCATGCACATGCATGTTACACACACAAGTGCTTATTCCATCAACCTCAAAATAAAAGAATCATAAATAAAACACACAGTGACACACTCAATTCATTTATATACAAATCAGCTGTGAGCAACAAACTTTGAATGTAGTGGCTCAAGCTAACCAGCTAAAACGACCAACTTCACCAAGTGAGGATAAAGCAGAATGAGAAGGTGAAAGTAACTGCTGAGGTATCTGAACCATGCAGTTACCTCCTGTAGGTAGAAACTGTAACTAAACAATAGTTCCAGAGCTTAAGGCTTGGCCCAGGTCAGTATCTTTATTCTTTTTATTATTAATTTCTAAAATTCTTTTGTAACAGAGCAGAGATATTTGATTTACCACAACATCTCAGCTATGGCAGCACAGAATGAACAGGGAGGATGTGGTCTCTAAGAAAGAGGCTGCATAAATATTACATTTCACCACAGAGGCAAAGTGTATGCAACAGGTAATTTTCAACCACCACCCAAGGAAACAGAGCGCTGCACAATTTGCAGGTGTGTCCCAAAATAGTAACACATCGTTCTGATCACATGGGAGGTTATCTACTTATCACACTTTTATTTCAAGGATTTCGGTATTTTCTGTATTGTGATGGGTGCGTGCTGATGTTTTGATATCGTGTTGTGGGTTTTTTTCTGTGATATTATGTTTCCGTGTTTACTGGTTTTTACTTATGGCTTGTAACCCGCTTGAATTTCTCTGTCTCTGAGATAATAAAGTGTTTGAGTTGATTTGACTGTAATAAGTTTTGTGAGTTGTTCAGTATTCCCCCACAGAGATCCTTGGGGGCCTATCAGTATAAACAGCATCCCCACATTCTGGAAATTCTGTACTAGAAATTTCCTCTTTTCTATCCCTCTCTTTGTTTCTGCCTTGTTCCTTTTCTTCCAGTCACCACCGCCTCCTCCTTGTCTATTTTCTGCCTGCTTGGTCCATTCTCCTGCCCTTTATTCCAGAAAGACTTAAAAGGTAACAATTCTCTCTTATGCCGAGGTCGGATGCGCTGGGCCTGACTTGTCAGGCGGTTAACGGCAGTGCGACGCATTTTCGCTCGTGTAACAGACAACAATAGTTGCTGTCTGAGCGTTTGGCGACAAATGCGGTGGATCGGTGGTCTAGAGGTAACGCGCCTGTCTAGAATGCGAAAAGTCCGGGTCGGGTGTGTGCGTGGTTCGTACCCCATTTGGGCCCGAAATTTTCCCCCATCCATTAGACCATGAGTGGTGGTCTGGGCGCTAGTCTTTCGGATGAGATGATAAACCGAGGTCCCGTGTGTTACACAAAATTTTCAGCGCACGTAAAAGAAACCACGGCAACAAGAGGGTTGTCCCTGGCAAAATTCTTAGAAAAAAGTCACTCTGATAGGAAAACAAATACAGTTGCAGACCAAAAGAAAGAAAAAAGAAAAAAAAGGGGTGGCGCTGCTCTTGTGGCGACACGCTCTCCCTGGGGAGAGCAGCCCGAATTTCACGCAGAGAAATCTCGTGACTTAAAGTGGTATAAAAAGAGGTTGTTCAGTGTTGTGGGCCTTTTCTTGTGTCCTCAGATCCTGTGCAGATATCGACCTCACTGGAACATGGATCTGAAACTTCGGCCCTTCTTTCTTGGGGGGATCATGCAAGGATCAGGTTAGAGAGAGGGAGAGAGAGAGGGAGAGGGATGAAAGAGAGAGAGGAGAGAGAGAGGGGGAGAGGAGGGAGAGAGGGAGAGAGGAGAAAAAGAGAGAGAGGGAAGAGAGAGAGGAGAGAGAGGGAGAGAGAGAGAGAGAGGGAGAGAAAGAGAGAGAGGGAAAGAGAGAGAGAGTGTATGTGTGGGAGGGGGTGAATGTGTGTGTGGTGGAGAAAGAGAGAGAGGGAGAGAGAGAGGGAGAGAAAGAGAGGAGAGAAAGGGAGAGAAAGAGAGGGGAGAGAGAGAGGTGTGTATGTGTGGGAGGGTGGGTAATGTGTAAGGGGGGGGGGGGGGAAGAGGGAGAGAAAGGAGAGAGGAGAGAGAGAGAGGTGTGTGTATGTGTGGGAGGGTGGGTAAATGTGTGTGGGGAGGGTGTGTGTGTGTGAGAGAGAAAGAGACGGAGGAGAGGAAAGGGAGTGAGAGAAGGAGAGGAGGAGAGGGAGGGAGGAGAGAGAGAGAGCGTGTGTGTGGGGGGTGGGAGGGTGGGTAAATGTGTGTGTGTGGGAGAGGGTGGGTAAATGTGTGTGTGTGGGGGAGGGTGGGTAAATGTGTGTGTGTGTGTGTGTTGGGAGGGTGGGTTAATGTGTGTGTGGGAGGGTGGGTAAATGTGTGGTGTGTGGGGGGGGGGGGGGAAGGGGGGGTAAATGTGTGTGTGTGTGGGAGGGTGGGTTAATGTGTGTGTGTGTGGACTGGAGGGAGGGTAAATGTGTATATTAATTATTATGTGTGTGTGTGTGTGCGGGAGGGTGGGTTAATGTGTGTGTGTGAAAGGAATTAAATCTTGTGTGTGTGTTTTTATTTATTCTATTTTGTTTATTCTTTTATTTTTATTTATTCTTTTATTGCAAGGATAATGGAATAAGCATTCGTGTACTGTTTTACATCCAGTCCCTGTGTTTATGCAGTTTTGTAAATTTTGTCATCCGTTCCCACTGACACACAAAGGCCTACTCTTCCGAAAAGGGGAATTTTAATGTGTGCGCAAGATGTTCTGCATGCGTTCGCACACGAGACCTCAGTTTATAGTCTCATCCAAAGTACTTTTTGGGAGAGTGGAGTTGGCACTGATGTTAACTCCAGAGAAAAAAATCCTCTTGAACGAGATTTGAACTCGGGTCAGCAGATCACGAGTGCAATGCACATCACTCTTACCACCAGGCTATCCCATCTCTGTTAGTGTGTGTGTGGGTGGGTGTGCATGTGTGTGTGTGTGTGTGTGTCACTGTGTGTGTGAAAGGAATTCAATCTTGTGTGTGTGTTCACATGTAAAAGTGTGTTGTGCGTGTATGTGTGTGCGCATGTGCATGTGTGTATGCGTGTGTGTGTGTGTGTATGCGTGTGCGTGTGTGTGTGTGTGAGTGCGTGTGTGTTGTTGTTGTTGTTGTTCTGATTTTACATCTGTTCACTCAAAGTGTTATATAAGACGATGGGAAGGGGAGGGGAGGGGGCACTTATGTTGATGGTTGTGTGCAGTGAAATGGGTATCTATTGCTGAGTATTATAGACAGCACACACACACACACACACACACACACACAACACACACACACACACACACAAATGGCTAAACTATGATAACAACAAAGTACCGTATAAGAAATGCTAACAAGTAACATGAATTAACAAATGTGTGTGTGTATATATGTGTGTGTGTTCAAATTCATTTAATGTCTTTTCACAAGTTGTGATATTAGACAGATGTGTGTGTACATGCATGTGTGTGTGTGGGCATGCATGCGTGTGTGTGTGTGTGTGTGTGTATTGCTGTTCAGATAACAAACCTCCAGCCATGAATCCAAGCAAGGCAGTGTACATGGTGTCCGATGTGCTTCGCTATGCTAAACATCTGAACCTGGTGCACACATTACCTCAGGTCAGCAGAGAGAGAGACAGAGAGAGAGAGAGACAGACAGAGAGACAGACAGACACAGAGAGAAAGACAGAGAGAGAGAGAGAAAGAGAGAGAGACAGAGAGAGAGACAGACAGAGAGAAAAAAAAGAGAGAGAAAGAGAGAGAGAGGGGAGAGAGAAAGATACAGAGAGAAAGGGACAGACAAAGAGAAACAGACAGAGACAGACAGACAGACAGAGACCAGACAGACAGAGAGAAAGAGAGACAGAGAGGAGGAGAAAGATACAGACAAGAGAGAGAGAGACAGAGAGAGGGGACAGACAGACAGAAGGAAAGAGACAGACAGACAGACAGAGACAGACCAGACAAAACATTACCCCCAGATCAGCTTCAGTTTTGTTACTGTGAATTGTTTCTGTTAACCTACAACCTGACCTCTGTGTGTGTTTTGTGTGTGTGTGTGTGTGTGTGTTGTGTGTGTGTTGTGTGTGTGTGTTTGTGTGTGTGTTTTGTGTGTGGGGTGTGTTGTGTGTGTGTGTGTTTTGTTGTGTGTGTGTGTGTGTGTTTTGTGTGTGTGTGTGTGTGTGTGTGTGTGTGTAGGCGCATACATTTGACTTTTGTTTAAGCTTTTGATAGTTATTGGCTGCATGACTCTGTAAGAATGTTTTGAATGCAAGCACTCTGATTTGTCTTTGCAAGATATAGCACTATACAAATTCCATTTATTATAATTATTATTATTAGTAGTAGCAGTAGTAGTAGTATTATTATTAATTGAATTCCAGGTCTCCACAGAGAGAGGCAGAGAGAGAGAGGGAGGGGAGGAGGGAGGGAGTGAGAGAAGGAGGGAGGGAGAGAGAGAGAGAGATAACGAAATTGTATTTTCTGAGGGTAATAGAATAAGTACAAGACTTTTTTACATCCAGCCCTCGAAACGAAAGAAAGAAAGTAAACAGACAAAATAATAAGCAAAGTGAACAGAGACAGACAGACAGACAGATTACTTCAGGTCAGCTTCAGTTTTGTTACTGTGAATTGAATTCCAGGTCTCCACAGAATGAGGCAGAGAGAGAGACAGAGAGAGACAGAGATAACGATAACGATATTTATTCAAGAAAGGACCTGACCCCATTTGAAGGGGTTTGCAAAATGACGCACACATACAATAATGTTATACTTGAGCACACAAACGTCTTTATCCAACTAACTACAATTCAGTATGTACACACACAGAGTTAACACTGTTTTCGAGAGAGAGAGAGGAGAGAGAGGAGAGAGAGAGGGGGAGAGAGAAAAGAGAGGAAAAGAAACAGACAGACAGACAGAGCAAAAGGACAGACAGAGGGAGACAGAGAGAGAGAGGGACAGAAGGGACAGAGAGAGACGGAGATAGGGGACAGAAAGAGAGACAGACAGACAGAGAGAGAGACTGAGATAAGACAGAGAGATAGACAGAGACAGAGAGAGAGAGAGAGACAGAGAGAAAGAGACAGATTACCCCAGGTCTTTAAACTTAGCTCCATATTTTGCAAGGCTGTCTACTTTTTCATTAAAATATATATACCAGTGTGTGAGGGAACCCAACAGAAAGTAACAGTACTGCCTCTTAAAATCAAAAAGTGTACCAGATGCCTGATTTCAATGATAAGGTCTTTTCTTACTTTACAGGCACAATTTTTCAAAGCATGTAAAACCAATTTATGTTGAATATGTCTTTAAGGAAGTCAAGTACATAGTACAGTGCCAACAGTATAGCAGTTAGCTCAGCTGTAAATATAGATTTATTTCTTCCCAGGTTGACAGATCGTTCTACTTTCAATGATGGAATAACGAAAGCCGCACCAGCCTCATCAGTATTTAGAACAGACCCATCAGTATAGATTTTGAGATGATCAGGATAAGCAGTTTGAATATGTTCTTTTACTAGTGATGTAAGAATGTTAACATTTTCAACTTTTCTTACAGAAGAAGAATTAATGTCAAAATGAGCTTTAAGCAGTTCCCAAGGTGGGTAGGGAAGCTGACTGTACTTCTGACTTTGCTAATTCCTTTGGATCAAGTTCTGAATGGTTAAAAAGGGGAGAAGTGTAAGTACTAATTGTAGTAAGCGAGCTGATAGTTCTTGCTCTTTTCGGAAAGTGAATGTCAGACTTTATCTCACTTTCAACGTTGCTGTCATTTGTAGTACTTCTTAGAACATATTTGGCCGCAGCAAGTTGTCGATATTCATTTAAAACCTATCACTGTGTGCATGCCTTTTGGTGTGTGTGGTGGGTGTGTGTGTGTGTGTGTGTTTGTGTGTGTGTGGTGTGTTTTGTGTGTGTGTGCGCAGCTGATTCAGTGTCAGAGTCTTTTTTTTTTCACTTTCTGTTTTGTTATTGTTGTTTTTATCCTGGCTGTGCAGAACTTCTGGGAAGTGATGATGACGAAGGGCACTCTGAAACCTCAGCGCTTTATCACGGCAGTGGACTTGTCGCACCCTGCGTTCACTGAGCAGCTTTCAAGGGAACTGTATAAACGTATTCATGAGCAGGTGAGTGTCTGAGTGTGTACGTGTGTGTGTGTGAGGGTCTGAGTGTGTGTGTGAGTGTCTGAGTGTGTGTGTGAGTGTGCGTGTGTGTGTGAGTGTGTATGTGTGTGAGTGAGTGTGTGTGTGTGTGTGAGTGTGTGTGAGTTGTTTTTTTGATTTAACGTCTTTTCACTCTTAGTGATATTAGACGATTGTGTGTGAGTTGGGGAGTGGTGTGTGTGTGTGTGTGAGTGAGCGTGTGTGTGAGTGTGCGTGTGTGAGCATGTGTGTGTGAGCATGTGTGTGTGAGTGAGTGTGTGTGAAGGAGTGTGGTGCGTGCATGAGTGTGTTTGTGTGAGTGAGTGTGTGTGTTTTGTGAGTGTGTGTGTGTGCATGTGTGAGCGTGTGTGTGAGTGTGTGTGTGTGCGTGTAAGTGAATGTGTGTGTGAGTGTTTTTTTTTTCCATTTCATTTTTTTCATTTTATTCTTTTATATCGAGGATAATTTGGGAAAAAGCACTTGTGTGCTTTTTTACATTCCAGTCCCCGTGTGTATGAGGATTTGTGAATTCTGTCTCTGTTCCCGTGTGAGCGTGTGTGGTGTGTGAGTGTGTGTGTGTGTGTGTGAGTGTGTGGTGTGTGTGTGTGAGTGAGTGTGTGTGTGTGAGTGAGTGAGTGTGTGTGAGTGAGCGTGTGTGTGAAACGTGTGTGAGTGTGTGGTGAGTTTTTGTGTGTGGAGTGTGTGTGAGTGAGCGTGTGTGTGAGTGTGCGTGTGTGAGTGTTTTGAGCATGTGTGTGGAGCGTGTGTGAGTGAGGTGTGTGTGAGTGAGTGTGTGTGAGTGTGTGTGTGCGTGCATGAGTGTGTTTGTGGTGAGTGAGTGTGTGTGTGAGTGTGTGTGTGCATGTGTGAGCGTGTGTGTGAGTGTGTGTGTGTGTGAGTGAGTGTGTGTTTAAATGAGTGTGTGTGAGTGAGTGAGTGAGTGTGTGTGAGTGATGGTGTGTGTGAGCGTGTGTGTGAGTGTGTGCGTGGAGTGTGTGTGAGTGTGTGTGAGTGAGCGTGTGTGTGAGTGTGAGTGTGTGGAGCATGTGTGTGTGAGCGTGTGTGAGTGAGTGTGTGTGAGTGAGTGTGTGTGATGAGTGTGAGTGTGTGTGTGCGTGCATGAGTGTGTTTGTGTGAGTGAGTGTGTGTGTGTGCATGTGTGAGCGTTTGTGTGAGTGTGTGTGTGTGGTGTGTGTGTGTGGAGTGTAAGTGAATGTGTGTGTGAGTGAGTTTTTTTTTCCATTTCATTTTTTATTTTTTATTCTTTTTATCGAGGATTTAAAGGAATAAGCACTTGTGTGCTTTTTTACATCCAGTCCCCGTGTGTATGAGGGTTTGTGAATTCGTCATCTGTTCCCGTGTGAGTGTGTGTGAGTGTTGGTGTGTGAGTGTGTGTTGAGTGTGTGTGTGTGTGTGTGAGTGAATGTGTGTGTGTGTGTGTGTGTGAGTGCGTGTGTGTGAGTGGGTGTGTGTGCGTGTGAGTGTGTGTGGTGGTGAGCATGTGTGGAGTGTATGTGAGTGTGGTGTGTGAGTGGTGTGCATGTGTGAGTGAGAGAACGTGTGTGTGTTTGGTGTGTGAGCGTGTGAGTGAAGTGTTTTTGTGTGTGTTGTGTGTGAGTGGGGTGTTGTGTGTGTGTGAGGCATGTGTGAGTGAGTGTGTTGAGTGTGTGTGTGAATGTGTGGTGTGAGTGTGTGTTTGTGTGTGTGTGTGTGTGTACATTTGGGCTTGTTAGAACTATTACTTGCTATTGGTTGCGTGACTGTGTAAGAATGAGTTGAGTGCAAGCGCTTTGATTTGTCTGTGCAAGATACAGCGCTATATAAATTCCATTTATTATTATCATTATTATTATTATAATATCCTTCCCTGTGGGGATGCCAGGGGTCTATCAGTATAAACAGCATCCCCACCTTCTGGAAATTCTGTGCTAGGAATTCCCCCTTTTCTATCCCTCTCCTTGTTTTTTCCTTGATCCTTTTCTTCCTGTCACCTCCTTGTCTGCCTTCTCGGTCCATTCTCCTGCCTTTTTTTTTTTCCTAAAAAGACTGAAAACATAACAATTCTCTGCCATGTTAGATACACTGGGCCTGACTTGTCAGGCGCTCAATGGCAGCGCGATGTGTTTTCGCTCCTATGACAGACAACAGTAGTTGATGTCTGAGCATTCGACGATGAAGAAGAGGAAGACAATGTCCTTGAACAGTTCAATGACTGTGATTCAATTTTGGAAGTATCTGAAAATTACAAGTGTGTGTGTGTATTCATGCATGTGTGTGTATGCATGTTTCTGTGCCTGCATGCGTTGCATATGTGTGCATGTGCGTGTGTATGTATGTGTGAGTATGTGATCTGCTGACTCGGGTTCGATTCTCATCTAAGAGGATTTTTTCCTCCGGAGTTAACATCAGTGCTGACCACTCTCCCCAAAAATCCTTCCGATGAGACTATAAACCCAGGTCCTGTGTGCAAACGCACGCAGAACATCTTGTGCACACGTTAAAACCTGTTCCGCTTTTCGGTAGAGTAGGCCATTGTGTGCCGGTGGGAACGGATGATAAAATTTACAAACTGCATTCATACAGGGACTGGATGGAGAAAAAAAAGCACATGGGAACTTATTCCATTATCGAAATAAAATTTTTAAAAAAATATATATATATATTTTTTAAAAAAGTGTGTGTGTTGTTTTTGTTGTTGCAGGACATAGATGCCACAGAACCAGACAGTTTAAGAGAGGTAAGTCTTCCCGAAGTCAGATTGCAGGTATCTTCATGTTGGGCAAAAACAGTCGCACCATAGTTTCATGGTAAAGGAAAGGTAAAGGAGTCCCATAACCTATAAGGTCGTAGGGGAGCGAGGCGTCAGAGACCTCACTTCTCTAGGGCCCAGCATATTGAGGGCGGTGCCCATCTCCTCTCCCTCGCTGCTTTACCTTCCCTGACCCTAAAGAGGGCAGGTACCCATTGACAGCTGGGTGAACTGGGGGAACTGTACTGAAGCCAAGGCGCAGCGCAAACGGTCACCCATCCAAGTGGTAACCACGCTCGACGCTGCTTAACTTGGCTGGGGGAAAGCGAGTGCTCTGAGCAATCGCATAGTTTCATAACCAATCAAAATCAACAGCCTCACCCCCAACATGCCTAAAATGTTTCCCAGCAGAAAAGTGGGTCAGGTGCAAAGCGTCACATATGATATATATGTGCGTGTGTGTGTGTATGTGTGTGCGCGCACATGCGTGTGTGTGTGTGTGTGCGTGAGTGTGTGTGTTTTGTTTGTGTGTGTGAGGGTGTGCGCGCGTGTGTGCATGTGTGTGTGTGTGTTGTTTGTGTGTGTGAGGGTGTGTGTGTGCGTGAGTGTGAGTGTGTGTGCGCGTGTATGTGAGTGTGTGTGAGTGTGTGTGCATGCATGTGTGTGAGTGATTCAGATTCCGAATATTTTACAGTCATTTGAGTCATGTAGACTTATTTGACACAACAAAAACATCAAGTGTGTGTGTGTTTTGTGTGTGTGTGTGCGCATGCTCATGAGTGTGTGTGCATATGCATGAGTGTTTGTGTGCATGTGTAAATAATGTTTATATGTCTTTTCTAGTCAGTTGTCTTTAACAACATTGTATTCCTACATTGGTGTGTGTTTGTCTGTGTGTGTGTGTGTGTGCGTACGTACACGTGCAAATAAGTCTACATGACTCAAATGACTGTAAAATATTCGGAATCTGAATCACTCACACACATGCATGCACACACACTCACACACACTCACATACACGCGCACACGTGCTTGCGTGTGTGTGTGTGTGTGTGTGTGTGTGTGTGTTTATGATATATTAACTTGAAGTGATCTTGGAATCTTTATACCAATATGAAATGCAGCTTTTTTGTGTCTTTCGAGATTATGAAACTGTATCAATGTGCCTGTCAGTATTGTAATTGCCCTTCATGGGATGATTAAAGTGGTATTGACTTGACTTGTTTGTATGAATTTTTCTCCTGGAGTTAACAGTGGGGACAGGGGTGATGGGAAAGCCTAGTGGTTAGAACATTGCGTTCGCAATCTGATAACCCGGGTTCTATTCCCATTCAAGGGGGATATTTTCTCCTGGAGTTAACATCTGTGCAGACTCCACTCTCTCCAAAAGTCCTTCGGATGAGACTATAAACTGAGGCCCCGTGTGCGAACGCACGCAGAACATCCTGCGCACACGTTAAATCCTGTTCCGGTTTTTGTAAGAGTAGACCATTGTGTGCCGGTGGGAACAGATGACAAAAATTGACAAAACCGCATACACACAGGGACTGGATGTAAAAAAGCACATGAGTGCTTATTCCATTATCCTCGATATTAAAGAATAAATAAATAAGATAAATGAAGTTGGAATGCAGCTATGTTAATGGTGGGTTAACAGTCACAAAGCAGAACAGTGATTTAAGTTCTACCTGAGGAATAGGAACCAAAAATAAAAATTCTGACATTGTTCACAGCATGCAAATCCTGCATAAAGGTAAAGGAGTCCCATAACCTATAAGGTCGTAGGGGAGCGAGGCGTCAGAGACCTCACTTCTCTAGGGGCCAGCATATTGAGGGCGGCGCCCATCTCCTCTCCCTCGCTGCTTTACCTTTCCTGACCCTAAAGAGGGCAGGTACCCATTTACAGCTGGGTGAACTGGGGGAACTGTACTGAAGCCAAGGCGTGCAAAACGGTCACCCATCCAAGTGGTAACCACGCTCAATGCTGCTTAACCTTGGCTGGGGGAAAGCGAGTGCTCTGACCACTGAGCTGTCCCGTCCTGTATAACTCAGTGCTAAAATCAGGCCCTTTGTTTTACAAAATCCCAAGAGCAGACAGTTTCTGCTGTATTTTATTTATTATTTATTTATCTATTCTTTTATATCGAGGATAATGGAATCAGCACTCATGTGCTTTTTTACATCCAGTCCCCGTGTGCATGCAGTTGTGTCAATTTTGTCATCCGTTTCCACCGGCACACAATGGCCTACTCTTCTGAAAAGCGGAACAGGATTTAACATGTGCGCAAGATGTTCTGCATGCGTTCAAACACTGGGCCTCGGTTTATAGTCGGCTTTTAAAATCTTGTGCAGAGCAGCTGTGTTATGTTTTTAGTGATTTGTTTTCCCTGTCATTGAAAGCATGCCATGTTCCAAGTCTCTGGAAAAAATCAATAATTTGTCCTGTTCCAAAAAATAATCACCCCAAATCTTTAAATGACTATAGACCAGTGGCTCTCACTCCAATAGTAATGAAATGTTTTGAACGAATCGTTCTCAAACGGCTTCTTTTCTCTACTTCTTCATATCTAGATCCTCTTCAGTTTGCATACAAAGCCAACAGA
This sequence comes from Rapana venosa, assembly GCA_028751875.1. Lineage (NCBI taxonomy): Eukaryota > Metazoa > Mollusca > Gastropoda > Neogastropoda > Muricidae > Rapana > Rapana venosa. Next base: position 40,763,564 of record CM054163.1, read on the forward strand.
AGCACAAATGATGCTACAATTACCTTGCTGCATAATGTTTATTCCCACCTAGAAAAACCCGACTCCTTTGTTCGTATACTTTTCATTGACTTCTCTTCTGCCTTTAATACCATTCAGCCCCATCTATTAGCTCTCAAACTGCTCTCAATAGATGTCTGTCCTCGGCTAATTCTCTGGATAATGAGCTTTTTGACACACCGGACACAGTTTGTTCAATTTCAAAAAGCCATATCCACTCAAAGATCAGCTTCCACTGGTTCTCCCCAAGGCACTGTTCTGTCCCCCATCCTTTTCACCCTTTACACAAATGACTGCACTGGCTCTGATCTTATACCGTTAATCAAATATTCTGATGACTCTGCTCTGGAAGATCTGTCTAATTCCCATGTCATGTATTTTAAACAAGTTGAGGAGTTCTCCTCCTGGTGCAAACAGAACTGTCTTGACCTTAATGTTAAGACTAAGGAAATGTTGATTGATTTTCGCAGGGACCCCCAGCCCATGCCAAATCTTTACATTGATGGTGTAAAGGTAGACCGTGTACACCAATACAAATATCTAGGTACTATTATTGATGATAAACTAAACTTTGATGCTAATACAGATCTTGTAAATAGAAAATGCCACTCACGCATCTTTTTCCTTCAAAAACTCCGGAGTCTTAAAGTGAATGTAAAAGTTTTACAAAATTTCTACCGATGCTTTATTGAGTCTGTCCTTTCATTTTCCTTGGTTTGTTGGTATGGGGGCCTGACTGTTAAAAACAAAAACATAGTAAACAAGATTGTAACCAGATGTGGCAAAATTGTGGGCTGTGAGCAAATGAAACTGAATGACTTGTATGAATGCCGTGTGAGAGACAGAGCTAGACAGATTGTGAGTGATGACACACATGTGCTTGCAAAATATTTTGAACCCCTGCCTTCTCAAAAGCGCTACAGAGTACCCAAGTCTAGAACCCTGCGATTTAAAAATAGTTTTATTCCAACCTCAATTCTGCTAATTAATAAATGTATGACAATAAATCTGAATTGAACTAAAGCCCACAACAAGAGAGAGAGAGAGAGAGAGAGAGAGAGAGAGAGAGAGAGAGAGAGAGAGAGAGAGACAGACTAAAGGCTACCTTTTATTAGTGTAAACTGTGTTCAGTTTCTAATAGAATAGAGTATTAACTTCACTGATATTTGTCTTATCATACATGTTATACAAATGATTTTTTTTTTCTTCTTTAAATACGTGCCCGTGTTATTATTTTAGACTGTTCAATATCTTAAAAGAACATAGTATTAATTTAATTAATATTTGTCTTATACAACATGTTATAACAATTTGACTTATTAAAATGCGTGAGCATGGGTACGAATGTTTACAATGTGCGAGCGTGCGTGCACGTGCATGAGTGACTGTGAATGTGCGGACGTACGGGTTACTTGTGCGCACATGAGTAAAGTGATTTTTGTTGGGGTGGGTTTGTGGCTGGCTGAGATATTGCTGATTTGTGGATGCATTTTATCTCATGATGGGTGCGTGCTGATGTTGGACAGTGTGTGTGTGTTTTAAATACTATGTTTAAATGTTTATTGTTTTTATGTATGGCGAGTAACCCGCCTGAATTTCTCTGTCTTCGAGATAATAAAGCTTTTGAATTTGAATTTGAATTTAGTCTCATCCGAAGGACTTTGACACTTCAAAGTATATAGTGTTTAATAATGCATGCTGTGTCAATATAATTTTAGAATGCCACTCATAATTTCTCTAGTTAAGACTAATATTTAAGTATTCTTGAGTCTCATCTGGGCCAGGAATGGGTGATGGCTGAGAGAACTGAGAGAGCTGAGCGTTGCAGTGTGGAGGGATGCAGCAGAGTGTTGGTCAGGTGTGACAGATGTGCTGCCGCCACTGTTGATGTATTGCAGGCATCCATCAAAGCAGGCATGAACGAAGCAGTCATAGCTGATGCCTTGACCCGCATGAACTCGCCAGAGGTCAAGGACAAACTCAAGGCCACCACCCAGGAAGCTTTGGATTTGGGGGTTAGTTGTGTATATAATGTGCGTCATATATATATATATATGTGTGTGTGTTTGTGTAGATAGATAAATAAAGAGACAGACAGAGAGAGAGACAGGCAGACAGACAGACAGAGACACAGAGGGAGTGAGAGAGAGAGGCAGAGATACAGACAGACAGACAGACAAGAGACGCAGAGAGAGAGACAGACTCAGAGAGAGAGAGAGAGAGAGAGAGACACACACACACACACAGACAGACACAGACTCGGAGAGACACACACACAGACAGACACACAGAGAGACAGAAAAAAGACTCAGAGAGACACAGTGAGAGATACACATACAGAGACAGACAGATAGACACACAGAGACAGACAATGACAAATGGGTTTAATATGTCAAGCTTTTTCAGCTCATTCACATAAGGGACTTTGGGGTGAGGGAACCAGATTGAATGTAACGGCAAACAAAAGAACAATCAAATTCCATATCAATAGTCTTTGCAAGTGGGAACCAACTCGCGGTAGTGATAATTAATGAATTATAGCATCAGTGAGACAAGACAGCATCAACATCACTGTCATCGTTATCAAACACATCTGTCACTTGAAACAGAGACAGAGAGAGGCAGAGAGAGAGAGAGGGGAAGACAGAGAGAGAGAGACAGAGATAGAGACAAAGAGAGAGAGAGAGAGAGGCAGACAGATAGAGACAGAGAGAGAGGCAGAGACAGACTCAGACACAGCGAGAGACAGAAAGAGAGACACACAGAGAAAGAGAGAGGCACACACACACACACACAGAGGCAGAGACACACACACACACACACACACACACACCAGACAAAGAGAGGCAGAGAGAGACACACGCAGAGACACAGAGAGAGAGAGAGGCAGAGACACACACACACATGCACATATATATATATATATATATATATATATATATATATTTATATATATATATATATATATATATGTGAGACAGAGAAAGAGAGGCACACACACACACACAGACAGACAGGCAGAGAGAGAGAGACACACACACAGAGACAGAGAGAGAGACACACACACACACACAGACACAGAGAGAGAGAGAGAGAGAGAGAGAGAGAGAGACACACACACACAGACAGAGAGAGAGGCAGAGAGAGAGAGAGACACACACACAGAGACATAGAGAGAGAGGCAGAGAGAGAGACACACACACACAGACAGAGAGAGAGAGGCAGAGAGAGAGAGAGAGAGACACACACACACACACACAGAGACAGAGAGAGAGAGGCAGAGAGAGAGAGAGACACACACACACACAGACAGAGAGAGAGAGAGACACACACACACACAAAGACAGAGAGAGAGAGGCAGAGAGAGAGACACACACACAGAGACAGAGAGAGACACACACACACACACACACAGGCAGAGAGAGAGAGACACACACACAGAGGCAGAGAGAGAGAGGCAGAGAGAGAGAGAGAGAGAGAGAGAGAGACACACACACACACACACACACACACACACACACACACAACACAGAGACAGAGAGAGAGAGGCAGAGAGAGACACACACACACACAGAGACAGAGAGAGAGAGGCAGAGAGAGAGACACACACACAGACAGAGAGAGGCAGAGAGAGAGACACACACACAGAGACAGAGAGAGACACACACACAGAGACAGAGAGAGAGAGGCAGACACACAGAGACACACATATATATATATATATATATATATATATATATATATATATGAGACAGAGAGAGAGGCACACACACACAGAGGCAGAGAGAGAGAGACAGAGAGAGAGAGAGGGAGGGGAGATGACAGATGTTCTGGTTGGCTGTGGTGTGGTGTGGCATGGTGTGGTGTGGCATGGTGTGGTGTGGTGTGTGTGTGGTGTGGTGTGTGTGTGGTGTGGTGTGGTGTGTGTGTGGTGTGGTGTGTGTGTGGTGTGGTGTGGTGTGGCATGGTGTGGCATGGTGTGGTGTGGTGTGTGTGTGGTGTGGTGTGGTGTGTGTGTGGTGTGGTGTGTGTGGTGTGTGTGTGGTGTGGTGTGTGTGTGTGTGGTGTGGTGTGTGTGTGGTGTGGTGTGGTGTGGCGTGGCGTGGTGTGTGTGGTTGGTGTGTGTGTGGTGTGGTGTGTGTGTGGTGTGGTGTGGCGTGGCGTGGTGTGTGTGGTGTGGTGTGTGTGTGGTGTGGTGTGTGTGTGGTGTGGTGTGGCGTGGCGTGGTGTGTGTGGTGTGGTGTGTGTGTGGCGTGGGTTTGGTGTGGTGTGGTGTGTGGCGTGGCGTTTATTTATTTATTTCTTTTATATCGAGGATAATGGAAAAAAGCACTTATGTGCTTTTTTACATCCAGTTCCCGTGTGTATGCGGTTTTGTAAATTTTGTCATTTGTGTGGCGTGGTGTGTGTGTGGTTGGTGTGCTGTGGCGTGGCGTTTATTTATTTATTCTTTTATATCGAGGATAACGGAATAAGCACTTATGTGCTTTTTTACATCCAGTCCCCGTGTGTATGCATTTTTTTAAATGTTGTCATTTGTGTGGTGTGTGTGTGGCGTGGTGTGCTGTGTGTGTGGCGTGGCGTTTATTTATTTATTCTTTTATATCGAGGATAATGGAAAAAGCACTTATGTGCTTTTTTACATCCAGTCCCCGTGTGTTGCAGTGTTTTGGGGCTCCCTTCATCGTGGCACATGTTGGTGGACAGAAGGAAGTGTTCTTTGGTGCTGACCGCTTCGAGATGCTGGCCATGGTCATAGGTCAGTGTCTGTGTGTGTGGTGTGTGGGGGGTAGGGGGAGGAGTGGGGGTGAGTGTGTGTGTGTGTGTGTGCGTGAGTGGGGGGGGGGGGGGGGGGGGGGGGGGGGGAGTAGTGTGTGTGGGGGGGAGGGAGTGAGTGTGTGTGGGGGGGAGGGGGGGAGTATGTGTGTGTGGATGGGAGAGTGGGGGGGGAGGAGTCAAAAGTCAAATTTTCAAAGTCAAATTTGTATTCCCAGATGGTACATTGAGGAGGGAGTGTTTGTGTGTGTGTGTGGGGGGTGGGGGTGGCGTCCTGGGAGGGGAGGGAGGGGGGTGACTGTGTGTGCGTTTGTGTGTGTGTGGGTTTATTTATTTATTTAATTTTTTTCCCTTTTATATCGAGGATAATGGAATAAGCACTTATGTGCTTTTTTACATCCAGTCCCCATGTGTATGCGGTTTTGTCAATTCTGTCATCTGTTTCCACCGGCACACGATGGCCTACTCTTACGAAAAGCGGAACAGGATTTAACGTGCGCAAGATGTTCTGCGTGCGTTCGCACACGGGGCCTCGGTTTATAGTCTCTTCCGAAGTACTTTTGGGGAGAGTGGAGTCTGCACTGATGTTAACTCCAGGGAAAATATCCCTTTGGGTGAGTGTTTGTGTGTGTGGGGGGGCCCTGGGGGGGGCTGCCCTGGGAGGGGAGGGGGGTGAGTGTGTGTGCGTATGTGTGTGTAAATATATTAGAGAAATTGTATGTGTTTATGTGTGTGTTTATGTGTGTATATGTGCGTGTGTGTAAATATATGAGAAAAATGTGTGTTTGTGTGTGTAAATATATGAGAAATTGTTAGTTTATGTGTGCATGTATGTGCATGTGCGTACGTGTGTGTATGCATGTGCGTGCGTGTGTATGTTAATGACAAATTCTTTTTGACAATGACAAATTCTTTTATTTCGAGGATAATGAATAAGCACCCATGTGCTTTTTTACACGCAGTCCCCGCCCGTAGGGATATATAAGAGAGAGAAACAGACAGAGAGTGTGTGTGTGTGTGTGTTGGGATGGAATTGAACCTAAGACTGTTTGTGTTTTTAGTCTACCTGCTGGTGTCTGTATGTGTGTGTGTGTGCTTAAGTTTTGTTTGGGGGTTGTTGGGTTTTTTTGTTTCTTAGCTAGAACACAGGTGACGGGATAGCTCAGTGGTCGGAGCACTCGCTTTCCCCCAGCCAAGTTAAGCAGCGTCGAGCGTGGTTACCACTTGGATGGCTGACCGTTTGCGCACCTTGGCTTCAGTACAGTTTTCCCAGTTCACCCAGCTGTAAATGGGTACCTGCCCTCTTTAGGGTCAGGGAAGGTAAAGCAGCGAGGGAGAGGAGATGAGCGCCGCCCTCAATATCTGGCCCTAGAGAAGTGAGATTTCTGACGCCTCACTCCCCTACGACCTTATAGGTTATGGGACTCCTTTACCTTCCAGCTAGAACACAGAGGGTCACCAATTTATTTATTTTATACCACTTTAAGTCACGGCAGATTTCTCTGCTTGAAATTCGGGCTGCTCTCTCTCCCCGGGGAGAGCGCGTCGCCACAAGAGCAGTGCCACCCATTTTTTTGTTTTCTTTTGGTCTGCAACTGTATTTGTTTTCCTATCAGAGTGGCTTTTTTTCTAAGAATTTGGCCAGGGACAACTCTCTTGTTGCCGTGGGTTCTTTTACGTGCGCTGAATAATTTTGTGTAACACACGGGACCTCCGTTTATCGTCTCATCCGAAAGACTAGCGCCCAGACCACCACTCATGGTCTAATGGATGGGGGAAAATTTCGGGCCCAAACAGGGTACGAACCACCGCACACACCTGACCCGGACTTTTCGCATTCTAGACAGGCGCGTTACCTCTAGACCACCGATCCAATGATGAGATTTTTGCGTATGCAACCACACATGCGCAAACAATCTCTCCATTGGGGAACCTTGCAGCTCTGGCTGAAGAATGAACAAAAACATTGGTGGTAAACGAATGTTCTGAGTGTAGTGATTCACAGACATTTTGATTCCCCAAAGTCAAAATACAGCTACCTTCATGGTGGGAGAAAAAACTGAAAAAGTCACGTACGCATAAATCTCACCATTGGTGAACTTCAAAACTGGGGGAGGTTGGGGGGATGGTGGTAGATGGATGTTGTAAGTGTAGCGATTCACAGACATTTTTATTCCCTGAAGTCAGAATACACTAAGAATAAACTATAAGATCAGTACCCTCTGTTACAAATGTCTCCACAAAACAGCACCCTCCTACCTCTGTGAATGTCTCCACCTGTACATTCCTCGTTCCCTTCGCTCTGCTGCAGATTCCTTGTGCTTAAAAATACCTGGATTCAGCCAGTCCACCATTGGCCGTTGCTCTTTCTCTGTTTCTGGTCCATCGGTTTGGAATGGCCTCCCTATCTCTCTTCGCCAAAGACCTTCTTGTGACACTTTTAAATCCGGCCTCAAGACATATTTGTTTCAAACCTAAGATTTTTCACTCCTGTTTCATTTCATAGCTATCCCTGCTTTTCAACAGCCAAAAATCCCATCACCCTGCCAAAGTAACCCCTGTGTGTGTGTGCGTGTGTGTGAGTGTGTGTGTGTGTGTGTGTGTGTGAGTGTGTGTGTGTGTGTGTGTGTGTGCGCACATTTGGACTTGTTAGAACTATTCCTTGCTATTGGTTGTATGACTGTGTAAGAATGAGTTGAGTGCAAGTGCTTTGATTTGTCTGTGCAAGATATAGCGCTATATAAATTCCATTTATTATTATTACTATTATTATTATTAATACGGCTACCTTCATGGTAGGGGAAAAACAACAACAACAAAACCAATCGCGTACGCAAAAACCTGACCATCGGTGAACGAACCTCAGAGCTCTGATTAAGGAACAGGAGAGAGAGAAAGAAAAATATGACGGTAGATATATGGATGTTGTGAGGAGACTATAAACCGAGGCCCCGTGTTCGAACACACGCAGAACATTCTTGCGCACACCTTTAAATCCTGTTCCGCTTTTCGTAAGAGTAGGCCATTGTGTGCCGGTGGAAACGGACGACAAAATTGACAAAACCGCATACACGCGGGGACTGGATGTAAGAAAAAAAGCACACAAGTGCTTATTCCATTATCCTCGACATAAAAGAAGAAATAAAATAAAATAAATGGTACTGTGTAGCGATTCAGAAGTTGGAATACAACTACCTTCACGCTGAGCAACAAGCAACAGTCGCGTATGCAAAAAAAAATCTCACCATTGGTTAATCTCGGAACTCTAGCCGCGGAGGAGAGGAGAGAGAGAGGGGGAGGAGGGGGAGGAACACACAAAAAAAGATGATGTTGTTGTTGTTGTTGTGTTGTTGCAGGAGAGACGTGGAAAGGGCCAGACCCAGATAAGAAGACGACAGCAGCAGCCAGGCTGTGAGTTGTTGTCTGCTTGAGTGCGTCGAGCATGTGTAGCAGCAGCAGTGAGATTGATTGAAACAGTTTACCAGGCCTCAAACCCCCCCCCCCCCCCCCCCCCCCCCAATATCATGAATATGGCGCTTGTGTGTTTCGGGTGAGGATATGATATATATATATATATGTGATTTAAAAGGAGAAATGAAGCGGAGTGTAGTTTTGTTTTTATTGCCATTTTAGTGTGTGTGTGTGCTTATATATATATATATATATATATATATATATATAATGTAAAGGAGAAATGAAGCTGAACATAGTTGTGTTTTTTTTGCCATTTTTATATATATATATATAAAAAACAAGAATGGATTGGGTTGAACAGTGCTGCATTCCTCAGTACCATCACTCGCCTTGCCTCTAAATGTCATATTGGCGTTTGTTGTTGTTTTAAATATATATATATATATATATAAGGTAAACGTTTGTTGTTCTTTTCAATATATATATATATATATCTGTCATACTCTATTGAAGGCCTTCTTAAAATCAATGAATCTGTATATATCTCTAAAAAACAGTAAAGGTGTCCCATAACCTATAAGGTCATAGGGGAGCGAGGCGTCAGAGACCTCAGCTTCTCTTTGGGCCAGCATATTGAGGGCGGCGCCCATCTCCTCTCCCTCGCTGCTTTACCTTCCCTGACCCTAAAGAGGGCAAGGTACCCATTTACAGCTGGGGGACTGTACTAAAGCCAAGGCGCAGCACAAACGGTCACCCATCCAAGTGGTGACCACGCTCGACGCTGCTTAAGATTGGCTGGGGGAAAATGGGTACCTGCCCTCTTTAGGGTCAGGGAAGGTAAAGCAGCGAGGGAGAGGAGATGGGCGCCACCCTCAATATGCTGGCCCCTGGAGAAGTTGAGGTCTCTGACGCCTCACTCCTCTACGACCACATAGGTTATGGGACACCTTTACCTACTTGCATAAACAGTGACCAGTTATGATTTTTTTAAATACTAGGTTTCGTGTTAACAGACATTTACTGTTTGTTGTCAGAATCACGTTTCAGGCGAATTTTTCTTCATGTATTTATGTTTTTTAAAAATTATCATTATTATTATGGAATTTGCCATTATTGATTTCATACTTTAAACTGTGGTCTTGTCTGTGTATGTCAGCGAGAAGAGAGGTATACAGGAGGATAGGAACTGTGGACCATGTGCTGTAAGATGTTCACACACACTTATGCATATATATATATTATATATATATATAATACTAATACTCAAGAAAAGATGATTTACAATGACAGACAATGATAGTGTATGATGGAATTTAACAAAATGGGTGTTATGTAATAAATTTCATCAGATTTTGGCACAAAAAGCTTGACGAAATGGATATTGCGTAGTAAATTTGACAAAATAGTTGTATTGTAAATTTGACCAAATGGTTGCACAGTAAATTTGGCAAAATAGCTGTTGCGTAATAAATTAGAGAAAATGGATGTATAATAAATTTCACCAAATGGTTGACTAATGAGCATGGCGAAATGGATTGTGTGTAAGACAAAATGGATGTATAATAAATTTGATCAGATGGTTGCACAATAAATTTGACAAAATGGATGTTGTATGGTAAATGTGACCAGATAGTTGAACAATAAATTTGACAAAATGGATGTTGCAAATAGACTTGACAATATACGACAGAATGCCTTAATGAATTGAAATAAAATGAATTCCAGTTTCAGTGTTGCCCTTTTGTCTTCTTCCCTTCTTCCCTAGATTCAGTCAGAAAAAAACCCAACCCCAAAATACCCCCCCCACAAGACTATGCACGCATGTGCATCCTGACAAGTCCTTCAGATGAGACTATAAACCGAGGCCCCGTGTGCGAACGCATGCAGAACATCTTGCGCACACGTTAAATCCTGTTCCGCTTTTCGGAAGAGTAGGCCATTGTGTGCCGGTGGGAACAGATGACAAAATTTGCAAAACCGCATACACACGGGGACTAGATGTAAAAAAAAGCACATGAGTGCTTATTCCATTATCCTCGATATAAAAGAATAAAATAAAAATGGGATAGCCTGGTGGTTTGAGCATTGCTCCTGTGATCTGCTGACCAGGATTTGAATCCCGTTGAAGAGGATTTTTTTTTCCCTCTGGAGTTACCATCAGTGCCAACTCCACTCCCTTCAAAGTCCTGTGGATGAGACTATAAAGCGAGATTCCCTGTGTGAACGCATGCAGAACATCTTGCGCACATGTTAAACCTGTCTCTCATTTCAGAAGAGTAGGTCATTGTTTGACGGTGGGAATGGATGACAAAATTGACAAAACTGCATACACGCAGGGATTAGATGTAAAAAATCACACACATGAGTGCTTATTCCATTATCCTCAAAATAAAATGGAAAACACACACACGATTAAACACACTCACACAGATAAAACATGCACACACACACACAACAGATAAAACACACACAACAGAAAAAACACACACACAACAAATAAAAACACACACAACAGAAAAAACACACACACAACAGATATAAAACACACACACACAACAGATAAAACACACACACACAACAGATATAAAACACACACACACAACAGATAAAACACACACAAACAACAGATAAAACACACACACACAACAGATATAAAACACACACAAACAACAGATAAAACACACACAAACAACAGATAAAACACACCACACACAACGGGTATAAAACACACACACACAACAGATAAAACACGCACACACAACAGATAAAAACACACACACACATGATAAAACTCACACACACACATGATTAAACCCCACACACACACTCAACAGATGAAACACACACACAACCAGATAAAAAACACACACACCAACAGATAAAACACAAAACACACCACAATCTGACAACCCGGGTTCGATTCCCGTTCAAGGGGATATTTTCCCCTGGAGTTAACATCAGTGCAGACTCCACTCTCCCCAAACGTCCTTTGGATGAGACTATAAACCAAGGCCCCATGTGCGAATGCATGCAGAACATCTTGCGCACACATTAAAATCCTGTTCCGCTTTACGTAAGAGTAGGCCATTGTGTGCCGGTGGGAACAGATGACAATTTACAAACAACAACAAAAACCACATACACACAGGGACTGGATGTAAAAAAGCATGCAAGTGCTTATTCCACTGTCCTCGATATGAAAGAATAAAATAAAAATAAAAACAACAGATAAACACACACACACACTCAGAGTAAAAATCAAACAAAACACTCTGTTGAAAAATCCACAAATTTATGGAATGAACACAAAATACATTACCTTTTTTTCTTCTTTTTTTTTTTTTAAAACACAAAAGCCTTTCACATAAACTGACTACAATAACACTTAATTGAGAAACAAACAAACAAACCCCCCAAAACCCCTAAACAATTAAACAGATTCAGAATACATTTTGTATACATGAAGTGATCTTTTTCAAGACACAGTGATACACTTAGGAGAGGGAGGGAAGAAGGAAGGGAGGGAGAGAGGGAGGGAGAGAGAGGGAGAGAGGGAGAGAGAGAGAGAAATCAAATCCAATTGTTTATAGCCCCGCCGACCACAGAGGCCATATCAGGGCTGAAAATTATGGGGAAGAGCGTCAATTTATTAAAATAAACCCAAACCATAACCATGCAGTATTGCAGACTGTGTCCTTCGGACGAGACTATAAACCGAGGCCCCGTGTGCGAACGCATGCAGAACATCTTGCGCACACGTTAAATCCTGTTCCGCTTTTCGAAAGAGCAGGCCATTGTGTGCTGGTGGGAACAGATGACAAAATTAAAAAAACCGTATACACACGCATAAACTTTTTTTTTTTTTTTTAAAGTTGTCTGAGCGCTTTGATTTGTTGCTTTACAAGATTCAGCGCTATATAAATTCCATACATTATTATTATTATTATTATTATTATTATTATATACTCAACATGTCCTCAAAGGCAAATGGATAAATCATGAATATTCACAACGTCAACCATTAGGGATTAAATCATGAATATTCATAACGTCAACAATTCAGTTTTAAAAAAACCACAACAACAAAAAAGACTCAGGATTGGAAGATAAACAGTCACACAACGTAAATTACTCATAATGATGATAATAATAATGATAGTATCAATGCTTTGGTGAATTCTGGAGTAACTTGAAAAACTGGTAATGTAAAATTTTCACACACCGACATGCATTCACATTCAAGATTTTATTTCAAACACCCCCCCCCCCTCTCTCTCCCAAGGGGTACATGAAATTTTACAAAACATTTAGAAGCAGTCTCTTTAGCGTTAAAAAACCCCCCAACAAAACACAAAAAAAAGAAGAGAGAGAAAAATTAAAGTGACATTGCGACATCCATTGTATCATATACCACTTTAAGTCACGGCAGATTTCTCTGCATGAAATTCGGGCTGCTCTCTCTCCCCGGGGAGAGCGCGTCGCACCCAGTATTCTTTTCTTTTCCTGTCTACAACAGCATTTGTTTCCCTATCAGAGTGGCTTTTCTTCTACAGAATGTTGCCAGGGACAACTCTCTTGTTACCAGGGGTTCTTTTACGTGTGTTAAATAATTATGCGTAACACACACTTGCTTTATCGTCTCCTCCAAAAGACTAGCACCTAGACCACCACTCACAGATGGTTGGAGGGGGGGGGAGGGGGGGTTTGGGCCCCAAACGGGGGATCGAACCACCACACACTTGCGACCTACACTTTTTCGCTTTCTAGGCAGGTGCGTTACCTCTAGACCACCGATCCAGGTCCTACACTAACCATCCTCACAGTCTTCAGCCGTGTGCATTGTCACTGGAAAAACAAACGAGTGGGCCGGCTGTATTTCACAGTTCTAAGACCAGAGCAAGTCTCAGAGGTATACAGACAAGATACGACAATCACGCTCGGCATGGAAAACTAAATGCAGGCTCTGAATGCATGCACACATGAAACTGCACCAGCGAAAGGACATCAATGTGTGCATTCACATGCTTGCAACACGCACGCTGGGAAATTTTACAAACGTGGGAGAAACGATCGTTCATCATACGGTACAGTGTATATCCGCACATGTATGCGTGCACGCACACACATACAGTCCTTCGGGCAAGACTATAAACTGAGATCCCGTGTGTAAAACGCACGCAGAACATCTTGTGCACATGTTAAAACCCGTTCCGCTTTTCGGAAGAGTAGGACGTTGTGTGAAGGTGGGAACAAAATTTGACAAATCTGCATACACACGGGGACTGGATGGAAAAAACCACTTGAGTGCTTATTCCACTATCTTTGAAATAAAGAATAAACTAAACACACATATGCACAGAGCTATTACACAGAAGAAGCAACTGTTCTAATACAGTACACAAAATCCATAACACATCTTGATTATATTTGCTTTTTCTCTTTTTTTAAATACTTGCTAAGACATATACATTCTTGTTTTTGTAAACACGCCAAGCATTTATTTAACCCTTTGCTGGGCACAGCAAAATCATTTGTTCACTTCCTGCTGGGCAAGCAAAATGGAGGTGGATGGCCTCTGAGTGGGTGGGTGTATTTAACATGCAATAACTCCACAATGGCTTAATGGATTGTAATGAAATAAAAACAGCAAAATGCAGAAATGAATAAAGAAACTGCTATTTGCTATTGTGTGTTGTTGTTATTTTTTTTTAAAAGAATTATAATGCATAAACACACAAGGTCATTGATTGGTTTGTATGTGTCACAGTTAGTGTTGCAATAGCTTTGGAATGCATGCATGGATTTTGATAAAATAAAAAGTAAAACATTCAGAAACAATTACAGAAGAAAAGTTTTCAACCTACTGCTGTGTTTTTAGTTTTTTTATGAATGATGCACGAAAACATGAAACATTCCGACGGTCGCCATTTTGTTTGCCAACGATCGCCGACGATCGCGATGCATGTTAACTTTACAGTTCGAGCCGCTACCATAACAAAAGTCCCAAATAGCAATCAATTCACAAAATATATCAAGTTGTGAACCATTGCCAAACTCCAAATCCGCGATAATTTCCCCAATTCTATGAGCAGAATTCAAAACGCGCATCGGCCGAGTTAGATTTGACGATCGATTTACGTCTCGAACTTCGTTGTTGTCAAAGCCGTCTTTCTCGCTTCAATCAACAAAGTCAGAAGCGCACACACTACTCAGATCGCTTACATCGATATTTGAGCCTGGATACACATCTCACAGCGTCATATTTTTGGCATGAAAGCCATAAAAACGATCGTACATGTCGGATTCGAAGATAGCGTCCATCTTGGGAAAAATTGCGATTTTTTTCCTCCAAAACTTGCCACAAACACATTCCAACCGCCGCCATTTGCAATGTACATGCGGAAGTCACGTGGGCAGTCTCGTTGCTTCTATTTTGACGAGATTTGAAGCGAGATTGGCGGGAATTTCGAATGTATGAACGCACTGAAGTGACGGTCACGACGCCGGCCGTTTTTGGCCGTTGTGCCCAAGGATAGGTTCGGACGTTTTGGGACGCTATGCCCAGCAAAGGGTTAACTTGTGTTACAAACACATATACAAACACAGACTTATATACACACAGATACACACAGTCACATACATATACAGTCTCTCACACAGTCACACACAATCACTCACACACACATATAGAGAATTTCTCACACACAAACAAACACAATCTCTCTCACACAAACACAGTCACACACATACACACCCAAACACATACAGTCTCGCACACACACACACCCAACAGATACCCATTTCACAACACACAACTATCAACATAAATGCCCCTCCCCTCCCCTTCCCATCATCTAATATCACTTTGAGTGAACAGACGTAAAATCGAAGCAAACAACAACAATAAAACACACACCCACAAAAAAACACAGTCACCCACCCACTCACATCCCCCCCTCCTCCCTCACCCCCCCCCCCCCCCCCCCCCCCACCCTGACCACACACACACACACACAGAGGTGGTATCTAAAGACTACTTCCATGCTCTCTTCAGCGCTTTTCTGGCAGCCAGTTTTTGCGAGATGACGGAAACGACGATCATGATGGCAAGCACTGCGGCGATAAAAATGTAGTCGAAGTCTTCCTTCAGAACGTCGAACATTTTGGACGGCATCACGCGCGTGTAGAAAATATCTGCAACATAAAACCGACTAAAGGTGTCCTGTAACCTATGTGGTTGTAGGGAGAGACCTTACTTCTCTAGGGGCCAGCATATTGAGGGCAGCGCCCATCTCCTCTCCCTCGCTGCTTTACCTTCCCTGACCCTAAAGAGGGCAGGTACCCATTTACAGCTGGGTGAACTGAGGGACTATACTGAAGCCAAGGCGCGCAAACGGTCATCCATCCACCTGGTAACCACGCTCAACTTCTTCCTTTTTTGTCATGTTTCTCCCAGGGGAGGTTTGACATTGATGAGCCTTCTCCATCTCTCGCTGGTAACCACACTCGATGCTGCTTAACCTTGGCTGGGGGAAAGCGAGTGCTCTGACCACTGAGCTATTATCCCGTCCCTAAAACCGACTTTGTCTGGCAAAATACTTTTTTTTTTGGCGTCGACTCAAAAGCAGTATTGATGGCACTACTAAAAGAACTGGCAGGGGAACATAAGGAAAGATGTTGTTATTCTTGATACATCATATTGCAAGCAGGCTCCAACCCCCCCCCCCCCCCCCCCCCCCTCCCACCCCTCATGTGAGCAAACACGCACACACGCTAAACAGACTATAAACCAAGGTCCTGTGTGCAAACGCATACAGAACATCTTGCTCACAAGTTAAAACCCGTTCCACTTTTCAGAAAAGTAGGCCATTGTGCGCCGGTGGGAACGGATGACAAATTTGAAAAAAAACTGCATACACACAGGGACAGGATGTAAAAAAGGTACAGGAGTACTTATTCCATTATTCTCGAAATCTTCTTCTTCCTTTTTTGTCATGTTTCTCCCAGGGAAGGTTTGACATTGATGAGCCTTCTCCATCTCTCTCTGTTTTGAGCTTCCTCCTTATTTATGCCCCTTTCTCTAAGATCATCTGCAATACAGGCAGCCCAGGTCTTGCTAGTTCTTCCCTTTGGTCTCTTTCCATCCACTACGAAGTTCATTGCTCTTTTTATGATGTGGTGGTCTGCTTTCTGTTGAACGTGCCCAAACCAGCGCAGTCTATTGCTACTAGCTACAGACTTCAGATCATCAACTTTTATATCGAGGATAACGGAATAAGTACTTATGTGCTTTTTTATGTCCGTAAGAGTAGGTCATTGTGTGCTAGTGGGAACGGATGACAAAATTTGCAAAAAAACACACACACAGGGACTGGATGTAAAAAAAAAAGCACACAAACGCTTATTCCGTTATCCTTGAAATAACAGAATAAAAAACCAAAACAAAAGAAAGAAAGAAAACTTCACTCCACTCCTGGAGGAAGGTGGCAGGGTGGTTAAGACGTTCGCCTGCCAACAAGTCAACCGTGAGGTTCTGGGTTCGATTCCCAGCCTCCTCGCCCTTTCTTCCCAGTTTGACCCCCAAAAATCGAACTGAATGTCAAAGTCCTTCGGATGAGACTATAAACCGAGGCCCCGTGTGCGAACGCATGCAGAACATCTTGCGCACACGTTAAATCCTGTTCCGCTTTTCGAAAGAGTAGGCCATTGTGTGCCGGTGGGAACAGATGACAAAATTTTAAAAAACGCATACACACGCCCAAAAAAAGTCATCTGAGCGCTTTGATTTGTTGCTTTACAAGATTCAGCGCGATATAAATTCCATACATTATTATTATTATTATTATTATTACTACTCACCACTGCCGTAGATCAGGACGAGGGACGTGGATTCCAATCCGGCGGGAGCGGTGTGGATGCCGCGCACGTTAAAGATACTGCGGTTGTAGTTGATGAAGTTCTCCGTGCTGACTGGAAGCTCAGGGATGTAGGGTATGGTACCCTCCTCCCTGCGCCAAAGTGAGTGTGTGTGTTAGTTCTTCAGTTTAACGTCCTTCCACCAAAAAGTGATATCAGACGATTGTTCAAATTCATTTAACGTCTTTTCACAGTTGTGATATTAGACGGGTGGGGGTGGGGGGGGGGGGGGGGCAGCAGGGGGAGGAGGGTGCATGAGTGTCAAGGGAGGAGGGTGTAGGTAGTTGATACTGTACAGGAGAAGGAATTTCAGGGGATCAATGCATGCGAAATGATAAACCAAACTTTAACAATAAAAAATATAGAAAAACAACAACCAAAATTATAGAAAAAAAAACCCACCGTTACATTACTAACCTATTGAACTACAATAAACAACAGGAAAATGCAATTCTAACAATTTCTAACAAAATCAGTAATTCCAATGAAAAATGTAAATAAAATTTCAACTACTGAATTTCACATGAAAAAACCCAAACCTATCTTAATGTGTGTAACCCCCACCCCTGCCCTCAAAAGAAACCCAAGAAGCAACCCCCCCCTCCCCCTGGAAGAAGAAGCTCAACCCTTAAAACAAGAGCCAGAAACACCCAACAACAGCCCAAAACCCAATTACAACCACAATATCTCTAGCCCCCTCCTATGAAACAAACAAGATAAACAATAGGAATGCAACAACTGTGGATAATGATAATTTTAAAAAGAAATCTAACAAGCTCAAAAAAATAATTTCTGGACTAGACGATTGTGTGTGTGTGTGTGTGTGTATGCGTGTGTGTGTGTGTTAATTCTTCAGTTTAACGTCCTTCCACCAAAAAGTGATATCAGACGATTGTGTGTGTATGTATGTGTGCGTGTGCGTGTGTGCGTGCATGTGTGTGTGAGTGTGAGTATGCGAGTGTGTATACGTCCGTGCATGTATGTGTGTGCATGTATGATTGTGTGCGGTGTGTGTGTGTTAGTTCTTCAGTTTAACGTCCTTCCACCAAAAAGTGATATCAGACGATTGTGTGTGTGTGTGTGTGTGTATGTGTGTGTGCGTGTGTGTGCATGTGTGTGTGTATGTGCGTGTGTGTGTGTGTGTGTGTGTGTGTGTTAGTTCTTCAGTTTAACATCCTTCCACCAAAAAGTGATATCAGACGATTGTGTGTGTGTGTGTGTGTGTGTGTGCATGTGTGTGTGTGTGTGTGAGTGTGTGTGTGAGTGTGTGTATGCGAGTGTGTATATGTCCGTGCATGTATGTGTGTGCATGTATGATTGTGTGCGTGTATGTGCGTGCATGAATGCGTCTGTGTGTGTGTGTGTGTAAGTGTTTGTGTGTGTGTGAATGAGTGTGAGTATATGAGTGAAATTGTGGGCGTGTGTGTGTGTGTGTGTGTGTGAGTGTGTGTATGCGAGTGTGTATACGTCTGTGCATGTATGTGTGTGCATGTATGATTGTGTGCGTGTGTGTGTATGTGCATGCGTGAATGCGTCTCTGTGTGTGTGTGTGTGAATGAGTGTGAGTATATGAGTGAAATTGTGGGCGTGTGTGTGAGTGTGTGTGTGTGTGTAAGTAAATATATCAGAGAAATTGTGTTATGTATGTGTGTTCCTGTATGTGTGTGAGTGTGTGCGTGAGTGTATGTATGTATATAATGTGTGTTTGTGTGTGTATGCGTGTGTTTGTGTGTGTGTGTGTTGTGTGTGTGTGTGTGTGTGCGCGCTTGTTTGCGTGTAAACATGCAAGTATGTGTGGGGGTCTTGCGTGCGTTGCGTACGTGTGTGTGTGTGTGTGCGAAACAAAGCAGACGTGTGTGCACACAGTCAAGGTGTTCATGCATTTTTAAAATCATTTAAAAAAAATTCTTTTATATCGATGATAATGGAATAAGCACTCATGCGCTTTTTTACATCCAGTCCTCGTGTGTATGCGATTTTGTAAATTCTGTCATCCGTTCCCACCGGCACACAATGGCCTACTCTTACGGACATAAAAATGCACATAAGTACTTATTCCATTATCCTCGATATCTTCTTCTTCTTCCTTTTTTGTCAAGTTTCTCCCAGGGGAGGTTTGACATTGATGAGCCTTCTCCATCTCTCTCTGTTATCCTCGATATAAAAGAATAAAATAAAATAAATAAATAAACACACAGACACACACACATATATATATATACATACACATATACAAGTGACACCTTACATCGTTTCTTGACTGGGGATGGAGGGGCGACGGGGATCCAGAAGTGCCTTTGGAAGTGACAGCACTCCTCCCACTTTCAGCGCCACTGCAACAGTTGTATAATAATAATTATAATGATAATAATAATAATGTATGGAATTTATATAGCGCTGAATCTTGTAAAGCAACAAATCAAAGCGCTCAGATGACTTTTTTTTTAAAATCAAGAATAATGGAATAAACATTCATGTGCTTTTTTACATCCAGTCCCCGTGTGTATATGGTTTTGTAAATTTTGTCATCTGTTCCCACCAGCACACAATGGCCTACTCTTTCGAAAAGCGGAACAGGATTTAACGTGTGCGCAAGATGTTCTGCATGCGTTCGCACATGGGGCCTCGGTTTATAGTCTCATCCGAAGGATTTCATCTGACTCTGGTCACTAATGCAGAAATACAATATTGACTCTGGTAACTAATGCAGAAATACAATATTGACTGGTAACCAATGCAGAAATACAATATTGACTCTAGTAACCAATGCAGAAATACAATATTGACTCTAGTAACCAATGCAGAAATACAATAGACTCTAGTAACCAATGCAGAAATACAATACTGACTCTGGTAACCAATGCAGAAATACAATATTGACTCTAGTAACCAATGCAGAAATACAATATTGACTCTAGTAACCAATGCAGAAATACAATATTGACTCTGGTAACTAATGCAGAAATACAATATTGACTCTGGTAACTAATGCAGAAATACAATATTGACTCTGGTAACCAATGCAGAAATACAATATTGACTCTGGTAACTAATGCAGAAATACAATATTGACTCTGGTAACTCATGCAGAAATACAATATTGACTCTGGTAACTCATGCAGAAATACAATATTGACTCTGGTAACTCATGCAGAAATACAATATTGACTCTGGTAACTCATGCAGAAATACAATAGACTCTAGTAACCAATGCAGAAATACAATATTGACTCTGGTAACCAATGCAGAAATACAATATTGACTCTGGTAACTAATGCAGAAATATAATATGCAGCCTAAAAGTGTGTGTGTTTATTTTAACAAGATATTGAATTTTCCTACCCCAAACCACCAGTTTCCAAACAAAAAGAGTGTTCTGACATAACGAAACAAAAATTACAAAAGCGCTAAAAATGTGATGTAGGCAACGTTCGTGCATACACGCACAGTGCACATGTACTGGGAAAGAAGGTTCTCTACCTTAACGTAGGAATGATGTGAATGGTGGGTTAATGGTCGCATGTACACAATTTCAATCTCTGAAGCACTAATAATAATAATAATAATAATGACGACAATAATAATAATAATAATTAAAAAAAATAACATGAGGAATTCCCACAGGGCTATATCTTGTAAAAACAAATTGAAGTGCATGCATTCAGCCTATTCAACCGATCTTAGATAGTTTTAACAAATTCAAATTTACGCACACATGTACACACATAAATAAAACACACAAACACACACACAGAGTCAAACACACAAACACACACAGGGATGGGATAGCTTAATGGTTAGAACATTGCGCTCGCAATCTGACGACCTGGGTTCAATTCACGTTCAAGGGGATATTTTCCTCTGGAGTTAACATCAGTGCAAACTCCACTCTTCCCAAAAGTCCTTTGGATGAGACTATAAACCGAGGTCCCGTGTGTGAACGCACGCAGAAATCTTGCGCTCACGTTAAATCCTGTTCTGCTTTTGGTAAGAGTAGGCCATTGTGTGCCGGTGGGAACAGATGACAGAATTTAAGAAACCGCATACACACAGGGACTGGATATAAAAAAGCACATAAGTGCTTATTCCATTATTCTTGATATAAAAGAATAAAATAAATAAAATATAAAAGTAAAAAAAAACATGCACACATTTTGGCCAGGTAATGGGGATTTGGGCTGTTGAAGGCAGGGGACAGATTATGAGATGAAACAGCAAGGAAAAATCCTAGGTTGGAAAAATGTATGCCTGGAGGCTGGATTTAGAAGAGTCCGTAGGTTTTGGGCGAAGAAAGAGGGGGAGTTCATTCCAGATCAATGGATCAGAAATAAAGAACAACGGCCAACAGCGGACTGGTTGAATCTAGGTATTCGTAAACACAGGGTATCTGCAGCAGAGCGGAGGGAACGAGAAGGAGTGTACAGGTGAAGACATTCACCGAGGTAGGAGTGTGCTGTGTTGTGGGGTCATTCGTAGAAGGATCTTGTACTTTATTCTCAGTAGGACAGGCGGCCAGTGGAGAAACCATAGAAAATGAGTAATGTGCTCAGATCGTTTCTTTCCAGCCCAGAAACGATGAAAGAAGGGAAAGAGGCCGTAAGAGAGGAATAATGTGCATATATCTATCTATCTATCTATCTGTCCCGTAGTCTGACGACCGTGGGGGCACCCTCAAAGACTCAACAACCAGTTCCCTCCATTCCTCTCTCTGTTCTGCCTTTCTCAGGGTTTTGTTGAGTTCTAGGCCTGTCCATTCGCTGATGTTATCCTCCCAGCTCTTCCTTGGTCTGCCTCTTCTTCTTCCTCCCTGGACAGTGCCTTGTAAAACTGTCTTTGCAAGTCCTTTGGATCTTGTGACATGCCCATACCATTTAAGTTTACGTTTTTTCACGATCGTTAGAAGGTTCTCATAGGTCCAATGGTTTGCTGGATTCTGTATGCACGCTTTCGTTGCTTATGTGGTCTTTGTAGGAGATGCCAAGGAGTCTCCGAAAGCATCTCATCTCCACCGCCTGTACTCTTCTCTCCAAATCTGCAGTCAGGGTCCATGATTCACAGGCATACAGAAATATGGATATGACAAGGGAGCACATTACTCTGATCTTGGAGATAAGTGAGATATTTTTATCTCTCCAGATGGTGTTTAGTTTTGACAAAGCTGTTATTGTCTGTGCAGTCCTGCATACTACTTCTGGCTTGGATCCCTGGTCTGATACAATGGCTCCCAGGTACTTGAAGCTTTGAACTGTTTCCAGCTTCTGGTCATTAACCCTGATATCAGTGCTAATGCCGTTGGTGTTATTAGTCATCAGTTTGGTCTTCTCTGCACTGATTTCCATGCCGTATTTTTTGGGAAAGGCCTTATTCAAGTGTTCTGTTAGGCTGGCAAGCTCTTTTCTGATCCTCTATTCCATCAATGTCATCTGCGAAGCGGAGGTTTGTGATCGTTCTGCCACCAATGCTGACTGATCCTTCATGATGTTCCAGTGCATCAGCCATGATCTCTCAAGGAAGATGTTGAAAAGAGTGGGTGAGATAGACAGCCCTGCCTTACTCCAACTGTTGTTCGAAACCATTCTCCAATGTTGTTGTTGTAGTACACTGCACTGGTGGCCTCGCTGTACAGCTGTTTGATGACTCTGATCAGGTTTGCACTGATGCTGTACAAATTCATGGTTGCCCACAAAGCTGCATGCCACACCCTGTCAAATGCCTTCTTAAAATCGATAAATACGTGGTAAAGATCTTGTTGATGTTGAAGGTACCGCTCACATAGTATTCTGAGGTTGAATATCTGTTCGGTTGTGCTGCGCCCTGCTCTGAAACCTGCTTGTTCCTCAGCAATGATGGTCTCTGCTTGTGGCTTCAGTCTATTCAATATTATCTGCAGCATGACCTTGCTTGGGTGGCATATGAGGCTGATTGTGCGGTAATTATGGCATTGTTGTAGATTTCCTTTCTTGGGGAGGGTGATGATGAGTGACTGTGTCCATGGTGTTGGCCATTTTCCTGTCTGCCAGATCTTGTTGCAGATTCTTAGTAGGGCGCTGATCATGGCTTCCCCTCCAGCTTGAACCAACTCAGCTGGGAAAGTTGTCAGCCCCTGCTGACTTTCCCTTTTTCAGCGATCTGACTGCTGTTTCCACTTCTTCTCGGAGGATAGGGTGACTGTCTGTGTCTTTGCTTGCTGGTACATTAAGGACTTCTGGATCTCCTGCGGTTCTATATTATACAGGTCGAGCAGTATTCTGTCCATCTGTTCAGAATATCCTGGTCGTCAGTGAGACACTTCCCATTTTTGTCTTGGATTGTTAAACCTTTTCCCTGTTTTGTGCTAGTCAGGTCTTTCACCAGCTGATATGCTTTCTTGCTATTGTTTTTCTTGATGTTCTCTTCAATGTCTTGGCACTGTTCACCGATCCATTTCTCTTTGCCTCCGTCATGGACTTCCTGATTCTTTGTTGACTGCCCTATATTGTTCTGCTCTTTCTTTGTTTCATTTTTCTTTTCTTCAACTCTCTACGCTTGTCGCATAGTTGTAGGATGTTAGGTGTGACCCATGGTTTTTGACTGGTCGGTGTTTGCCAAGAAGCTCGCTTGCTGTTTCAGTCACTGCTGTATTGAAACTATTCGTCAGTGTATCTATGTCTGAGTCTATCACAGTGAGTGGGTGCAAACTTTCCACCTATCCTTGCTTGAAAAATTTCTAATACCTCTGGTCCTTCAGCTCTCGAGGTCAAATTTGATCCTGATGTTGTTCCGCTTTTGGATTTTCTTTAGACGTAGTCAAAAGTCATCATCACAAGATCATGATCACTCCCTATGTCTGCTCCCGGAAAACTTCGTGTCTGTCGATGTTAACGCTAGACTGAAACCGTCTTTTCACCATGATGTAATCTATTTGGTTGTGGTGTTCTCCATTTGGGCTATGCCATGTCCATTTTCTGGATTTCTTGTGTGGGCCAAGTGTATTCACTAGCTGGAGGTGGTTGTTACTGGCAAACTCCAGGAGTCTCAAGCCTCTTTCATTTGATTGGTTATTACAATGTGGCCCACAAACGCCCTCCCAGTCTTTCCATGCATCTTCTCCTACCTTGGCGTTCCAGTCGCCTTGCACAACGAGGATGTCTTTCTTGGGAGTTTGATTCAGAACCTCTTGTAGCTGGTCATAAAATTCTTCTACGCTTCATCTGTGCAGTCTGATGTAGGGCGTATGCCTGTACTACAGTTATGTTAAAGGGGGTTGCTCTCAGGCGGATGGGAATAGTCTGCTGGACACAGGCTGACAGCTCATGACGGTGTTCACGGTGTCTTTGTGAACGAGAAACCCCACGCCGTGTTCATGTTTATCCTGTTTTCCACTGTAGTATAATTTGTGGTCTTCCTGGGTCGTTGTTTCTCCCATGTTTTTCCACCTGACTTCGCAGAGCCCAAGGATGTGCCAATGATATCTGGACATCTCATGTGTCAGTTCTTTCACTTTGCCTGCAGCTCTTAGTGTCCGTAAAATTCCATGTGCCAATGATGGTGTTGTTTTTCTGGCACGAATTTTGCTGCGTTTTACATCAGTAGCATACTTTCGACATCTGTCCTGATGAGCAACAGAAGGCGCGGTCCTTGGTAACCCGGGCGACGACCCATCCGGTATGGAGATTCTGGCTGTCTTTGTCATTGGTGTATCTTGGGCAAATCAAACCTGGCGGAGCCCATCCCTCTCCAGGTCGGATTTTTTGGTTGGGTTTACTCCCCACATGTGGCAGGTGGTACTGGGTTACATGGTTACCAGTAGCAGAGGGAGTCTCTGACCTGACTCTGACTATCATTATACATACTTAAATTCTCACAACTCCACCCCCCCTTCGTGACTCACTGATGATGTTCTTGTTGGTGATGCCTTTCTCGGTGACGGAGGAGGCCATGCAGCGGATGGGACGGGGAAGATGTAGGACTGGCGCAGCACCAGGGGTGTGGGGGGGGGCCAGGGAGGAAAGGCCGTGGCGTTGTTCTGCCCTTTGCCCTCGTACAGTCCACCCCCCGCCTCCGAGCCCGGTGTTTTCCCGCTGTACAGCAGTACTGCCACACACAGCGCACAGCACACCCCACCAAATTAGTGTCTAATATCACTTAATGAAAAGGGATTTAAATTCAAGAACAGCACATACACACACACATTTTCATTTTCATTTTTTTATTTCATTTTTTAAACCACTTTAAGACACGCAGATTCCTGCGTAAAGTGGGGCTGCTCTCCTCTCCCTGGAAAGCGCGTCCCAAAAAGCCAGCCCACCCTTTTTTTTTTTTGTTTTTTTTTTTTTGCAACGTATTTCTTTCCTATCAAGTGGCCTTTTTCTAAAATTTTGCCCGGGGCAACTCCTTGTTGCCTGGGGTTTTTTTTACGGCGCCGCATAATTTTCTGTAACACACGGCCTCGGGTTTAACTCCACCGAAACTACCGCCCGCCACCCTCAGGGCTAATGGATGGGGGGAAAATTTTGGGCCCAGACGGGGTTTAAAAAACCCCCGACATTCTGACCCGGGCTTTTTTTCTTCTAACAGGCGCATTAACGCCAACCACCGATCCACACACCACATAAATTTGTGTCTAATATCACTTTAAAGTGAATAACCTTAATTCAAAACAAATAACACAAATAATTTTGTCTAAAATCACTTAATTGAATAACTTTTTTAAGAACAACAAACACACACACAACACACACAGCACACACACCCCGCGCCACCACACACACACACACACACAATTATGTCTAATACACTTTTAAACAAAAAACGTTTAAATTGAAAAACAACACATACACAATACACAAATCCCACACACACACTCACTCACAGGCGCCGCACAACACAACACACGCACACACACATACACACACTCACACATACACTACAGACACACCACACAAACACTGACACACATAACACACTACACACATACACAACACGCCGCGCGCACACACACACACACATACGCGCGCCGCAACACACACACATACACACACACGCGCACACACACATATATTAGTGTCTAATATCACTTAATGTGAATAGACGTTAAAATTGAAGAACAACACATATGTATGTGTATGTTTTGTCCGTCGTTCGACCTCCAAAACAGCAGAGGAGGCAGCTGCTGTTTTGGAAACTGGCAGAAATTTGATTATAGTGGAGATGCCTTGCCCACAGTACATCCCCACTCTCTCGGCCAAGTGGGCATAAGGACAGTCAAGCGTTGAGATGTTCTCCAAAGGCCAACCAGCCCCCAGGCTGCAGCACATAAGGACTGTGCGAGTCAAGCCTCCTAGTCAGAGAGTCATAGTCGATCACTAAAGACTAAGCTGTAAAGTGGAATTTCATGAGTGGGAAAGAAAGCCACTGGTCATACAGCCTCTCACTTTGCGTTGCCCCCACGTCAAGGTTTAATCCAGAACTGTGATAAACCCCAGGCGCAAACGCTTCGAGAACAACACATACACACACACATACAAACAACACACACACACATACAAACACACGCACGCGCACACACAGACACACATACATACACACACACAACACACAACACAGACACACATACATACACACCACACACTCACACATATACACACCATACACACACAACACACATACACACTCACATACACACTCACACACACACATGCGCGCGTGCACACACACACACACACGCGCGCATGCGCGCACATACACACACATCCACGCGCACACACACACGTGCACACAACACACGCGCACGCGCACATACACATATAATTAGTGTCTAATATCACTTAATGTGAATAGACGTAAATTGAAGAACAACACATACACACACACATACACAATACACACACACACAATACACATATAATTAGTGTCTAATATCACTTAAAGTGAATAGACGTTAAATTGAAGGACAACACATACACACACACATACACAATACACACACACACACCACATACACACACACACACAATTAGTGTCTAATATCACTTAATGTGAATAGATGTTAAATTGAAGAACAACACATACACACACACATACACAATACACACACACACATACACACACATATAATTAGTGTCTAATATCACTAATGTGAATAGACGTTAAATTGAAGGACAACACATACACACACACATACACAATACACACACACATAATTAGTGTCTAATATCACTTAATGTGAATAGACGTTAAATTGAAGAACAACACATACACACACACATTCACAATACACACACACACACACATAATTAGTGTCTAATATCACTTAATGCGAATAGACGTTAAATTGAAGAATAACACATACACACATAATTAGTGTCTAATATCACTTAATGTGAATCGACGTTAAATTGAAGAACAACACATACACACACACATATAATTAGTGTCTAATATCACTTAATGTGAATAGACGTTAAATTGAAGGACAACACATACACACACACATAATTAGTGTCTAATATCACTTAATGTGAATCGACGTTAAATTGAAGAACAACACATACACACACACATACACACACACACACATACACAATACACACACACACACATAGACACACACACACATATAATTAGTGTCTAATATCACTTAATGTGAATCGACGTTAAATTGAAGAACAACACATACACACACACACACACACACACACACACACACACACACACGCCAACTTACCACCACCCAATTCTCTGCGTGCACCACATTGACAGGTCCTCGCGTGCGCTTGTGGTTTTCGTGGAAGACGATATGCCCCGTCACTGCATCCACCAGGTACACGTTGAAGAATCCTGACGGACCTGCAGATGATAATAATAACAATAATAATAATAATACATGGAATTTATATAGCGCTATACCTTGGGGACGGGATAGCTCAGTGGTCGGAGCACTCGCTTTCCCCCAGCCAAGTTAAGCAGCGTCGAGCGTGGTTACCAGTTGGATGGGTGACCGTTTGCGCGCCTTGGCTTCAGTACAGTTCCCCCAGTTCACCCAGCTGTAAATGGGTACCTACCCTCTTAAGGGTCAGGGAAGGTAAAGCAGTGAGGGAGAGGAGATGGGCGCCGCCCTCAATATGCTGGCCCCTAGAGAAGTGAGGTCTCTGACACCTCGCTCCCCTATGACCTTATAGGTTATGGGACTCCTTTACCTTTACCTTTTTATATCTTGCAACAAAACAAAAATCAAAGCGCTTTCATTCATCCTACTCATTCACATGCAGCCAGTTACAATTAATAAGGTTGGTTTGTTTTTTACAAGTTCAAATGTATACACACATGCTCGCACACACGCACGCACACACATAAAAGGTTTAATCTCCAGCAGGGTGGTGGGGTTTTGGCTGTTGAGGGCAGGGACAAAAATGAAATGGAACAAGAGGGGAGAATCTTAGAATTGAAATAAATGTGTCTTGAGGCCGGATTTAAAAGCGTCATAAGAAGGCTTTTGGCGAAGGGAGAGAGGGAGGTCATTCCAGATCGATGGACCAGAAACAGAGAGAGAGCGACAAATGTGTCTTGCTCCATGTCGTCTGTAAAAGTTGCAACATTTGTAGTAACGGAAAAATGGGGGGAGGAGTGGGAGGGGACAGGGTGTTGTTTTCTTCTTCTTCATCGTCAAACGCTCAGACAGCAACTATTGCTGTCTGTCATATGAGCAAAAATGCGTCACGCTGCCGTTAAGCGCCTGACAAGTCAGGCCCAGCACATCTGACTTCGGCATGGGAGAGAATGGTTATGTTTGAAGTCTTTCTGCGGAAAAAAAAAATGGGAAGGAGAATGGACCAAGAAAATAAGACAAGGAGGGGGTGACAGGAAGGAAAGGCAGACACAAAGAGAGGGATAGACAAGAGGGATATCCTAGCACAGAATTTCCGTTGAGGTGGAGGCGCTTTTTATCCCGACAGACTCCCAGCATCCCCGTAGGGTGAGTGTGGTGGTGTTCTGCGCAAGGAATTCCCTCTTTTCTATCCCTCTCTTCCTTGTTCCTTATCCCTCTCCTTCTTGTCCGTTTTCTGCCTTCTTGGTCCATTCTCCTGCCTCTTTTTTTGGCAGATAAGACTTAAAAGATAACAATTCTCTGCCACGCTGAAGTCGGATGCGCTGGGCCTGACTTGTCAGGCACTTAACGGCAGCGTGACGCATTTTCACTCATATGACAGACAACAATAGTTGCTGTCTGAGCGTTTGACATCGATGAAGAAAATAACAAAAAAACCCAGTCACCCACTCACCACCCTCCCCCCCCCCCCACACACTACACACACATACAACACCCCCCCCCCCCCCCCTCCTACACACACAGACAGACATGCACACACACAAGTAACAGTTATCATCAAAAAAACCCCCCCACTTTACTACACTGAAAACAAAAATCATTCAACCCCAAGGTTTGTCTTGCATCTTGACATCAATGTTTTACATCCTAGTGATTTTTAAAAAAAGTTTTTGGTAAAGAAAAAAATATCTTCTTAAACATATATTCCCTTCCCCCCCCTGAACTATTTTGAAGGAAAGTCTTTAAAGCAAATTGTTCATATCTTCACCCACCTACCCCTACACACACACACACCTTAAGTCCTTCGGATGAGACTGTAAACTGAGGCCCCGTGTGCGAACGCACTCAGAACATCTTGCGCACACGTTAAAATCCTGTTCCACTTTTCGTAAGAGTAGGCCATTGTGTGCCGGTGGGAACAGATGACAGAATTGACAAAACCGCATACACACGGGGACTGGATGTAAAAAAAGCACATGAGTGCTTATTCCATTATCCTTGATATAAAAGAAATAAAATAAACAAAATAAAATAAAATAAAATAAACTACATCCCCCCCACACCCCCAACACCCCCTCTCCCCACCACACTACACCCCCCATCCCCCCCCACACACACACTACACAAGATACACACGGGGACAGGATGTAAAAAAAAAAGCACATGAGTGCTTATTCCATTATCCTCGATATAAAAGAATATAAAACAATTTAAAAAAATAAACTACACCCCCACACCCCCAACACACACAACCACCCACTCACCCACCTCTCCCCACCACACACACTCCCCACCCCCCACCCCCCCCCCCCCCCCCCCCCCCCCCCCACACACTACACCCCCCACCCCCCCCCCCCCCCCCCCCCACACACACACACTACACACACCCCCCCCACACACTACACACCACCACCCCTCCCCCCCCCACACCCCCCACACACACTACAACACCCTCCCCCCCCCCCTCACACACACAAACACCCACCCACTCACACCACCCTTCTCCCCACCACCACCCCCCCCACTACACCCCCCCCCCACACTACACCCCCCCCACACCACCCTCCACACCCCCACCCATCACACAGCAGGACGACAGCTGCTGCTGCTGCTGCACCAGGACGGCCGCACCTTTAGCGGCGGTGGAGACAGGTGAGGCCTCCTCCCCCTCCGCCACCACCACCACCAGGTTAGGGTTGAGGTATTTGTACAGCACGCTCCGGTCCCCCAACACCCGACCCTGGGAATGCACGTGCTCTGCAACAACAACAACAACAACATCAACAGTAACAACAACAGTAACAACAACAACAGTAACAACAACAGCAGTAACAACAACAGCAGTAACAACAACAGTAACAGTAACAACAACAGTAACAACAACAACAACAGTAACAACACAGCATTTTTCTCCCCCTGTGTGTATGCGATTTTGAAATTCTTGTCATCCGTTCCCACCGCACACAAGGGCCTACTCTTACGGACATAAAAATGCACATAAGTACTTATCCATTATCCTCGATATCTTCTTCTTCTTCCTTTTTGTCAAGTTTCTCCCAGGGAGGTTTGACATTGAAGAGCCTTCTCCATCTCTCTCTGTTATCCTCGATATAAAAAAATTAAAATAAAATTAAATAAATAACACACAGACAAAACACACATATATATAATAACATACACATATACAAGTGACACCTTACAATCGTTTCTTGACTGGGATGGAGGGGCGACGGGATCCAGAAGTGCCTTTGGAAGTGACAGCACTCCTCCCACTTTCAGCGCCACTGCAAACAGTTGTATAATAATAATTATAATGATAATAATAATAATGTATGGAATTTATATAGCGCTGAATCTTGTAAAAGCAACAAATCAAAGCGCTCAGTTTGACTTTTTTTTTAAAATCAAGAATAATGGAAAAACATTCATGTGCTTTTTTACATCCATCCCCGTGTGTATATGGTTTGTAAATTTTGTCATCTGTTCCCACAGCACACAATGGCCACTCTTTCGAAAGCGGAACAGTTTTAAACGTGTGCGCAAGATTTTCTCATGCGTTCGCACATGGGGCCTCGGTTATAGTCTCATCCGAAGGATTTCATCTGACTCTGGTCACTAATGCAGAAATACAATATTGACTCTGGTAACTAATGCAGAAATACAATATTGACTGGTAACCAATGCAGAAATACAATATTGACTCTAGTAACCAATGCAGAAATACAATATTGACTCTAGTAACCAATGCAGAAATACAATAGACTCTAGTAACCAATGCAGAAATACAATACTGACTCTGGTAACCAAATGCAGAAATACAATATTGACTCTAGTAACCAATGCAGAAATACAATATTGACTCTAGTAACCAATGCAAAATACAATATTGACTCTGGTAACTAATGCAGAAATACAATATTGACTCTGGTAACTAATCAGAAATACAATATTGACTCTGGTAACCAATGCAGAAATACAATATTGACTCTGGTAACTAATGCAGAAATACAATATTGACTCTGGTAACTCATGCAGAAATACAATATTGACTCTGGTAACTCATGCAGAAATACAATATTGACTCGGGTAACTCATGCAGAAATACAATATTGACTCTGGTAACTCATGCAGAAATACAATAGACTCTAGTAACCAAGCAGAAATACAATATTGACTCTGGTAACCAAAGCAGAAATACAATTATTGACTCTGGTAACTAATGCAGAAATATAAAATGCAGCCTAAAAGTGTGTGTGTTTATTTTAACAAGAATTGAATTTTCCTACCCCAAACCACCAGTTTCCAACAAAAAGAGTTTCTGAATAACAAACAAAAATTACAAAAGCGCTAAAAATGTGATGTAGGCACGTTCGTGCATAACAGCACAGTGCACATGTACTGGGAAAGAAGGTTCTCTACCTTAACGTAGGAATGATGTGAATGTGTGGTTAATGGTCGCATGTACACAATTTCAATCTCTGAAGCACTAATAATAATAATAATAATAATGACGACAATAATAATAATAAAAATTAAAAAAAAATAACATGAGGAATTCCCACAGGGCTATATCTTGTAAAAACAAATTGAAGTGCATGCATTCAGCCTATTCAACCGATCTTAGATAGTTTTAACAAATTCAAATTTACGCACACATTACACACATAAATAAAACACACAAACACACACACAGAGTCAAACACACAAACACACACAGGGATGGGATAGCTTAATGGTTAGAACATTGCGCTCGCAATCTGACGACCTGGGTTCAATTCACGTTCAAGGGGATATTTTCCTCTGGATTAACATCATGCAAACTCCACTCTTCCCAAAGTCCTTTGGATGAGACTATAACCGAGGTCCCGTGTGTGAACGACGCAGAAAAATCTTGCGCTCACTTAAATCCTGTCTGCTTTTGGTAAGAGTAGGCATTGTGCCTGGGAACAGATGACAGAATTTAAGAAACCGCATACACACAGGGACTGGATATAAAAAAGCACATAAGTGCATTCCATTATTCTTGATATAAAAGAATAAAATAAATAAAATATAAAAGTAAAAAAAAACATGCACCACATTTTGGCCAGGTTAATGGGGATTTGGGCTGTTGAAGGGCAGGGACAGATTATGAGATGAAACAGCAAGGAAAAATCCTAGGTTGGAAAAATGTATGCCTGGAGCTGGATTAGAAGAGTCCGTGGGTTTTTGGGCGGAAGAAAGAGGGGAGTTCATTCCAGATCAATGGATCAGAAATAAAGAACAACGCCAACAGCGGACTGGTTGAATCTAGGTATTCGTAAACACCAGGTATCTGCAGCAGAGCGGAGGGAACGAGAAGGAGTGTACAGGTGAAGACATTCACCGAGGTAGGAGTGTGCTGTGTTGTGGGTCATTCGTAAAGGATCTTGTACTTTATTCTCAGTAGGACAGGCGGCCAGTGGAGAAACCATAGAAAGAGTAATGTGCTCAGATCGTTTCTTTCCAGCCCAGAAACGATGAAAGAAGGGAAAGAGGCCGTAAGAGAGGATAATGTGCATATATCTATCTATCTATCTATCTGTCCCGTAGTCTGACGACCGTGGGGGCACCCTCAAAGACTCAACAACCAGTTCCCTCCATTCCTCTCTCTGTTCTGCCTTTCTCAGGTTTTGTTGAGTTCTAGGCCTGTCCATTCGCTGATGTTATCCTCCCAGCTCTTCCTTTGGGTCTGCCTCTTCTTCTTCCTCCCTGACAGTGCCTTGTAAAACTGTCTTTGCAAGTCCTTTGGATCTTGTGACATGCCCATACCATTTAAGTTTACGTTTTTTCACGATCGTTAGAAGGTTCTCATAGGTCCAAGGGTTTGCTGGATTCTGTTATGCACGCTTTCGTTGCTTATGTGGTCTTTGTAGGAGATTCCAAGGAGTCTCCGAAAGCATCTCATCTCCCCCGCCTACTCTTCTTCCAAATCTGCAGTCAGGGTCCATGA
Source organism: Rapana venosa (assembly GCA_028751875.1). Classification (NCBI taxonomy): domain Eukaryota; kingdom Metazoa; phylum Mollusca; class Gastropoda; order Neogastropoda; family Muricidae; genus Rapana; species Rapana venosa. Next base: position 40,797,466 of record CM054163.1, read on the forward strand.
TTCCGGGCATACAGAAATATGGATATACAAGGAGCACATTACTCTGATCTTGGAGATAAGTGAGATATTTTTATCTCTCCAGATGGTGTTTAGTTTTGACAAAGCTGTTATTGTCTGTGCAGTCCTGCATACTACTTCTGGCTTGGATCCCTGGTCTGATACAATGGCTCCCAGGTACTTGAAGCTTTGAACTGTTTCCAGCTTCTGGTCATTAACCCTGATATCAGTGCTAATGCCGTTGGTGTTATTAGTCATCAGTTTGGTCTTCTCTGCACTGATTTCCATGCCGTATGTTTTGGGAAGGGCCTTATTCAAGTGTTCTGTTAGGCTGGCAAGCTCTTTTCTGATCCTCTATTCCATCAATGTCATCTGCGAAGCGGGAGGTTGTGATCGTTCTGCCACCAATGCTGACTGATCCTTCATGATGTTCCAGTGCATCAGCCATGATCCTCTAAAGGGAAAGATGTTGAAAAGAGTGGGTGAGAGTAGACAGCCCTGCCTTACTCCAACTGTTGTTCGAAACCATTCTCCAATGTTGTTGTTGTAGTACACTGCACTGGTGGCCTCGCTGTACAGCTGTTTGATGACTCTGATCAGGTTTGCACTGATGCTGTACAAATTCATGGTTGCCCACAAAGCTGCATGCCACACCCTGTCAAATGCCTTCTTAAAATCGATTAAATACGTGGTAAAGATCTTGTTGATGTTGAAGGTACCGCTCACATAGTATTCTGAGGTTGAATATCTGTTCGGTTGTGCTGCGCCCTGCTCTGAAACCTGCTTGTCCTCAGCAATGATGGTCTCTGCTTGTGGGCTTCAGTCTATTCAATATTATCTGCAGCATGACCTTGCTTGGGTGGCATATGAGGCTGATTGTGCGGTAATTATGGCATTGTTGTAGATTTCCTTTCTTGGGAGGGTGATGATGAGTGACTGTGTCCATGGTGTTGGCATTTTCCTGTCTGCCAGATCTTGTTGCAGATTCTTAGTAGGGCGGCTGATCATGGCTTCCCCTCCAGCTTGAACCAACTCAGCGGGAATGTTGTCAGCCCTGCTGACTTTCCCTTTTTCAGCGATCTGACTGCTGTTTCACTTCTTCTCGGAGGATAGGGTGACTGTCTGTGTCTTGCTTGCTGGTACATTAAGGACTTCTGGATCTCCTGCGGTTCTATAGTTATACAGTCGAGCAGTATTCTGTCCATCTGTTCGAATATCCTGGTCGTCAGTGAGACACTTCCCATTTTTGTCTTGGATTGTTAAACCTTTTCCCTGTTTGTGCTAGTCAGGTCTTTCACCAGCTGATATGCTTTCTTGCTATTGTTTTTCTTGATGTTCCTTCAATGTCTTGGCACTGTTCACCGATCCATTTCTCTTTGCCTCCGTCATGGACTTCCTGATTCTTTGTTGACTGCCCTATATTGTTCTGCTCTTTCTTTGTTTTCATTTTTCTTTTCTTCAACTCTCTACGCTTGTCGCATATTTGTAGGATGTTAGGTGTGACCCATGGTTTTTTGACTGGTCGGTGTTTGCCAAGAAGCTCGCTTGCTGTTTCAGTCACTGCTGTATTGAAACTATTCGTCAGTGTATCTATGTCTGAGTCTATCACAGTGAGTGGCTGCAAACTTTCCACCTATCCTTGCTTGAAAAATTTCTAATACCTCGGGGTCCTTCAGCTCTCGAGGTCAAATTTGATCCTGATGTTGTTCCGCTTGTGGATTTTCTTTAGAGTAGTCAGAAAGTCATCATCACAAGATCATGATCACTCCCTATGTCTGCTCCTGGAAAACTTCGTGTCTGTCCGATGTTAACGCTAGACTGAAACCGTCTTTTCACCATGATGTAATCTATTTGGTTGTGGTGTTCTCCATTTGGGCTATGCCATGTCCATTTTCTGGATTTCTTGTGTGGGCCAAGTGTATTCACTAGCTGGAGGTGGTTGTTACTGGCAAACTCCAGGAGTCTCAAGCCTCTTTCATTTGATTGGTTATTACAATGTGGCCCACAAACGCCCTCCCAGTCTTTCCATGCATCTTCTCCTCCCTTGGCGTTCCAGTCGCCTTGCACAAACGAGGATGTCTTCTTGGAGTTTGATTCAGAACCTCTTTTTAGCTGGTCATAAATTCTTCTAACGCTTCATCTGTGCAGTCTGATGTAGGGCGTATGCCTGTACTATAGTTATGTTAAAGGGGGTTGCTCTCAAGCGGATGGTAATAAGTCTGCTGGACACAGGCTGACAGCTCATGACGGTGTTCACGGTGTCTTTGTGAACGAGAAACCCCACGCCGTGTTCATGTTTATCCTGTTTTCCACTGTAGTATAATTTGTGGTCTTCTTGGGTCGTTGTTTCTCCCAGTTTTTTCCACCTGACTTCGCAGAGCCCAAGGATGTGCCAATGATATCTGGACATCTCATGTGTCAGTTCTTCCACTTTGCCTGCAGCTCTTAGTGTCCGTACATTCCATGTCCCAAATGATGGTGTTGTTTTTCTGGCACGAATTTTGCTGCGTTTTACATCAGTAGCATACTTTCGACATCTGTCCTGATGAGCAACAGAAGGCGCGGTCCTTGGTAACCCGGCGACGACCCATCCGGTATGGAGATTCTGGCTGTCTTTGTCATTGGTGTATCTTGGCAAATCAAACCTGGCGGAGCCCCATCCCTCTCCAGGTCGGATTTTTTGGTTGGGTTTACTCCCCACATGTGGCAGGTGGTACTGGGTTACATGGTTACCAGTAGCAGAGGGAGTCTCTGACCTGACTCTGACTATCATTATACATACTTAAATTCTCACAACTCCACCCCCCCTTCGTGACTCACTGATGATGTTCTTGTTGGTGATGCCTTTCTCGGTGACGGAGGAGGCCATGCAGCGGATGGGGACGGGGAAGATGTAGGACTGGCGCAGCACCAGGGGGTGTGGGGGGGGGGCCAGGGAGGAGAAGGCCGTGGCGTTGTTCTGCTCCTTGCCCTCGTACAGCTCCAGCACCGCCATCTCGTAGCGCCGGTGCTTCTCGCTGTACAGCGAGTACTGGCCACACACAGCGCAGCAGACACACACACGCATGATTAGTGTCTAATATCACTTAATGCGAATGGATGTTAAATTCAAGAACAGCACATACACACACACATTTTCATTTCATTTATTTATTTCATATTTATACCACTTTAAGACACGGCAGATTTCTCTGCGTGAAAGTCGGGCTGCTCTCTCTCTCCCTGGGAAGAGCGCGTCGCCACAAGCGCAGCGCCACCCTTTTTTTTGTTTTGTTTTTTTTTTGTTTGCAACTGTATTTCTTTTCCTATCAGAGTGGCCTTTTTCTAAGAATTTTGCCAGGGACAACTCTCTTGTTGCCGTGGGTTCTTTTACGTGCGCCGCATAATTTTCTGTAACACACGGGACCTCGGTTTATCGTCTCATCCGAAAGACTACCGCCCAGACCACCACTCATGGTCTAATGGATGGGGGAAAAGTTTTGGGCCCAGACGGGATTCAAACCACCGCACACTTCTGACCCGGACTTTTTTGCTTTCTAGACAGGCGCATTACCGCTAGACCACCGATCCACACACACACATAATTAGTGTCTAATATCACTTAATGTGAATAGACGTTAATATCAAGAACAACATATACACACATAATTAGTGTCTAATATCACTTAATGTGAATAGACGTTAAATTGAAGAACAACACATACACACACACATACACACACATGCACACACACGCGCGCACACACACACACACACACACACACAATTAGTGTCTAATATCACTTAATGCGAAAAGACGTTAAATTGAAGAACAACACATACACATAAAACACAAGTAACACACACAACTCACTCACAGGCGCGCGCACACACACACACGCACACACACATACACACACTCACACATACACATACAGACACACACACACATACACTGACACACATACACACTCACACATACACACAACACGCGCGCGCACACACACACACACATACGCGCGCGCACACACACACATACACACACACGCGCACACACACATATATTTAGTGTCTAATATCACTTAATGTGAATAGACGTTAAAATTGAAGAACAACACATATGTATGTGTATGTTTTGTCCGTCGTGTTCGACCTCCAAAACAGCAGAGGAGGCAGCTGCTGTTTTGGAAACTGGGCAGAAATTTGATTATAGTGGAGATGCCTTGCCCACAGTACATCCCCACTCTCTCGGCCAAGTGGGCATAAGGACAGTCAGCGTTGGAGATGTTCTCCAAAGGCCAACCAGCCCCCAGGGCTGCAGCACATAAGGACTGTGCGAGTCAAGCCTCCTAGTCAGAGAGTCATAGTCGATCACTAAAGACTAAGCTGTAAAGTGGAATTTCATGAGTGGGAAAGAAAGCCACTGGTCATACAGCCTCTCACTTTGCTGTTGCCCCCAGCGTCAATGGTTTAATCCAGAACTGTGATAAACCCCAGGCGCAAACGCTTCGAGAACAACACATACACACACACATACAAACATACACACACACACATACAAACACACGCACGCGCACACACAGACACACATACATACACACACACACACACAACACACAGACACACATACATACACACACACACACTCACACATATACACACCATACACACACACACACATACACACTCACATACACACTCACACACACACATGCGCGCGTGCACACACACACACACACGCGCGCGCGCGCACATAACACACACACGCAACGCGCACACACACACGTGCACACACACACGCGCACGCGCACATACACATATAATTAGTGTCTAATATCACTTAATGTGAATAGACGTTAAATTGAAGAACAACACATACACACACACATACACAATACACACACACACATACACATATAATTAGTGTCTAATATCACTTAAAGTGAATAGACGTTAAATTGAAGGACAACACATACACACACACATACACAATACACACACACACACACATACACACACCACACAATTGTGTCTAATATCACTTAATGTGAATAGATGTTAAATTGAATGAACAACACATACACAACACACATACACAATACACACACACACATACACACACATATAATTAGTGTCTAATATCACTTAATGTGAATAGACGTTAAATTGAAGGCAACACATACACACACACATACACAATACACACACCATAATTAGTGTCTAATATCACTTAATGTGAATAGACGTTAAATTGAAGAACAACACATACACACACACATTCACAATACACACACACACACACATAATTAGTGTCTAATATCACTTAATGCGAATAGACGTTAAATTTAAGAATAACACATACACACATAATTAGTGTCTAATATCACTTAATGTGAATCGACGTTAAATTGAAGAACAACACATACACACACACATATAATTAGTGTCTAATATCACTTAATGTGAATAGACTTTAAATTGAAGGACAACACATACACACACACATAATTATGTCTAATATCACTTAATGTGAATCGACGTTAAATTGAAGAACAACACATACACACACACATACACACACACACACATACACAATACACACACACACATAGACACACACACACATATAATTAGTGTCTAATATCACTTAATGTGAATCGACGTTAAATTGAAGAACAACACATACACACACACACACACACACACACACACACCACACACACACACGCCAACTTACCACCACCAATTCTCTGCGTGCACCACATTGACAGGTCCTCGCGTGCGCTTGTGGTTTTCGTGGAAGACGATATGCCCCGTCACTGCATCCACCAGGTACACGTTGAAGAATCCTGACGGACTGCAGATGATAATAATAACAATAATAATAAATAATACATGGAATTTATATAGCGCTATACCTTGGGGACGGGATAGCTCAGTGGTCGGAGCAAATCGCTTTCCCCCAGCCAAGTTAAGCAGCGTCGAGCGTGGTTACCAGTTGGATGGGTGACCGTTGCCGGGCCCTTGGCTTCAGTACAGTTCCCCCAGTTCACCCAGCTGTAAATGGGTACCTACCCTCTTAAGGGTCAGGAAGTAAAGCATGAGGGAGAGGAATGGGCGCCGCCCTCAATATGCTTGGCCCCTAGAGAAGTGAGGTCTCTGACACCTCGCTCCCCTATGACCTTATAGGTTATGGACTTCCTTTACCCTTTACCTTTTTATATCTTGCAACAAAACAAAAATCAAAGCGCTTTCATTCATCCTACTCATTCACATGCAGCCAGTTACAATTAATAAGGTTGGTTTGTTTTTTACAAGTTCAAATGTATACACACATGCTCGCACACACGCACGCACACACATAAAAGGTTTAATCTCCAGCAGGGTGGTGGGTTTTGGCTGTTGAGGGCAGGGACAAAAATGAAATGGAACAAGAGGGAGAATCTTAGAATGAATAAATGGTCTTGAGGCCGGATTTAAAAGCGTCATAAGAAGGCTTTTGGCGAAGGGAGAGAGGGAGGTCATTCCAGATCGATGGACCAGAAACAGAGAGAGAGCGACAAATGTGTCTTGCTCCATGTCGTCTGTAAAAGTTGCAACATTTGTAGTAACGGAAAAATGGGGGGAGGAGTGGGAGGGGACAGGTGTTTGTTTTCTTCTTCTTCATCGTCAAAACGCTCAGACAGCAACTATTGCTGTCTGTCATATGAGCAAAAATGCGTCACGCTGCCGTTAAGCGCCTGACAAGTCAGGCCCAGCACATTTGACTTCGGCATGGGAGAGAATGGTTATGTTTGAAGTCTTTCTGCGGAAAAAAAAAATGGGAAGGGGAATGGACCAAGAAAATAAGACAAGGAGGGGTGACAGGAAGGAAAGGCAGACACAAAGAGAGGGATAGACAAAGGGATATCCTAGCACAGAATTTCCGTTGAGGTGGAGGCGCTTTTTATCCCGACAGACTCCCAGCATCCCCGTAGGGGGAGTGTGGGTGGTGTTCTGCGCAAGGAATTCCCTCTTTTCTATCCCTCTCTTCCTTTCTGCCTTGTTCCTTATCCCTCTCCTTCTTGTCCGTTTTCTGCCTTCTTGGTCCATTCTCCTGCCTCTTTTTTTGGCAGATAAGACTTAAAAGATAACAATTCTCTGCCACGCTGAAGTCGGATGCGCTGGGCCTGACTTGTCAGGCACTTAACGGCAGCGTGACGCATTTTCACTCATATGACAGACAACAATAGTTCTGTCTGAGCGTTTGACATCGATGAAGAAAATAACAAAAAAAACCCCGTCACCCACTCACCACCCACCCCCCCCCCCCACACACTACACACACATACAACACCCCCCCCCCCCCCCTCCTACACACACAGACAGACATGCACACACAAAAAGTAACAGTTATCATCAAAAAAACCCCCCCACTTTACTACACTGAAAACAAAAATCATTCAACCCCAAGGTTTGTCTTGCATCTTGACATCAATGTTTTACATCCTAGTGATTTTTAAAAAAAGTTTTTGGTAAAGAAAAAAATAATCTTCTTAAACATATATTCCCTTCCCCCCCCTGAACTATTTTGAAGGAAAGTCTTTAAAGCAAATTGTTCATATCTTCACCCCCTACCCCTACACACACACACACCTTAAGTCCTTCGGATGAGACTGTAAACTGAGGCCCCGTGTGCGAAACGCACTCAGAACATCTTGCGCACACGTTAAAATCCTGTTCCCCTTTTCGTAAGAGTAGGCCATTTGTGTGCCGTGGGAACAGATGACAGAATTGACAAAACCGCATACACACGGGGACTGGATGTAAAAAAGCACATGAGTGCTTATTCCATTATCCTTGATATAAAAGAAATAAAATAAACAAAATAAAATAAAATAAAATAAACTACATCCCCCCCACACCCCCAACACCCCCTCTCCCCACCACACTACACCCCCATCCCCCCCCACACACACACTACACAAGATACACACGGTGACAGGATGTAAAAAAAAAAGCACATGAGTGCTTATTCCATTATCCTCGATATAAAAGAATATAAAAACAATTTAAAAAAATAAACTACACCCCACACCCCCAACACACAAACAACCACCCACCCCCCCCACCCCACCCCACCACCTCCCCCCCCCCACCCCCCCACCTCCCCCCCCCCCCCCCCCCCACACACAACACAACCCCCCCCCCCCCCCCCCCCACAACACACCACTCACACACCCTCCCCCACACACTACCACCCCACCCCTCCCCCCCCCCACACCCCCACACACACTACACACCCTCCCCCCCCCCCCCTCAACACACAAACACCCACCCACTCACACCACCCTTCTCCCCACCACCACCCCCCCACACACAACACCCCCCCCCCCACACTACACCCCCCCCAACACCACCCTCCACAACCCCACCCATCACACAGCAGGACGACAGCTGCTGCTGCTGCACCAGGACGGCCGCACCTTTAGCGGCGGTGGAGACAGGTGAGGCCTCCTCCCCCTCCGCCACCACCACCACCAGGTTAGGGTTGAGGTATTTGTACAGCACGCTCCGTCCCCCAACACCCGACCCTGGGAATGCACGTGCTCTGCAACAACAACAACAACAACATCAACAGTAACAACAACAGTAACAACAACAACAGTAACAACAACAGCAGTAACAACAACAGCAGTAACAACAACAGTAACAGTAACAACAACAGTAACAACAACAACAACAGTAACAACAACAAACAGTAACAACAACAGTAACAACAACAACAACAGTAACAACAACAGCAGTAACAACAACAGCAGTAACAACAACAACAACAGTAACAACAACAACAGTAGTTACAACAACAACAGCAGTAACAACAAAACAGCAGTAACAACAACAACAACAACAACAACAGTAACAACAACAACAACAGTAACCAACAACAGTAGTAACAACAACTACAGTAACAACAACAACAGTAGTTACAACAACAACAACAGTAACAACAACAGTAGTTACAACAACAACAGTAACAACAACAACAACAACAGTAACAACAACAACAGCAGTAACAACAACAACAGTAACAACAACAGTAACAACAACAGCAGTAACAACAACAACAGTAACAACAACAGCAGTAACAACAACAACAGTAACAACAACAACAACAGTAACAACAACAGTAGTAACAACAACTACAGTAACAACAACAACAGTAGTTACAACAACAACAACAGTAACAACAACAACAACAGTAATAACAACAACAGTAACAACAACAACAACAACAGTAACAACAACGACAGTAACAACAACAGTAACAACAACAACAGTAACAACAACAACAGTAAGAACAACAACAACAACAGTAACAACAACAACAGTAACAACAACAACAGTAAGAACAACAACAACAACAGTAACAACAACAACAGTAACAACAACAACAACAGTAACAACAACAGTAACAACAACAAACAAGCTCGTTATGTGATGACTCCAATCCTGTTGTTTACAGCCCCGCTGACCAGAGGCCATATCAGGGGCTGTCACCTCGTAAAATTTTAAATCTCAGATTAAAAATGTGCAACTATATATAGACTGTGCTGGTTTGGGCACGTTCAACAGAAAGCAGACCACCACATCATAAAAAGAGCAATGAACTTCGTAGTGGATGGAAAGAGACCAAAGGGAAGACCTAGCAAAACCTGGGCTGCCTGTATTGCGGATGATCTTAGAGAAAGGGGCATAAATAAGGAGGAAGCTCAAAACAGAGAGATGGAGAAGGCTCATCAATGTCAAACCTCCCCTGGGAGAAACATGACAAAAAAGGAAGAAGAAGAAGTGTGACTTTCTTGGCTACAGGGTCGGGTCAAGTGACCTTTCTTTCCGTCCTTCACCTTGCGGTCGAGCGCCTGACCCCAGGGTCAGGGGTCACTCACCTATGGGTCGTTTGGTGTAGACCCCCGTCACCCTCTGCTGTCCCCCCTGCAGGTCAATGCTCCACACCTTCTCTGCCACCAGGTCCTGTACACACACACACATACACAACACACACACACACACAACACACAACACATACACACACACACACACACACACAACACACCACACACACATACACACACACACACACACATACACACACACACACACACACACAACAACACACACACACAACACAACACACACAACACACACAACACACACACAACACACACAACACACAAACAAACACACACACACACAAAACACACACACAACACACACACAAACACACACACACACAACACACACACACAAACACACACACACAACACACACAAACAAACACACACACACACACAACACACACACGCACACACACACGCACACACACACACACACGCACACGCACACACACACGCACACACACACGCACACACACACGCACACACACACGCACACACCCACACACGCACACACACACCACACAACACACACGCACACAACACACACACACACGCACACCACACACAACACACTTGTTGATTGACTGACTGATTGATTGATTGACTGACTGACTGATTAATAATAATAATAATGTATGGAATTTATATAGCGCTGAATCTTGTAAAGCAACAAATCAAAGCGCTCAGATGATATGACTTTTTCAATTTATATATCAAGGATAATGAAATAAGCACTCATGTGCTTTTTTACATCCAGTCCCCGTGTGTATGCGGTTTTGTAAATTTTGTCATCTGTTTCCACCGGCACACAATGGCCTACTCTTCTGAAAAGTGGAACTGGATTTAACATGTGCGCAAGATGTTCTGCATGCGTTTGAACACGGGGCCTTGGTTTATAGTCTCATCTGAAGGACTGAACGATATTGATTGGCTGATTGACTGACTGATTGGGTCGCTGATTGACTGACTGATTAGCTGACAAATTGACTGACTAATTAACTGATTGAATGACTGATTGGGTAGCTGATTGATTGACAGACTGACTGATTAGCAGACTAATTGACTAACTGATTGACCGACTAACAGACTGATTGTTTCATTAACTAAATGACTGACTGACTGGGTAGAAGATTGA